>CALQYR020007456.1:1767108-1828317 GCA_943334845.2 Auanema sp. JU1783 | reverse complement strand
CAAATTAGTTTCGAAAACAATTGAGGTGTCATTAAAAATTTTCGTGCAATTACAATAACCTACGTAAGATCACGTATTTCAGTTATGATTAGAGCGCTGCGTATAGATTCTGATTGACATTGGGTCAAGCTTGTCTAACTGCTAATGCTGAAATCAGCATAAAGAGAATCCTATGCAGCTTCTGTGGTAGCTAGAATTCTAAAGGTTTTTCTTCTTACAGTCATCCATCACCTGTACACGGACGGTGTACAAGTGCTGTGTACGAGTGCTGTGTACCCGCTGTGTACATGTTCCTCCATGTACATGTAGAAAGTCCATCCCCAACGGAAATCTTATGTTACGTTTTTTCCTTATTTCATATTTCATTTTGATGAACACCTTGAAAATCGGAATGGCTAATGTTTTGAAAACATTTGAAACATGTTCTGCTATCTTCTTATTTTGCTACTAGGAAGTAGAATTAATAAACAGTTTCTAACAGAAAACAAGGCTTCTCTGGAAAAGACAAAGCTGTTCCACTTCATCACAAATATATAGGAAAAAGGAAACTGAAGTAATTTGAAGAATGAAGTTGATTGAAAGCAATAAATCAATAATATTTTGACTGAGCATTAAAAGATCTGATTGCAAGTTGGATCCATTGCGTGAAAACTGTTAAATGAGGAAATGCTCCTTATTTCACGCAATGAGCTGGTATAGCTACAACTCATTCATTAGCCAATGATGTTTTTCTCTTGGTGTTAAGCAAATCTTTATAGTTTTTTTTAGTTCCTATTGAGATGGAACTTGAGTTAAAAGTGAAATTTATACATTCTCATCACAATCTAATTTAGAAAAAAACGGAAAAAAATAAATTATCACACAAAAACGTAAGAAGGACTAGTTAATGTGAATACATAGTGTCTTGTGGTTGTGCTGAGTAGGATAATTCTGGAGTTGAATGAAGTTGCCATTCGTCGTATGCGTTATTCATTATTGTTGAAGAAGTTTCTGGTTGGTACACATATCCTATGGGCATATTCTGAAACAGTTCAGATTTAAAGACATAGCGAAGATCTGTTATAACCTCATTTGATCCATAGCCATACCAAGCCTCATAAGAAGCTGTACTTGATGTTACAGACGGGTTCCAAACAGCTGTAGAAGCTAGGGAAGGGCACGATAAATATCCATTTGCATATGGAACTGCCATAGATAGCCCCATAGATGGGGAGGTTAAAGAAACTATAAAGTTATCAATGAAAGTCCGTTCATTGAGAATTTAGCAAACCATTAACTGATGATGGTTGAACATCCAGATGTGTCTTATCGACACCGTAATCGGTTGACGGAACAACAGCTGACGTTGGTGTTGAAGTATATTCGAACTGAAAAAAGATAAATGACTTGCATAACACGTACTCATTGTTGCTTTAGGGAAATTAATGAAAGTTTATTTAACGATCTGATTGAATAATTAATGACTTTGTGGGAAAGAAAAATTTTTTTTCATGAACAAGTTCTCAATTCCAGAAAAAGGAGAGAGATGAGACTCTCAAGTCATTGTTTATATAATTCTCCTGCTCACTCTCTCATCTCTGTCACTCTCTCTCTCTCATACTCTAATGCCCCACTAAATGCAACAACAGCTAATTGACACCCGATATATGGCAATAAACAAGATAAACTTTCTATTCAGGACAGATTGAAGAAACAAAAGTTGTTCTACCCTCACCTGTTCATACCCATTAAAAGTTGGGCGTTTGTTTCGAGTTTTGTATCCTCGGGGACGGCGTCGGAAAGCTCCTTCTTCATATAAAAATTCACAATTATCTGATATTGTCCATTTATGTCCTTTGCGACCTCTATAGAACAAAATAACAGATTCATATGAGTTTTTCCAAAAAAAGAATAAACCTTTCTCCAGCATCCTTGGGTAACTTCACGAAGCATTCGTTCAGTGACAAGTTGTGACGAATGCTGTTTCTCCAGCCAACATACTCTCCTCGGAAAAAATCAAAATTATCTTGTAAATACGTATAGATCTCAGCTAGTGTAGCTTTACGGTCCGGCCTTTTCTGTAACAGAAAAGAAGTTTGAGCTTTATGTCTATTAGTAACTTACATGAATAGCCATAGCAATGAGTGCGATGTAGCTGAACGGAGGTTTTTCTTGTCTTTTAACATTTCTTCTCCGATTTTTTGTCGAATTGTTAGCGCTTGACGATATTCTTGGAGATGAAGACTGAAATTTTCAGTTGTACTTCTTTTATTTTCCCTTTCCATTCTTACTGGCTCATGATCCAGTAAATCCTCATGAGACGTTGCTTGTTCTACGGAAGGACCACCAAGAGCACCAAGAGAATGAGCGAGAGATGGATACTGTAGTTCACTGAAAATCAAAAACTATACCGTTTTATAAGAGTTTTTGTTGAGTTAAAAGAAAATATATGGTTATGATCATAATCGTAGGAAAGTGTTTTGGAAACTAAAAAAGGAAGTTCAAAATTAGAAAAAGAAACTGTTTGGTATTTACTTGATGGCAGAAGAGGTTGTGCATTAAGCACGAATAGAACAATAAACTGTAACAGAAAAGAAACATAACTTTCAATTGCTTTAGTAGGAGATAAACATTCAAAGTAAACTATAAAAAATTATGTTTAACTTACTTTTTTATGTCCAGTAATCCTTCGGAATCCATCATTTCCTTCGAGTACAGTTCCACGACTGGAACTCCGAAGTTTGATATGGAAGATGGCTGAATGATGGAAGCGGTTGTCAACGGAAGAATTTCCGTCGTGACGTCGTTAACTGAAATCGAGCGAATGATGACAGGAGGAGCTAAGCTCTTCCCTTACTTTCACCAGCTCTTCGTGCCCTCAATAGGGAGGGGCGGCGACTACCGTAATCCCTTGGAGTACAAGCTTCTCATCTGTTGCTCTTTCTCTCGTCTCTCTCACTTTTGTCTACTCTTTTGCGCTCTTCTCTCCCTCTCTTTTTTTTCTTTCTATTTAGCTCTCTTCTCGCCTCCTCATTCTTTTCTCTTATACGGTTCAATTTCTTTTTGAAATCGCTATCGTTCTCCATCTATGTAGCATTTGGTTATATATTCCTTCTATGTTATCATCTTTCATCACGAGAGTGATCACTCAATATTCAGAAAAGTTTTCTGAACATAGCAATAAAACATTACTCAGACTCACATAAAGAAAAAATGTGTTTTCAAACTTAGAGTACTGCTGCTGGACAGACATTCCTCAATTGGACTCTTCAACTCCAGATTTCTGTAATCCGATCTGACCATTTATGAACACAAGTCATTTACAATAAGGACAATACAATGATAGTTTTTGTATGATGCAAGTAAAGTTCTTGACCTTAAGTAGTCATTAAACAGGTTGTTTCCTGTGCAGTCTCAACAGGAAATCTCAATTTGTAGTTTGTGCTTGTGTCGATTCAGTAAGAGTTCATTGATTTCAATCGACTTTATTCATCTGTTAACACCAACTCTTAATATGTAACTGCTATACGTAACAGTTACGCCAATGAATTCTTATCAAGTGACAATATAATAAAATACAATAATATAGAAGCTCATAGGTCGGATCAGATTACCGGAGACCGGAATTACTGGCTGGCTGGGCTACTGATTCCAAGCAAGTGCCTGTATCGCATTTCACATTACGCAAGACCATTGATGAAACTATATCTGAAAATTCTACCTGTTAACCATTCTGAAATGGAATAGAAAATAAAATGTGGTCGAGAAAAATATGGACTGAGATCATATGTTTTGCATAGTTATCACAAAGTCACATCTTTGACCTTTCAGATGGTAACCGTTTGTCAAAGATGAAAGTAACATCTTGTTCGATAAAACAATGAAGCTTAGTCAGGATGCATTGAGTCATTCTAAACTGTTAGTTTCATTAGGTAAAGCCTTTCAAATGTATTATTTTCGAAAGAAGCAGAAGCAGCAGAAGATTGAAGAGGGTTACTGTATGATGATGAGCACATACTAATCCATCCTCGTAAATATAAACTATGAGAGAAGAAATCGCTGCAAAAGTCGATAATAGAAGTCAAATGCTATAGAAAATGGTTGAAGAGAGAGAGAGAATGAGAGAAATAGAGGGAAAAAGAGAGAATAGAGAGTCAGGAGGGGGTAAATGTTATGTATTTTATTATATTTTAAGTGAAAAATTATTATTAAAAATTTCATTATCTATGCAAGCTGATGGTGTAAAGAAAAATGATTCGGGTGATAGGCAATTGGCATGATTGCAATTCCATTACATTAGTATACAACATCCTTAAATTATTCTATTCAATAATAACATATAATAAATTTACTAATTGAATAATAAAGTAATAATAATAATGAAATAATCTTACTTCGTTTTCGTTTTTTGCCATTTGGATCAGTTGATGATGATGATGGTCGAGTGTGTGTCGTCGAGGCGACTGTTGAGAATGTTTTATCAGCCGAATCCTATTAATATAAATATTATTATTATTTATATAAAGATATGCAAAAATAATAATACTTTATTGTCAGTTTTCGTTGTTGATTCCGTTCTAAATGTATATATATATTATATAATATAATCAATATTCATAGATTTCACTATACTTTTTGGCTGCTTGCTCATCAGTATCAGATATATCACTAAAGATGACATCATCATATCCATGTTTATCATTACTTGCAGCTGCTGATGATTTTGCCATATTCTCAATCATTGCGCTTGTTTCAATTACGTATACGACCGATATCAATATGATATTCGTCTAAAAATAACTTTTTTTCAAATTTTTTTCATTAGAAGACCCACGTGGATTTCACGTGATCAACAAAGCCATTTTATATTATTTTTTTTATTCTTTTTTCTTCATTCTAGCTTTTCTTATATGTGTGTGTGCGGTTGTGTTTGAATTCGTCTTAAAAGCCCAAAATCAAATGGCCATATGAGAATGTTTTGTGATTTGCAGAGAGGAAAAAAAAACATTTTCAGTTTCTCGTAGTTTTTATGAAAATTGTCATCTTTCTTCATGAAAAGCTATGGAAATAATAATTATTTTACATGCTTGTCTGCTGTTCACATACATGTACACACACCATGCTCATGTCTGATGTACCAGCCAGCTTCAGCTATCATACACATATACACACCTCCAAAATGCATGTATGTATACATTCTTCTAGTTAGTATAACTTAATTTGCAATTAACATTCAATTTATGATTTCATTTTTTTTATTATCTTCTATCCACTTCCACACCCTGTAGGTTGTCATGACAGCAATTGCTAAAGTCGTAGACGTTGTCTCCAACCATTGGCGTCATCTGTAATCAGAGAGAGAGGCAAAAGAAAGAAGAAAAATGAGATTCTAAAGAGACTAGAAGAGATAAAAAGAAAGGAAATATGATTTCGGCATTCAATCCTGTTATTATGACTCTTAATTCAACGACAATTTTTCATACTTTTCTTACTTTATAATAATGAATGAAAGTTTCAGGAATTGAAAGAGAGAGAGAACTTGACAACTTGTGAATTCTCCTCATTACTTTTCTATTCATTTTCTCATTCAAATTTTCTTTTTTTTATTACATACTCTCAGTGCTTTTCACATGCAACAATACGACGGAGAGAAATTGAATGGAACAGTCGCCTGAGTTTCATGTCAAATTCATTTCTCCATTCATGTTTTCATTCAAATAAGGTGTAGTAGAATAAAAAACAATTTTTGATAATCATGACTTACTTTGTGCTTTTGCTTTCTGCTTTCTCTTTCTTTCATCTATCTTGCTCTCTTTTGCTCACTTTCCAGCTATTGTCAATGTGTTTCATCACCTACTCTATCTCTCTACCTCACATAATCTTCATTCAACAGCCTTTTCTCTCTCTCTCTCTCTATCTCTCTCTCAATTCAATATACTCCTAATTAGTACAAAAACATTTATTTAATATCAGTTCGTGTTCTTTCTTACAAATTAAAATATTGGTAATTGTATAAGCTTAATTGAATTCCTTTTATTTTTTTTGGTTAAAGAAACATGAAGATCGCAACACCACAGACGATGCAAACACGACGATCTACTACAACGGTTAGTTAAACATTTCCATTTTTTTTTCTTTTCCTCGAAATTCTTGTTGTCAGTCTATATATTTGAAATTCATAAAAAGCTTTTTTCTACGGATTCCTCGTTGATTTCCGTTTTATGCTTACGTCACATGCACACATATAGTTAGTTAGTTATATCGATGTAGTTAGTCCTATACACTCTCTATCAGGCTTCTCATTCTAAGATTTCTCTTTTTTCCAATCAAAAACTCTTGGTGAAACGAAGAAATCTCATTTAATCTAATTTCTCACTTTTTTCATCCACACTGCTGATACATGTATACATGTGCCAATATATAGATTCACAAGCTTTTCCCGTTACCTTTCCTTCATTTCATTTTCTGTTTTTAAATATTATTAGAATAACAGCATTTGATAATAAAATCATTTTCTCTTTCTCACTTTCTCATTCTTTTAACACAATTCTCTTCTTCCGACTAAGCTCCAATTTTAAGTTTTTTTTTATTTTATTTATAACAACCACCACTATCACCTACTTACATGCCACCTTGTCATATACAATGGCATCAGTCACCAACCTCTTTGCACACTCTCACCTCGAATATCAAAGAATCTCATAGATATTCTCACATCATACTTCCATTATCAATTATCATTTATTCATTAATAATTTATAATGTTTATGTTTATACATATGATTGATTGTTTGAAGGAGTCAATGAGTTCAATTATTCTTCCCAACGTTCCCACACAGCCAACAAACGGTATGATCAGGACGTATGAGAATCAGACACGAACATTCACTCGTCCATACTCAGCTAAAACTGTTTTCTTCTACAAAGAAGGCGATGAATACTTTTCCGTATGTTTAATCTTCTATTAAAACACTTTTTTTTCTTTTTTTTATCAAAAAAAAAGTAAATTTTCGTCCGTCACCATGACAACGGAACAACGGCGTTTGTAGACATTTCCTATCAAATTTCAACCTTTTTTCTTGAGAGCTCAAAAAAGAAAGAAAAGAAGATGAAAACAGTCAATTTTTGAAGAAAAAAATAGTCAAAAAACCATTGTTTTGTCCAGAAAAGGAGAAAAAAACGAAAAAAGTAAGTGTGTGAACCTGAATGACGCGAGATTTGAATATATTAACTCAAATTAACTATGTAATGGCACCTGTTGAAGGGTGTTCGAGTTCCAGTTTCAAAGCAACGTTATCGAACTATCGACAGCTTACTAGATGAATTAAATAGAAATATTCAGGTTATCCAATATATTATTGTATTTTGTCTATTAAATATGATTTAAGATGCCTTTCGGTGTTCGTCGATTAACAACTCCAATGGGACGGACAGCCATCGAATCAGTTGAACAATTGGAACACCTGGGAAAGTAAGATACATTAGCTTCTTTTCTTTATTTTTCTTTGTTTTATTTTGTTATTCAAACATATTATCCATTTTTGACGAAAAAAAAACGGAGATCGGTTACACCCTCATTCTATCAACCTCCTATCAGATAATGCCATGTCCCTCTCTTATCTTTGACTCTCATTTTTCTTAGAAAAATATCTTTTTCTATTCTTGTCTTATTATTTTTGGGCTTTAACTCTCACACCTGCCTTTCTAACTAGTCAGAAAACAAGACGTTTACTTTTCGTTTTGCCTTCTCTTCTCATTCAGAACAACGTCTTCGTCAAAAACTATTTTTTGATACAAAATACTTTTTCTTTTTTTCTGTTTTCATATCACAGATTCGCTTTCTCTTAATCAATGGGCTAAACTTCAGCTTAATCTTCTGCTGTTATCAAACCTTTAGTTGGGTATAATCTAAGTTATGCTTAATCCTCACATCTTTCACATCTTCATACTGTAAATAATCTGTTTTTAAATTAGAATCATTAGGATACCGCCTTTAGATAGCAAAGAAGAAGATAGAGAGAGAAGGAGAGAGAGAAGGAGAGAGAGAAGGAGAGAGAGAGAAAACGAAGAAAAAGGTTTTTTTTCTCTTTCAATTTCTTTTTATAGTAATTACACTCATTCCATCCATCGATGATCATTCTCTTCTCAGAAGCTCGTTTTCCGCTTCAACCGTTGTTTCATCCTATAATATATCTAAATTTAAGTGGCACTATAGAGAATGTTCTTACCTCCCATTCAACCAATTTCTTATTTTCCTGCAACTTGTAACTTCTGTAATGAGCACGTTGATTGGACTTCGCCTCCTCAAATAGTTTATTCCAAAAGACTCAAACGGATTTATGCATTGGCAAAACCTAAGCATCCTCCACTTAGGTTCGAATATCCAATGTTTAGATGTCAAAATGATAAATATAATAATAAATTAATATTATTCTTCTATTATTTAGATATGTGGCATCTTCAAATAAATATTGTCGTGGAATCAATTTGTCAGCTCTTGAAAGACTTAAAAAGGCACGTATGCAAGCTGTAGAAACTCTTCGCAAAGAACGTTCCGGTGGTCAATCTTTCTGGGTCTGTTTAGCACAAATACACATATAAATTTATATATCATTATAATTTATTTTATTATATTTTGTATTCAAAAGTAAGACATGAGAAAAAGAAGCAGAAATGTCATTTTTCGTCTTGAAAAGCTACAAAATTCATGTTTCTACCCTCAAAAACCCTTATGCATGTGTGTGCTTATCAGATAGCTGGATAGTTTCTGCCGTGATTTGCAAACATACTTATCCTGCTACCTTTTTCATTCAATAATATGACTTTAATTTTATAATAAATATTTATTTGCAGGTTCCCACCTCGCCTTCGTATAAAACGAAATTGCGTTTGTCACGCACTTTGGGATTTAATGTGATGCCGTCGAAACAGGTGAGTGTTGTTTTCATTCATTATAATTTTTATATTTTTTTCTTTTCAATTATTATTATGATGAAATATAGTTGAACACTCATCAAACTACAATTCATGCTCTTTCTAACGTTGTTTCAGATTTTTTTTGTCCTCAACGGCAAAATGGAAATGTATCGAACGTTATTGAATCCATTGCGACTGCCAACTATGGAACAACTATTAGCTGAAGTTAGTGAAGGCTTACAGGTACACATATTCTCACACTTGTTATGATTTGAAAAACATATAATGAAAGTATAGGTAGCCATTTTCCGTTTCTATACGACAGACGGATTACGAATTCTTAATGTATCTGATATGATTTCCATTAATCCTCCGAAGATTTACGCTTGTACACGTAATGACAGATTAAATATGCAAAGAAATAATTTTGAATTACCTTCAATACATTCAAATAAATATTATGGAGGAGGAAGCTATAAGAGCGGAACAGGTATATCATTCATTACATATGTAGATAATCCCTATTTATATATATATCTTTAAGAAACATCCTCATCTACGGGCGGCAATAATGGTATTGAGAAGCCAAGACGATTTGAAAGTGCTTTGAGACGTAATACTCGGAAACGTACAGGAGCTCCAATTCGACGTTTTACACGAACTTTACCCGGTATATATATATATTATTTGAGATACATTTATAACTATAATTTAGCTATAAATGGCAATTACAATGGCGAATTGCCGACACAGAAACGAACTTCATCTATTCCTGATGATACGGATTCGGGAAAAGCCAATTCGATAAGTAGTCGTCAGACGGATAATTCGCGAACGGAAGATGACGATCTATATGGGGTTGGCACTTCTATTATTCCTATGAAGGTAATCTATTGTGCTTATTTCTTAATTGAAAAGCTTAATGCAGATGAGGAAACCTCCACGTGTCGCCGGATTAGCACGCAATAAGGAAGAAAAAAGAAAAGCTTATTCAGATCGAAACAAGCCTTTGCCACCTACGACTAAGAATGTATCTGAAAGGGCTTTAGTAGTAGGAGAAGATGATAATGATAATCAAGAAGTAATAAACGAGGGAATAGAAGGTTTTAAAATCACAGTTACAGTAACCTTTTGTTTTTGTAGACGTTTCAGAGGCTTCTGATGAAGATGATGATCATGCGATAGCTTCAACCAGTCGAGAAGTACATGATGATGAGGAAGTCAAAGAAGATATTGAGAATAGTGAAGAACTCAATACAACTGAGAAAGTTGAAATGATTCGACATGAGAGCCTCTTGAATGAAGATACTGATATTGAGCAAGACCTAGTTATGACAGATGATAGTCGACCATCTTCATCGAAACACAGAAGGACTGTTCATCATGGGATGCCTGACGGTAATCTCCTTCTCCTTTAGAAAGGGTGTTTTTGATTGTGATACTGTTTTCAGTTAAAGAGGACGAAGAAACGCTTAAGGATGAAATGGAAGTTGTTGAAGACAACGTTATCGAAAACAAAGAAAATATTCAGGTTCTCTCAATTCTTTTTTTTTTGTTTTTCAAAACTATCATCTCAGCCAATAGAGGAAGGAGAAGAGAAAACAGAGGATATCGAAATGACTGAAGACAACGACGAAGCCGCGGACACAGCTGAAATAACAGCGGAAGAAGTTCAAGTGATTCCTGAAGAAGAAGAAGTAGTAGCAGTAGAAGATGAAACGAAGGAAGTAGTAGCAGTAGCAGATGAAACGGAGGAAGTAGAAAAGGAAGAACCTAAGATAGAAGATGATGAAGTACAGTTAAAGAATTTCTGTGGCACAACAAAATTCTATTTCCCAGGGAGAAATTCGACGAGACGGAGCAGCGACGACAATCCAATCTGTATACAGAGGATATCGAACAAGGAAACTATTGAAACTAGGTAACATTCAGACTTTTGACTTGACTTGTTGATAACGAGGTTATTCAGATGGTGAAGTAGAACCGATAAAAGTGGAAGAAGCACTTCCTGCTCTTGTGGAAGACGACGATGCCGTTACTGAGAGAAAAGGTACAAAAGACATTTGGAATCTATCAAAATCAAAATTGTTAAGATGATGAAGAAGTATTGATAGATGACTCATCACAAAGAGAGAAAAGTAAGTTCTACAGTGCCCCGATCAAATGAAAATCGATTTTAAGAATCAATGTACACTGTCCAAATAAACACTGGTAATCGATGGGGATCCGAGACGGAAGCTGATCTTTATGTTATGCTACACGGAGACGACGGAACATCCGAGAAAATCCTTTTACAGCATGAAGTGAGTTGTGATTGCGGTGAGCTTGGATACGCTTTATCCAAGTTAGATGATAGCATGACTCTTGATTGACAGAAAAGTTCTTTTCACGTAAAAGTTCGTTTCACGTGATAGATCTCTACATAAATTTTAATCTCACGTGGAAGTCCAGGTGACGTAAACAGGCTTCTCACATAAGGCTTCACGTGAACGTGCTTTTCATGTAAGACTTCTCCTGCTACGGAAATTAGCTGAATGTTATCTCCACAAGAATTATCAATTAATTGCACTTAGAGCTTGAAAGTAGTCTCACCCATCTTCTGAACTTCTACTCTTCTCTCGTTTTTATCTCTATCTCCCCCTTGACTTCTCTCTACTTTCCTTACTCAGCATCCAATCGACTGGCTTAGTATGAAAATTGCTTAGAGTAATTGCCACGAAATCCTGGCTCACCGTATGAATCTATCTCCTTTCCGCCCGATATCACCGCTCGCCTTTTTAGAATATTCCGTGGTTACAGGCGTCAGATCCAAGGTTCCAGAGAAACCAGAACGATTTCTTCCAAATCGACACACCTTCCGTTGGTACTATTAATAAGATAGTCTTGGGACACGATGAGAAAGGCTACGGTAATGGATTATGAGTACATTAGAAGACCATGAACGTTACAGGCGCTGGAATATTCGTTGGATACGTCATTGTGACAGAGAACATGTTAGAGGGACGTCAATTCTTCTTTTCTATAAACAAATGGTTTGATAGTGGACAGGTTAGTGTGGTACTCTTTACCGTGATTACATTATGTCTTCAAAGGTTGATGGAAAGATTGAACGGCCCATACCAGTAACAGCCTTTTACTATGTTAATAGTATACCAGATGAAAATGTTGTGACAGGTTTTCTTTATATTATTTTTAGTTTTAATATATTTTTCAATCTGTGCTTAGAAGGAAGATGGGAATTCGTGCTTCATAGTGGGAATAAACATGGCCAAGGAGGAACAACTTCAGGACTTCTTATATATGGCTATGGTTTGCAAGGAAGCTCTGTTATTCGTTTTGACAATGATACCTCCTTGAACAATGTTCCTTCAACTACTTTGGTTCAAGTGAATTTGTATAGAATTTTCATGTTTTCTCAACATTTCGTTTCCAGGTTGATTTTGGAGCCATTGGGGATTTGATCAAAGTCCGCTTCGAGCTTATTCCCATGGGCGATAGTCCAAATTATTTTTTGGAATATGTAGAACTGAGAGATTTGGATACAGAGGAGAGATTAGTTGTTAGGTAATAATTTTTTTATTATCGTAAAATATATTACATATTCATTCATTGAAGAGTTGGAAAATGGCTTGAGGTAGCTAGTGATAGAAAGAACCCCCAAGCTTTCCGTGAGCTAGGAGTATACAGAGCAGGAGTAGAAGGATTACATGGTTATCAATGAATGATTTGCGTAGAATTAACATTTCATTTACAGTCATCAACTATGAGGGAAGAGTTCATGTAGGCGAAATGAACTTATTGGAGAACGATCACTTATCTGGCCAGCTGATTGGAACATTTGACAGTGCCGTATTTCCTTTGATATATAACGAATCCAAAAAAGTTTGTTTACATTTTAAACTTCACTCAAGACTCATTTGAAGGAATATACTTTCAAAGTGGAATGTGTTGATCTGGGCAGAGTGTCAAAACTTAAGATCATTGGCAATTTCTCAAAACAAGGTGAGAAGGGATACACATCATCACCAAAAGAAGTAATCGTTGTAGGCGAAGCGATAATGGAAGGATTATCAGTTCTGCAAGACATTTGGGATTGTTATTCTCCCGGGATATCAGTTGCTGATCAGGTAACATCACCAAAATAATATTGTTCTTTGCAAAACAAAATTTTGTAGGTTCTGGTGACGCACGCGTATGTTCGCGAATCTTCTCATTGTCCATATCGTTATGTACTCAGTCAAGGAAAAGTAGTTGAATTAGAAGACTCCAAGCCTTACTTCAAAACTTTGGAACTGACAGGTACGATCATTATCTTTTGTTTTTCATCTTCAAATTTTCTCTAGCTATGGAAGGATTGTCTACAATGTATAAGAAGGACAAGATCCCTTCAGGAGTCGGCACGTGGACTTTGAATGTTTCAGTTGATGTATCATAAACTGCGTACTTCGGAAATCGAATAATAATATTTTCAGGGAAAGTTGGATAAACTACCAGATATTTGGCTCATTTCTGGACATAAAGCTCATCTGATGACTTTGGTCACAGAAGAACCTTCGGAAATTGTTTTACAAGTAAGGAAGAATCTCAGAAATAGATATATCATATGTTTTCCAGGTGAAAGCGAAAGAACTGAAATCTGTCGACAAAGTTAGAATATTTGCTGGACAGTTAGAGGCAGCTCAAGAATTAGTTGTAAAGAAGCTTCGATTAACAAATAGCTTGACAAAACAAATTATTCGTTTCCCTAATGTCGACACGGAATTTGGTTCAAATGATATTTATGAATTTTCAACGGTTTATCCGGATGTTTCTCCTAAACCAAGTAATCCTTTCATTCTTTGATGTTCATCTCTCATCTATTTTAGATATAACGTTTGATATCACTGTTTATACAACAAGCTCCAACGGAAGCTTCCTACCAGTCTTTAACCTGATTGGAAGTGAATCAGATTCAGGAGTTCGACAATGGGGTCCTAAGCGAACTTTAGAAAATGGGGTTTGTATCCTAGTATAAGAAATGATATTAAACTGTTTCATTTGCAGTTAGATGTCTTCGAGATAGACGCTGTTAGTCTGGGAGATCCCACAGAGATAGAAGTTATCATATTAGGAGATAAAGTAAGATCTTCATTCAAAGAACCGTCTCTCATAGCTACCAATCTATTTTTAGAAATCATCATGGTCATTCAAGGAAATTATTGTGAAGAATTCAGAGACACAGAAGATCTATAAGACGAGCGAAGGGTAAATTATATGGTTTTGCAGCAAACTATACATATAATTATAGAACAATTTCCAAACAAGGTGATGGCAAACGTTTTTCATTGCAACAGGTGCTTTCCACATAAAAATAATATTTTGCTCAATCATCACATACGGGCAGATAGTTAATAATTTATTCAAATTTTTATTATCAATCAATAAAATCTATTAATATAATGAAGAACGATTGTTCTAATATAACATATCATTTCAATTATTTACATTTTCTCTTTGAAATTACTAAATTAAATATTATTTTTTTCTTTCTAGTTTTGTTTGAAACATAAAAAAAAAGATTGAAAAACAAAAAAATGTCCTACAGCGATAACTGAAATGGGCGGCGACGTTCACCTGATATTCTCTGAAACACATATGCTTACAACACAGATCACTATGATGTTGATGTACCTTTGATTTGTTACTTCGGCGTCTACGATTTAGATTGAAACGAACGATGGACTCTTTCTTTTTGGTAGTACAGGAAGCACAAGCAGCTTCCGCCCAGCTTCGAAATTCAGATGCTCTGCCACAGACAAAAAATAGTTCTTGTCCCATACGTGACAGCATCCTGATGTCGTGACCTCGGACAGCAAAGTTCTGAGAAACAAGAATACAAGTTAATAATGACAAATCATAAATATTTACCTTAAACTGCTGGATTGTTCCATATATTATAGGTCTTTGACGAATTTCATCTATGACAACCATACAAGAATCCTTCAACATTCATGTTTTCAACATCTAATAGGTTCTATTACCTTCGTCATTATACGAACTTCTCTTTTCTTTGAAGAAGAGGAATTTTCTAAACGAGGTGAAGGTACCCATTGAGCGTATATTCCAGAGCCTTCAATTGAACAATCTTATATGATGAAGAGATGAAACCGAAACCTTTTGCCCGAATCCGACTCTTTGACCAGATGTTAAATTCATTTAAATGTTGTGATGATGGGAATCTAACTGATAGTAATCCTGTTGTGAACGAAAAATGAGCAATCGGGTTAGTAGTCTCTGCAGTAGTGCTAGTCAGTTTAATCAATAACAATATCTTACCGAAAGACATGTCTATTAAATTATTAGAGTTATGGATTTGATGTTCTCGCTTCTGAAACTTTATTAAAAACCAAAATGAGTTGTCCATTGAGGAAGGAGACACAATCAAATCTCTATAGAAGCACTAAACGGATATAGCTTAAAGTGGTATAGTTCGAAAACCATACTTTCCCATCGTTTTTCCAGAGAACTCTGCCATTGAACGAAGATCCGGATGACTAGAAAAATCTCTATTGAGCTGAGAGAGATTCCAAGTACTAACCGTAGATGAGCTGCTAGTAGAGGATAAACGATTTCTTCTGACTTTTCTCTCATTCTTCTTTCCACTCAGAAACCTTTTCCGGCGAACAACACTCAGAACACTTGTTAGGAAATTCATGTTCTAATAAAATAAATATTATAAAAAATAGCAAAAAGTGGGATGAAAAGATATCCCCGACTCCGTTCAAAAACTCCATTGCTCTGAACTTTGAACTCATCCGTCCACTCTGGCGCCTATTGCTATCTTTCTTATTTGGGGAAAAGAGATAGTTTCAGTTTTAGCCGTAGAGCACAATATCTTGAGGGCAAAACAATATACTCTTCGACATCTATTGGATCATTTAAAGTACAAATTACTTAGAGGAATCTCTTATGATTTCACTTAGCTAAGCACGACCGATCCCTGATGCGTGAGAATTACAAAATGAAAGTTCCGTTAAGATTCATGAATCACCGCTAACTGTTATTTCAGAATAAGAAATGAGATGATGAGGAAGGCTTTCATTTTTTGTTCTTTAGTGTGCTGTATAGCGGTCGTGCTAAGACGATTGTGGTGTGTGAAGATGTGACGATGCTATATAACTTTTTTTCAGCTTCTTCTCTCAAACTTTTTTTTTTCTTGTGTCTGTGTGTCTGTGTGTAAAATAAAAATATATGATTAAGAATATTTATTTTTCGCGATAATATTATATAAACAAGATAATGCACAAGAACATAGAGACGTGGATAGCTCGAATCGTACTAACTAAAAGACGAAGAAGATGAAGATGTAAGAAAAAAAAATCCAATAATTGAAAAGAAAACGAAACATTTTCATTATTGGTTCAGCTCATGAGTATGGAAAGGGTATATGAAAGTAAATAATAATAATAATAATTATAATAATAATATTAAAAATACAAAGAGACTAGGGAGGGGGAGGGGATAAGAAACCGGAACGATTTCAACAATCATAAAGTAAAATAGTAAAATGAATGAATTTCACCAAAAAGAAAAAAACTGAAGAAAAAGGGTTATAAGCTCACAACTAGAAATCATAGAAAGAATAGATCGTGATTTGGATGATTATGTGTATATCATAAACTATATGATATACATATTAACCATATTGATTAATTATATGAAAATGTATAATCAAGAAAGGAATTCTACTTAAAGATAAATGAGATTTAAAGCATATTCCAGCTGATTGTTTGATACTAAATGTCTTTGCTTTATATTTTTTGAGACAATGTGATGGAGAGAAAATGAATGAAAACAAACAAAAAATGAGTTTTAAAAAACGATTTTCGGTTGGGCTAAGCAGCAGATTTGTATTGTTCTTTCAATAAAAAACAATTAAGAAACATCAATCTGATGTTTATAAATGACCGTTTTTGTGTTTTACAAAAAGGAGAAAAAAAAATATTATTTTGGGTTATTGATTGATTAACAAGTAAACGATGTGGGAAGAATGCGAGAGAAGGGAAGGAAGGATAAGGAGGGAAGAATGAGTGGGGAAAGAAGCATGTTATTCCTTAATAACTGACTAGTTCATATTGTAGATTTGTGGAGGAAAAACAGGAGAAAGCACTACCCAAGTTACATAGTTTCGTTTGGTTTGTCTTTGTGTGTGTGTGTTCGCCAACACAACATCAATCGGGAAAAGAAAAAAATAGTTTTTGATTATAAATCGAGAAATGTCTATGATATAGACAAGTGTTGAGAAAAAGAAAACTGAAATTATTGAAATTTTTTGTTTCTTTTATAAATTAAAATTTCGTTTTTTGAAGTTCCAGCTTCTATTCAGTTTTCGTGTTGATGCTATTAGATGTTGTTGTGATTGTGGCTGTCGCAGTTGCATTACTAGAGGATGAAGCTGATGGACAGGAAGTTTGATTTGCTGGATCATTTGATGGATCGAGAGCAAATAACACTCCTTGATAGGTTATTCCATTGATTTCCATCGATACAACAATTGAATTATCTCCTTGCTGTCCTTCTGCAACATAGAGATTACGGTATGCATGGAGAGGGCTAGATGTTACCAGGCTTTCGTGTCGTTATCTTCATCTGACCACCTAATGATCCACTAATATCTTCATTTAATCGTAATCGTTTAACTATAACATGTATGATATTCGTTTGTTTCATTTAGCCTTATCATACCTGGCACAGCTTCGGAATCTAAGCTGGAAGTTGATTCTCTACCCGATATTCCAGCAGTAGCTCCACCTAAGCTTTGTCTTGCAGCAGCTTCAACAGCAGCTCTGTAATCACTAAGAGGCAATTAATAAATAGCCAAATAACTTAGTTTTGTTCAAAACAATCAAAAGTTTGAACTAAACAGAAATATGAATCAAAATCAAATTGTACCTTTGTGCTCGTTCTAGTTGTCGCTTTTGAGCATCAAGCAGAGCCATTTGTTCAACTTGTTGATAAGCAGACAAGAAGCTATTCTGCGAGACCATACCCATTCCATTATCATCATCGAGAAAATCTGTAATATATAATAAATTATTAATTATATAAGTCTCAATTAGGATATGTCCACAATCCGTACCATTACGCATTCCTAATCCGGACAAATGCTTACCAAGAAGATTTATTCCAGCAGGATGACCAATAGAATAACCAAGAGGTCCAAAGTTTGGGGGATTTGTGGTACGTCTACCTAAACATAAAAAAGAAATTAATTATATATATATGATTAAATCAATTATAACATACTATTGCCTCCTTCACGTCGATTACCATCAATAGCAGCTTGCAAGTCAGATGGATTTGATAATCCTTCCTTTTCACATTCATAATCATATAAATATTTTTGATATCTATAATATATATAAATATGTAATCTTATATATGATATAGTTAACATACTGTGTGCGTAATGTAAATGCCGCGGAAGTAATACTAGAAGGTAAATTAAGACCTTTTGTGATTTCTCTCCATAACTTTTTGTTGATGATTTCAACTAAACCCCCATGTTGAACGACCAGTCGATATAACTCATAGAGATCCAAAACCTTTAAGCATATACATTAAGCTTCATCTATCTATGTTATCATTGTTCTACCTGCTTTGCCATAATTGGAATTCTTGTGACCGGTTTTCCTGAAAGCACAAAAAACTTTAAAAAAAAGAAATAATTCCTTTGAAGTATTCTGCTCTTGTGTTTGTGTGTGTATATCAACCGCTTTTCATTTGCGTCACTTGTCAAAATGAACTTTATTCGATTTCTTTTCGAAACATTCAAGTGTGTATCGTGAATATTCACGTGCAACACGTGAACAGTCAACGAATTGAATGTGTAAAATGAAAAGAAAGATAAAGTTCCCCTTGTTATATTTTGTATAATTTTAGTTTGTGAAAAGATGAAGTTGTATTAGATTAAGAACTGCGCGAACAACATGTCAAACAATCTCGTCTTAATCAGAAGTCAGTTGAGGTTCTCTTTCTATTTCACATTATTTCTATTTACATTTCTTCTTTCGTTGTTTAAATTTGAAATTATTATGTTTCTTTGAATATTCTTTAAAAATATTTTTTTTTCTCTCTCTCTCTCTCTATCTCCTCCTACCTAACAAAAAGCAGAAGAGAGAGAGAAGAAAAAATTATTTTGTTTTTGCTATAAGTTTGCAAGAGAAGCGGAAAGGATGTTTCTTCACTCATCAAGCTATGAACTTTCAGAAATTAAAAGAAACTTCAGCATTTGAATGAGAAAGCTTGCGGTCTTTCCAGCTTCTCAACGCTTTTTTTTTCTTCAAAAAAAAAAAAATTTTGTTCTTCAAACATTGAGTGAGAAGAAGAAGAAGTGCATTAGAAATATCTTAACAACTGATTATAGCTTATCAATTGAGCTGAATGTGTGTACCAACCCACTCTATGGACATTTGAGAAGAAGAAAAATCATTTTTCTTCTTCATCTTATCTTTTGACGTATATACATTTCATAAGATGAAAATATGATTTTTCAAAGTTGAAGCCAATAGCATATAGATCTATGAACTTACCGATTCGATGCATAAAACTGAGCCAATCATCAAGCCATTCCTTTCGCTTAACATCATCCGATAACTCATAGAGCTTAAACAATACAAAATTAATTTTATTTATTTTACTTTTAAGTAACAAAAAACACACACACACACACACAAACATAAGATATGCTCTCTCTCTATCATCATCATCATCATCATTCATACGTTTATTGGGTGGAAATGAGACAGATGGCACTGATAGTCTTACAATTACAACAAGTGTTGTAAAAATATAAATATTGTATCTTATTTAACTATATATAGTTAATTATATGCGTCATATGGGTTACTGTAATTTATAACTTTTTATTTGAAAGAAGCTCATTCGTTCTCTTCTTAACTCTCTCCCTCCATCCCTACTCTCTCTTCTTATTCTTCGTCGTCGTCTTCTCATTCATTGATGAGCTGAGAATATGACAAAAGACAAGAAACTAAAAGAGAAATGAATGAATTAGTTAGCTGACTGGAGGTACTTTAGCTCTAATTCCCCTGGAGAGTAACGACAGAATACATCAATTAGTTCCCACAATAATTGAAGCAAAGATAGAGATATAGATAGATGGATATGTATATATATATTTTTCTTTTTAAAATTACGGTATTAATAAGAGAAACATGGAAGTTAGGCAAGAATTCATATATGGGAAGATGGGAGATGGATAAACGTCTCTCTGAAGATGCTTTAAGTTGATGTTACATCTTCAGCTTTTCCTTCAATTGCTTAGCATTATACCAACTAATCATTGGCCTCTCTCAAATATTACTCATCTTAACTCTCTTTCGTTATTCACTCATTCTATCTATCGTCTTTATGCTCATTTAAGTCAACTCTATCCCTCTTTAGCTTACTACATTACCTCTCTCTCTGTCTCTCTCTATCTCTCTCTCTCTTTCCGTATTGTCAGATGGCTTTTTCTCTCATATTTGTTTTGTATTTTTGTGATTGTTTGTAACTTAAATTGTACAATAATATTCTAAATTTTCTCATCTACTTTGCTTCCTCTCTCCCTAACTCTCTCTTCTTCCCTCCCTCCCTCCATACCTCCCTCCCTAACTGTAATGATGACTTCTGTCTGTCATTTGTTATGTTTCTCATTCAATATTGCTTGAGCACAATAAGCAATAACAACTAATTAGGGAGATGAATGAAGGTGAAGAAGAGCTACCAACTGTCCTATCTCTCACCACTCTCTCATATATACATATGTTATAGATCTATCTATCATCTCATTCATTTTATGTATGGTTTTGATACCTTTTGGTTTGAAAGACAATAGAACTCATCACACTTTACAACTGAAAAGTCATCAGTAGCCATATATAGTCTTTACTATATACACAAATACAAAAGAATGAACAGCCGATGCTTTTATGTGATTTTTGTCATCAGGAGGAACATCACGTCTACAGTATCCCAAACTAATTCAACAATTAAGCTACGGATGATATATAATTCAATTTTTTTAAGCTCCAAAATCATTAATCAAAAATGCAGAAAGATGAATAAAAAAAGTCATTTAGTTATTATTTTTCTTCTTTTTCTCTTCTTTTTTTTCTTCTCTTTCTCTCTCTATCTCTCTCTATCTCTCTCTCTATCTCTTCAACAACCTTTATAAGGTGAATGACAAAAAAGAGACTCGTGAATACTTCACGTCTGTCACAATTTTAACGAAAAAACAATGGCAATTTGCTTGCAAAATCAGCTCATAAGCCGGGGCATGCAGTCATAACTAAAGTCTTCTTTATATATATTATTTTAAGGAAAAGATTCCATTATATAATAGAGGAAGAAAAAAGAGAGAGAGAGGGAGAGGAAGAGGGAGTAAAAAAAAATATTTCACAAAACGAAAGATAAAAGGTGAGAGAGAAAGAAATATTTAGAGGACACAAAAAGGATTACGGTAGCTTCTTAGAAGAGAATTGTCGTGGTGGTGCTGGTGGTGTGGATATGGCTTGAATCGACACGCAATAGTGATTCTCAATTAGGATCCACTCGTCCAGAAGACCAGATTACAGTAATTTTTTGTTGTTTTTTAGGATGAAGTAACATTTTTTTTCTTTTTTTTTTCAATTATTCAAATTTGGCACCATCATACACATACACACACACACATATATGGACACACTTTTTCGTCTTTTGAAATGAAAACAAAATATGAAGCTGCGAACCTGTTTGAACTGTTCCTCGTAGGACCATGTTGGACCACCAGCTCCAGCTTGAGAGCCGTTCTCTCCCAAGTTTTCATCCAGTTTAGAGTCTTTTCTAAAATCAGGATGTCCATTATGGGGACAGTCTTTCTGATAATGCTTACACAACAGACATATCTTCACCATCATTGTTACTTGTACCATTCTCGTTATCATCATCATCTTCCGGTCCCGGTGATACTCCTGAACCAGAGAGTCCCAAAAGTTTATTCTGCGAGAATAGGATAAGGGTTTGAAGATAGAGAAATGCGAAATACTTGAAGTGATAATTGATTTTGTTGCATTGAAGCCAAAATATTTGGTAACATATGAAGATTGAAAGGTGAACGAAATCCACCCAAAGCTGCAAATAATGATAAAGCTTAATATATATATGATAAAGTATGAAAACCTCCTAAACTATTTGTAAATCGTTGGAAAACTCTTTGTTGTTCTTCCAAATCGAAAGAGTTTACATTGGGTTCAGGTGAGATAGCAGCCCCGCTGTTGTCCTCAAAATTGTCTTTTGTTAATTTTATAAGAAAATTGTCTTTTTTTTAGAATAAACAGAGAAAATGGGAAGAAGAAGAGGAAAAGTCAGTTTCTATTCATTCTTTTCATAATTTTGTAATATTTGTATTTGTATTTAAGCTAAAACACATGTTCTTCACAGATTCTTCTTGTTCGAATTATTTATAAGAAATAAGACGATATAAAGTCTGTTGAAAAGACGAAATAAAGCCGGCTTTTCGTTAAGCAAAACGAAGAAAAAAAAAAGTTTCTGACCTCATTCGCCGTGCCGGGCTCAGTCGTGTTGTCGTCATTTCGTGTGCTCAAACTAAGTGGAGTATTGAAAAGCTGTGTGTGGTTTTCGTCTATCCGCAGTGACATTTCCCTTAAAAGGAAATATTAATAAAATTTGTTTTTTTTTGTTGATTTTCATCAAATAAACGATGCGATATGTTGTAAGCTGAAGATTATCGAGGCGAAGCGCCATTACCGTATACGGCAAGGAAGAAGACATGAAAGAAGACAATTCATGAAGTACGATGAATATGAAGGCAAGAGAATGAGAGAGAGGCAGAGGAAGAGTTTGGTGAATAATGAAAGAAGGAAATAAAATGTAAAAAAAAAAGATTTTTTTTATGAAAAGCTGAAAATGTTGGAAAACCGTTCGAGGGTAGTATCTAATTGTGACCAGATGTCTCGATGAGTGTGAGCTGAATGAAAGCACACAAACGAGTTTATCCGGAAAAAGATATTTAATAAATAAAAATAACAAAATAAAAAGGTAAAGAAGGCCAGCATTGGACATTCGAAGTTGAAGAAGACTATATGACAGCTGATATGATAACAGGCGACGCCGACAAGGAGAAGCTACGTCTCACTGGTGTCTTTACAGGATTTTTGTTCTTCTTTTTATACTTCTTATGACTCTCTTGCTGTCGTTTGATGAGTATTGTCAAACGAGAATTGAAAAGAAAAGTAAAAAATTGTTTTAAAAGATATGCTTTAAGTGGGTGAGATGCTCATATTCAATCAGCCAATATCACTTTGCTTTCACATATAAATCGTATCAAAAGGTGAAGCGAACGTAAACGATGGAGAAGCAGAAGAAGAGAAACACACAGAGAGAGAGAAAACGAAATCAAATGGCTTTTTTGAAATTTGAACTAAAAAAAAGCAATTTCTACTCAGCTTTTGATGAGGTGAATGTTTGAAGGCCGTTAATGCCCTCAGGGGGCAGACGAAGATAATTTCCAAAGACATTTTTTACACTTTTTTGAATAAAACGTGAGCAGAAGGATGAGAGATGAATAGATAAAAGAGTTTGTTAGTAGGAAGTAATGAAGATGAAAAAAGCGATTGTTAACGTTTATAATCGTCTGTAAAAAGAAAAATGACCAAGAAGATAATGAAGAAGCTGATGATGCTGATGATGATGATGATGAAGCTATGTCGATTGAGAAGTTGAAGAAGAAGCTGAGTAAACAGTATTGTGATGAAGTATGATTCTTATAATTATATGAAAGTTGATGGAAGTTGTTGAAGAAACCATAATAGGAAGTAGTCAAATGAGAGAAGAATAGTAAGTTGGACACGCCCACATATTTCCCTCTGAAAGGCTTTTTCTCTCACGCTTTTCTCTTATTCTAACACTTGTGATGACTTTTTAGGATGCTTTTCAGGTTATTATTTCTCTCTTAAATATATTTTCTATATGTAAAGCTTCAACTTAAAGCTTCTGTCATAATGACAGATGGCAATGATGAGTATTGAAGAAGCCAATAAGCTTATAGGGCAGTTATCATAATTTCTTTTATATAACAATGTTTTTTATACGGAAAATGAAATAGCAATTGGCCAGAAGACTGGTATCGGAGAGCTTTTATAAAGCTTTTTTTGCTTCTCTTTAATGAGATAGATGTTCGAAATTCATTTAAGCTCAAATTGTCAAGAAGATGGCAAAGCTTATTCATCGGGTGGGTCTCATTAAAAAGAAATAAATGATAAGAAGAAAACAGAATAAAAAGAGAGAAGAGTAACAGAGAGAAAGAGAAACAAGGAGAAAAAGAGAAAGAGAGAGGGACAAAGGGAGAAATATCCTTTGGATAAGATACTTGATTTCAAGAATTGATTTGTGTTCCGAATATTACAACTCACTCGTTAGAGCACGAAGGGCCAATTGGAAATTCACAAAAAATGTTAATAACAAGTCAAATTTCAATAAACACAAAGACAAAATCTGAGTCGTACAACGGCTTGAAACTTACTTTAAAGCTTTTCCTTATATGGAATTTGTTACAAAAAAGAAGGGATAGAGGAGAAGGAAAGGAGGGGGGGGGGTAAGAACAAGAAAGATTATGAAGTGTCAGTCTCATTCATAAATGGAAAGAGTCTTAAGAGGGAATATATGTGTGTGTGTGTGTGTGTGAGACCTAAGAGTGAGAAATATATAGAGAGAGAAAGGAATAAAGATAGCTTACTAGAATAAGAAGAAGAGGAGGGAAATACATAGAGAGAGAGAGAGAGAAAGGGTTGGGGGGGGGGAGAAGGCTAAAGAAGAACAACAGTCTTGCTTTTTAAGAGGTTTTTTAATAAAATTTTAAAAGAATAATTGTTATTTTTCTGAAAACAACCAATGAAAACAGAATTTTTTGTTCTTTTTCTTCCGATTTAATTATGAATTTTAGTCAAAAACTACAGTAATCAACGAATATGAAATGAATTGAACTTATAACTGATTGGTAACGAAGACGCCAAAGACAATTGTTAATTAAAGAATTTTAAGGCTAAATAAGGTAGAATAGAGGAAAAGATAGAGAGAGAGAGAGAAGATACAAGAAAAAGAGATAAAGAGAGGTAGAGAGATAGAAAGAGAGAATAAGATGGGAGAGTAAAGGCAAAAGAGTTCAGAATTGAATTGACTCGACTTTCAGGAGTCTTTGGATGAATGTCATAAATGGGCTTGAAGACTTAATAACATAACCATTACGGTAGTTTCAATTCTTGACTTTTCTATATATAAAATTAGTTTTTAAAGAGAGAAAAGTAGAGAGAGAGAGAGAAGGGAAGAGAAAGAGAGAGAGGGAAAGTAAGAGTAAGACATTCATCCATACACATACACATCTGCATGTACCACGCCCAGAATAGATATTGAACAGTTTTTCTTTTTTTTCTGTTGCGAAATTTAAAGTCTTTTAGAAGACAAATTCACGAAGTCTGACGTCATTAGAGGGCAAATGATAATTTGAAAAGAAAAAAAAATGTTCTTGTGTGACTTCATCATGAAGCGACAATTGAGCGGATTGTTCATGGCATTTGTGTAAACAAAATAATTGAAGTACTGTCGATATGATGATAATTATAACAAATATAATATATCGTTAGATATCTACAATTAAAACTAATAAAAAATATCTTTTAATCTCAAATGTATGGGGATTGGATAAGAAATTGAAATGATAGAGTAGCTGTCGTTCATGAAATTTCAGGTCTGTGTTCTCTCAACATTTTCAACTTCATATACCTCTTTACCTCATTCTCTCTCATCACCTATCGTTCTCTCTCTTTCTTACTCTCATTCTCTCCATCTTTCTGTTGTCTCTTAATCTTTGTGTTACAGATAGAAACATTTGAAGAAACTTCTCAATCATTTCAAAAACAAAATTGCAATTATAATGACTAAATAAGGGCAAGCAAAATGGACAGCTAATTCTCTTATCACAAGGTCATCTTTCATCATGAGTTCATTTCAAAAAATAATATTTAAATAATTAAAAATAAGTTTGTTCACACACATCCTTATTAAGCATATACGATTAATGGACAATTTTTAGATGACAGACGATTCAATCGACATACGACCCGCCCAGCTTCAACGGCCTATAGAAGGCCGGCGATGCTGATTGGCTGGCGAATTAAGCTCCGCCCACCTGCAGCATCTAGTCACGCAGTGGACCACCACGAAGTTGGAGGGCCAAAATTCGAAGAGATCAACAAAAAATGAAAGAGAAAAGTATTTGGCATCATATAATGTATCAAATAGATATTAATTCCATAAATGGAATTAAGAAAAAAAATTTTTTTTGAAATTATAAAGCCGTGAAGGAGTACTTATAGCAAATGGTGAGCAGAGTGTCGTAATAAGCTGAGATGGAGAAGCTGTAGGGAAGGAACTTAATTTTTATAGCAGTGTTATAGTATATGGTTACAAAATGAGAGAGAACGTGGGTAATTGGTTGAGCTTATACCATTGGTTAACCAAGTTTGATCAAAGATTGTCCAATTTTGGATATTCTATTCTATTGTTTAAGTTTTCTATTATTCAATTATATTCCTCCGTTCTCCAAGAAAGAAAAAAAATTGCGAGGAAAGAGAGAAGAGCGAAAAGAGGGAGGGAAGTTTTGGAAGAAATCTACTTTTGGTTGATGAGAAGGTGAATGACATGACTGTCAGACGACATTTCAATGAACTGTGAAAGCATAAGATGAGAAGAAGACAAGGTTGAGAATGAATTAGAAAAATAGAGCAAAGTAGTCAAAATGAAAAGAGAAAAAAAAAGATAAAGAGAGAAAGAGAGAGAGAGAGAGGGGGAGAGAAAGAGAGAGAGAGAGCGATTGGCTGAAGGAAGAAAACGAAGACATTGAATATGTTCTTCTATGTAAATAGTATTTACCGCTTCTTCGAGCCCAACACGTTCTCGCAATTCGACGAAGCCAACACATACAAGATACACACAGTCACCACCAAGCTTCATCGAATGTTAATCAGTAGAACAGGTCAGACGACATTAATCTGTTGAGCTCTTTTGAGCAAAAGCGCGAAAAGAATAATTGTGAAGAAGCTTGTTTCGTTTCGACAATGAAATAGGGTATTATATAAAAGATGATTTTGATAAGATGAAGCTTCCAGGTTACGTAATTCGAGATCTCGAAATTCGATTCGATCACCTATCGTCGTCATCATCGATGCACCTACATATATTACAACATAGACGAAAAGCCACACGAAAATTCAAAAGTTGTTCATTGAAAATGATGATTGACGACAAATGAAATTGATAATATCACTCATTCTCATAGAACTTCTCAGCTTCATCTGCAGCATATTGTCTGGCAGAAGCTTGTCTAGACGAGAAAGACCTATTCCATTCGGTTTTTCATCATTTTCTTCCTGGAACACATAGAGACAGAAGACTGTGGACCCTTCTGAAAACTCATCAAAAGACGAAAATGAGGAAGAAGCTTATAATGAAAAGTTGATGATTGCCGTCAGCTAATTGTGAGGAAAAGAAAGAGTAGAAAGGTATTCAATTTCATTTTGACGATGATATCTTATCTTTTTAGTTTTCTCTATTTCTCTAATATTTCATATATCTTTTTTTTTCATTTTCATTCACATTGACTTTCTGTCTTTCTTGACTTCATCTCAATCTTTTCAAAATTTAGCCGTCGGCCAATAAGATTTTGTCATTATCATTTGATAATAAAAAAAATCCTAATTATTGACAGCATCAAGATGTCTTTGGATGAAAAAGAAAAAAATGAAGAGGAAATAGAGAGAGAAAGAGAGAGAGAGACTGAGAGGGAGAGGGAGATGGAGAGAGGGAGGGAGAGCCAGATAGAGAGGAAGAGAGTTACAGAGGGAATTATGAAAATATTTTTTTTTTGATGAAATTATTGATTAAACTCAAAGGGCAACAATTGTGATTTTAATTGAAATGATTGACAGCTTAATAAAAGAGAAGCTTAAGCTTCAAACAATAGCTTTAACGAAAGTACGATCAGGGCAGATAATAAAAATCTCAATTAAATGTCAAACGCATAGAGAGAAAGAGAGACACATCCAGACGTTTTCGTTACAAGCAGTGTCAGTCATTAAGCTCTATTTGATTTGAAATATAAAAAGATCTTTAAAAAAATATATAATATTTGTAACATTTTGTCACCTAATTATGTTAATTATATATTATCATTAGAGAGAAAGAAGACAAGCTGATAAGATTTAGGATTGACGGCAAAAAGGACGTAATGAATAGATGAGCCGATGCTGAAGATAAATCGCAGTTGTAGCAGGTGGGGTGGGGACACGGTGATGGAGTGAAAGATGCTTCCGTGCTCAGCAACCACCAACAGACTTATAGTTAGAACGAAGATGAAACATTAAGCTTAAATTAGAGATAGAAAAGATGATAGCTATGGATAGAGGATAGAAATTTAAAAGCAACATCTGATAGCTTGAGAATTTTTGACTTTTCCCTCCTTTTCATTTGCTCTATCTCTCTCTGTTTCAGTGATTTTCCCTCTTTTACATCATTACTTCTAAGCATTCATAATTTTCATTTTTTTCATTTTGGAAATAAGCGATAGGAGAAGCTCATTTTCACCTATATTTCAATTGTTTCTTCAAGTTTTGAACGCCTGAGCTTGTTGAGCTATCTTTCTTTTCCTGTCCCTCTCTTTATCGCTGCTTTTCCCTCTATCTCTTCAGTTCTTATCATTTACTTTTTCTCTCAATTTATGTCGACTTGACTTCTCATTCTGGATAAAAGAATGACTGAGATGATAGAGAGCAGCACAAGAAAGCTTCGTGTCATCATGATTTATCATGCTCATGGTCGACCAAGAAATATTGCCTGAGGGTCACATACACGACATAGCGAACGCCCCGAGGGGGTGGCAAAGGAAGTTCCAATCAAAGCATTGAGAAGACATGTACTTTTTCCATATTTAACTTCATAATTTCAAGTTTAACATAATATTTATGTATGCTGATGAGGTCACGTGATTCACGTAACATCCGACCAATGTCAAATTAACCCATTCCTAGCAACTAAGAGCGCAAAGAGCGGTCGCATTCAACACTTCCTCATTTACGATTCAGAAGCGGAACCCATGAATGTAATTAACTTAAATGTTTTATAAAACGAACTGATAGAGGGAATAGTGAGTGTGTGACGGTAAATATAAAAATTGTTGGAACAAATCATGTTTCATCTAGAAAACATAATGTTAAATAGAGAGAGTACTGATGGAATGAATGGAGGGAGGGGAGAGTAAGAAAGCTTGACGACAAGGGAAAATAGAAATGAAGTAAATGTTAAAAAAAATTGAATAGCAAGAGAATATAGTTGTTGATCAAGAGAGTTATTGTCTTTAACAGGGAGAG
The DNA here is from genome assembly GCA_943334845.2 of Auanema sp. JU1783. Classification (NCBI taxonomy): domain Eukaryota; kingdom Metazoa; phylum Nematoda; class Chromadorea; order Rhabditida; family Rhabditidae; genus Auanema; species Auanema sp. JU1783. Next base: position 1,798,966 of record CALQYR020007456.1, on the reverse strand, counting down.
AGATAGAGAGAGAGAGGTAGAGAGATAGAGAGAGAGAAAGATAGATGGAGAAAATGAAAGATGGCGAAATTGAGAGAGAGATAGAGAGAATGAGATATTATGTTACGGTAAAAAAGACAAAACTGAACAGATTGAAGAAGAAGGTGGTTTTTGATTGAATTTCGCCTCGAATAACACCCAACTAGATTTCTTTTTATTCTAAATAAAAGAACATTTTAAATGAAATTTAAAGACTTATGCTTACATACTGAATAGATAATGGAATAAATATTTCTCAACAAAGTATTTTCAAGCAACAAGGCTACAATGAGTTTGTAAAGATGGTACAATAGCTTAAATTCTTTTATATAATATGAATTAATGAGAGAAGAGAAGCATCGTCTTTGACTTCTTGCTCATAGCAGGGGGCTTGTTTGTAATGCGCCACCCACCTCAACCCCCCCAATACGCTCTTTCTCTACCGTTTTGCACCTTCAGTCGTTGACATCTCAACAAAATAAAATCAAAAAGAAAGTTTTTCTTTCTAATTTATAAGCTGATGTATTGTGTGTGGATGGATGACGGACAATGTGCTTTTAGTCAGCAATTCGCAACTGTCTCTTCAATTTATAAAGCTCAGCCTTTGTTAAGGTTAAAGCATGAGATTTATGATAAGCTTGGGGGCGGTGCATAACAAGCAAGCATCCATAGCACTTCTTGTTCAGAACTTTTCGCTCGAATAACTCTAGTGAGTCTCTATCTATCTGTTTCTTTCGAATCTCTCATACACTCGTTAGCTATTTCCGTTTCCATCTCCAAAGATGAAATAACAGAGTGAAAGTTCATTAAGTATTGTTAGTTGTATTAATACAACAACAACAAACAACACAAAAACATACAAGTTCAATTAAAAATTCAATAAAATTCATGATGTCAAATGAATACGGTAATGACGTAAGAGTATCAGATTACGGTATCAATAAACAGTTTCATCTACCGTATGAATTAAGAATATATAAAATGATTGTTAAATGAAAATAATTTTAAAGTTAAAATGACTTATTACATTGTGTGTATCTTGTGTCATTTTTTTTTCACAAACTTTTATCTTTGTTGTCGATTTTTCTCAGATTTCTTTTGAAAATGATGAGTCTCAAAATTCAAAATGTCAAGTAATTTGAACCGTTTGAACGATTGAAGACAAAGAGCGAAAAAATTTTATTTGAAAAGACTATCTATCTATCTATATATATATATATAATATATATATAACATAGTTTTGTTATTATTAATTAAAAGATGGGCTTTTGTGAAGATGGAATATACACAGAGCCAACCGATATAAACATAGAAAGATAGAGAGAAAGTAAGAAGAGAGAGAGAGAAAGAGAGAGAGAAGAAGCGGATGGATTAGATAATTAGAGAAACATGACTTTTATTGTGAAATTTGTTCTTTTGAAATAGCAAATTATTGAATTAGTAGATGAGTTTATTTGTTATTCTCTTTATAAATCTTCTTTTTAGCTTCTTTCTCTCATTATGATTCTTCTCTTACCACATTCTGTATAAGGCAGTCAAAGACAATAGGATAGGTAGAAGAGAAGAGACAGGTGCACACCACAATCTCATGAATTAATAAAAAACATTTTGTTTCTCTCTAAAGCTCAGAAGAATGAGATTCTGGAAGATGCGAATGAGGGAAAAAAGAAATAACCAAATTGTGATTGAAGAAGTAAAAGAGAGGAAAAAAAAAGATTGTGCGAAGATGAAGAAGATGAAGAATTTTCTGACTCACTCAATCAGCTCTTCTACTTCTCATGTCTTTTCTATTGGAATCTATTGGGGGGGGGGGGGGGGGGGTGAGATGAGTGACAAGATGAATCCAAATATTGATGGTAATATAAGTGAAGTGAGTGAGAGATATAAGATGGTATAAATACAATCACTGTAGATGAGAAATGATGTATTTAAGCAGAAGAACACGATGTCTATTTGGTGATGAAGATGACCATAGCAGGTTATCTGGGTGGGCCACTAATATCCTCTCTTGCTATGTCAATAAGCTCGAAATGTCTTCCTTATCCTATGACTTTTCCCTCATTTTCAACTTTCTTCCTCTCTCTCTCCCTATCTTACCCTTTCTCTCTCTCTCTCTCTATTCATTCTCACATATATGCTTTATCTCTCTACATTCTATTCTAAAGTAAGTATCAGTTATGGGGGCAATTCTCACTGTCCGTCTTATAGTACCTCCCTCTATCTTCCTCTCTATCTCTCTCTCTTTCTCTTTCTCCCTTTTCGCTCATTTGCCCTTGTCCAATTCCTGTTATTCAACAACTTTCGACAACCATCAACCATAATAATGCATTGGAAAAACTTTATCAAATTAAATAAATAAAAAGGTAAATTAAACCTTCAAAGGATTTCTTTTTCTTCAAATTTCAATTGGTTTAGTTAATGCCAGCCGACTGACATCTCACTTTGAGATGTCGGCATACTGTAATTGAACATGACCATAATTGGGTTGCAATTACATTTGACAATTATTGTAAAAGAGAACAAAATGGATTAAATACTCCTTTCTCTCATTCTCTATCTTCCTCACTGTATTCCATGCATCCATGTCTTTTGACGTTGAAAGAAAAAAAATCTCTTTTTTTCCTCTTTAATTACCTCTACACATCGTTTCTCCTAATCGTCAATCATTGGTCATTTACCACATTTCGACATGGTTATTATTAGAAGTAAAAAAGCATTATATTGAAGAGGGAAGTTATTATAAGATGTTAATGTATTAAATACAGATATAGAGAGAGATATGAAGAGATAGAGTGAGTGAGTGTATGAGAGAGGGAGACAGAGAGTGATGCTCAAGATTTGGATAAACCACACCTTACAGGTAGAAGTAGGAGAAGCTTAATTGACCTTATTACATGTCAATATCTAAAGCATACTGTATAAAGTTTTTAAAACAAAACATCAAAAAGTCTCGCAACAACACAGAAATGAAATGAAAGTCGGTAAATATATGAAAAGAGAGAAATGTTTATAAAACAAAGGATTAGCATAATCTTTATATAACTATTCATTTAAATACAAGCCTTTATTTTTCTTTTTAAAAGGAAATACACTATTCTCTTTAAATGTTTTTCCCTTTTCATCATTTTCTTTTCTTTTTTTTTGTTAATTGAGGAAACAAGTTCCATCTAATAAAATCTTTTTTTTTCTTTTTTTTCTTTTTGCTTTTTTTTTTGCTTTTATCTTAATGAAAACATATTTAAACAACCGAATTAGCAGTCTCTTTAATTGTGATTAATAAACAGTCAATTTGAGAATACAGAACACGTGAGTAATGCTGTTCACGTGTATGCTGCAGCACGTGTGTATCTGATGTTGCGGCTAGATGCTAATTTCCAGACACAGACAGATAGAATTTGGGAGAGTCAAAGAGAGATTTCCTTTTAACATTTTTGCAAACATATGTTATGCAGTATATATGATAGATGAATCAAAAATTGAAAAAGCCTTTTGCACAGGAAGAAGCAAATGGAAAAAAGGAAAAGCTTAAAAATTTATATTTTGGTTTGAAAAATAAAATTGTTCCAAGTAATATTTATGAAATATATGGCAAGTTAGGGAGAGGGAGGGAGTAGGGACAATGGAAGATATGCTTGAAGAGAGAGAGAGAAAGAAAGAATTGATAGTTGCTAGAGGAAAAACTAAGAAAATGAGGGATGAGATGGTAGATGACACAGAAATCAAGAAAAACATCTTCAGATTGCCCAATACGAGAATCTTTGTCTTAATGGCTTTCTATAGAGACACAATTTTGCCTAAGGGAATATGATATGAAGTTGATAAGTTCACAATGGAATACGATATATTTAAAAAATGATCTTTCATTGCCGCAGGGAATACTGAATTCCAACAGTTAAGCTTAATTAGGAACTTTAAACGTTGGATGATGAAGAGAGAAGCCTTGCTGTTTGTCTTGACTGAAGTCATTTTTGTTTTTTTCTATGTTTTTTCATAACTTTAAACCGAAGAAAGTTTTTCGGAATTAAAATTGGAAAATGAAACCATAGGATAGCTTAGTTGTCTCTTCGTCGTCGTCGTCTTCGTGCTCGTCTGCAGCTCATCCAACGCCTTGGGCTTGAAGTCGGCAGTCTGCCGACCAGTCGAGTCATTTATCATCTGGGATTTCCGATTCAACTTCTTCTCTCCATATTTAGACTTACTTGCCTACTTTGAAGGCAGTCTTATATATAAATACATGGGATCAACAATAGATAGATGGCAAAAAATTATAAAATCTATTGAGCTTTTATAAAATCGCTCTCTCATATATGGCGGAAGGAAGGAATTCAAACATGATGTGTGCAGAATGACACTGTCTGAGCAATCAGCTAAGTAACTTGATTTAAAATTTTTAAAAGAAGAGGCAGGCAAAAAAATGAAAAAATAAAAAACACATGAAGCATCGATCATAAGGTCAATGATGATATGAAGATTTGAGCTTTCGCTCAATTGCTCATTTCGACTGGATAAGTGGAGCCAATAAATGATTCGGATTTTTCCATATATGCACATGTTTCTGTCATTTTCTATTTATATAGTCTTTGTAAATGAATCAAATTCAAATTTCTCATAGCTATTCAGAAAGATATTGTATCATCAAATTTGGGACAACAGAATAAGATGATGTAGAGAAACATGAAGAAGGACATGAACATGAGTATGAGAAGGCGAAAAAAAAATTGAAAAGCAAAAAGAATTAAGAAATAGGCTTTATTGGTAAGAAATGACGGATTGTATGGATCAAGTGGAATGGTCAATAATAGACATTTTTGATATTTCACTAGATTAGCTTATACTCACTCTACTCACTACTCAACAAAAAACTGGTAAATAAATGAAATATCTTTATTCTATGAAAGCCTATTGGAAGAGGAAGTTGTTGAATGATGTATGCAGCGATTGCAACAACTGGCTTTTGAAAATAGAGAGAGAGTTATGATAAGTAAATGAGTATGAGTATTGGAACCATTGAGCTTAAGATTGATACAATGAAGAAATGAAACGCATGTACAGAATTTAAAATGTTGAAGATGAAAAGAGAATGAGAGAGAGATATGAAGAGAAAAATTTTTGTGAGAGCTTTAAAGAAGCTTGGAGATAGAGAAGCAGTCGAGATTATTAATGCTTTGATAAATGACCTAAATGGTCTCCTAAGACCCCCAAACGGCCTGTTAGTTATTCTTGTCTCTTTGGCTTCTGCATATTCATTCTTCCTATCTTACTCATATTCTCTTTTTCTTTCTCAATCTATCTGTCTCTATCAGACTTATATTGCTCCAAGCATTCTTTCACAAATAGCCTTTGCTATAGAAAAGTTTTGAAATGAAAAGAGACATTTATGGCCATTGCAATTGTTTGACCCCATTGCTTTAACGAAAGTGATATATTTTCTTTTTTATAGTTCACATTCAGTTTCTAGTCTATCTGTACTAGTCATTATAATTATTACTAATATGTTCATTTCTATTATCTTACTCATGATGTTCTATCTGTTTACAACTTCCATTATATGGAATCATGCTTACAAGCTTTGTACTTGCCTACAAAACCTGCCTACGATCAGGTAAGTCAATCAAATACAGTTTATCTGAAGAAGTTTTCCTGGACAAAATGTTGAATGATGCTATATGTTCTAAGCTAGGATGCATCTCAGATGCCTTGTAGACTCAGAAGACAATGATCTGTCGAAGTGATATCCATCTACTCATCAAGAATTGCATTCATCTTGTTTCACAATATGTTGTTCTTTCAATACCGTTGTCTCAATAAAGTTATTTCAAATACTTCAAATGGTAAAGAATCTAGCGAACAAGCAACCATCCAAGGATTATAAATGAAACATCAAGTTGTGATGGATTCCGCAACCTTCATTGTTGTCGTCGTATTTTCAACTTTCACCATTTGACTTTATACAATCTTCAGTAGACTTCAACCTATTTTCTTTACTTGAAAACTTCTTTCTCCCTTCAATTAAGTTTGAAGTTAAGAAAATGTTATTTGGAAATATATATATATATGAAATCATGCGATAGAATGGGTGTAGAGAGACACGTGCTTCCTTCAAATCATATCGTCATCCTTAAGAACTTAGTGTACGTGTACGAACTTCTTTGATTGCTGATACTGGCAGACGGAATGTTGAGATGATGAAGATGCTGTCAAAAAATTGTTTTTTTTATCTATTTCATGTCGATATATTCATTTGAAACAACTCTTCCAACATCTATATAAGCTGAGTGCGATTGCAACAATAAGTTCGACGAACTTCATCTTCAATGAGGAAGAAGCTGAACCATTAAGAAAACGGAAGTGAAATGAACCTTCATACTTTTGAACTTTCAAGAATACAAACAGGATGTATTGAAGGAATAACACATTGAGATTAGCATATTCTGTAAATCTGGATATCTTACCACGTGAATCTACGTGGAATCGATCGCTAGTGGCTGATTTCAAACTATTCAGATGACATCGAACGGTTGTGATTCAATATTTTCATAAAATTCTTTCTTCCTCTCTCACCATCTTAAACTTTCATTACTTCATTTCTGGAAAGTCTCTCTCTCTCTCTCTCGCTCACTCTCTCAAGCATTATAATTTATTTCATTTCAATTGATTCATACATATCTTGTGATCACAACCAATTTGTGATTTTTCATTAAAAACTAATGATTGTGATTAATTTCATAAATATTTGTTTCAAGAAATTAAAAAGAAAACATTCCACACACGGACGGACGACTATCTGAATCGGGGTCTTCAGACGACCCACTTTGTGAACCTTTCTCTTTCAATAAAAGGACCATCAATTGTACAATAGATATTCCTTGAAATAAACAAAATCCTTAACTATCACCGATATCCATATACATATGTATATCCTCATGCCACATGCTTCTGTCAGAATTCATCTATCGTATATTACAGACGTCTTAGACACTTCTGAATGCGTCATTATGTATTTGCAGATAGTCGAAAGGTCAGATTGATTGAAAAATGAATCGTTTAAGTTTCCATTTTCATCTATTTCTGTCCAATACATCAAATCTCCCTTTCCTTTCCCGAGAGCTTAACCCTCCCTATGATACGGTGAAGATTATTTCGATCTCTGTATCTATCTCTTTGCCCATTTCTTTTGTTTCTTGTTTCATCCCTAAAACTTAAAATAGAAAAGATTAACATTTTAATTGATAAAATGAAGATCATTAGAAGTGATTGAAGAGGTTTTTGTCTTGTTAGCCAACTCTCATTACCTTCGCTCCTCTCTTTGCTAAAGTGAACCTGTTTTACTACCAAATGTTTCTTTTCATTTCTTTTTTTTTTTTTAATTTTTGGAAATACAATTTCATCATTCATATGATACAAACCTCTGAAACAAATACGAATACGTTCATTTCAATCGTTTGTTTTAATATGTACTTCTTTAAATAACTGGAGCACAGCATACATGCATGTATGTATGTACACATCATCACCATGATGATAGGGGGGATGATGATAGCACTGATGATGTAGATGATAGTCATAGAGGTGTTTAATATTCCTTTTTTTTGTTGTACAAATTAACATTTATAACAAAAATTAATTATTTAAATAGATAAGCAGATGCACTTCTCAAATCTTAAACTGGATTTTTGGCAATACCAGTCTTTCTACAAAATACTCACAAGTTACAACTCTTCTTTTGATCGTTGTTGTCGTGACCATCCGCCTCTTTCTTTCTCTTTCTCTCATTCCCTCTCTCTCTTTCTACATCATCTTCTTATTCAACCTCTCAACCTTTCTCTCTCTCTCTTTCTCTCTTTCTCTCTCATCATCTCATTCTGTCTTCCCAATCAAAGTTTAGATAATCAGCTGATGAAAGTTTGAAAGAATTCTTTCAATGTTTTTGTTCTTTTCCTTACACAACCGTTCATTTCGTTGTTATATCCAAAAAATGAAAAAATCATAAAATCATTTAGATTTTGACATTAAATTAACATAAATAGATGACGTCATTATATGCTGTCTGCTGTATAATCGTGATGTTAAGATGATCACTTTTCAGCACAAATGAAGATGATTAAGAAGGAGAAGAGAAAAAAAGAAAAAAAAAAGGACAAAACTGTTCCATTTCTTTCAAGTTCCTTCTAGGAAATTAAGGAGAAAAGTAGTCGATAAGTGCTTTATGAGCAACTATTTGACTGACCGTTTGAGATAGAATAGGTTAAAAAGCTAATGATAGACTGAGAGAATATACGAAAAGTTAATACAAAATATAGAGATTGATGCTCACAGCAAATTGCTAGCAATTTCTCTTTCCTTCTCTCTCTATGGAAAACCTTTTCTCTTTGATCAAGTCTCTTAACTGACCAATATCTCTTGATGTTTACTTGTGCGTCATTCATCTCTCTTCTAACATATCTATCTTTTCCTTTCTCTCTCTTTTACCGTCTTCGTCTTTTCTACATCGGTTCGTGGTTCGTTGTCTGTCGGACGGACTAACCGACTGTCCGTTCAACATCATCGTCTCATCACCGTCACTACGACCATCCGCATCGGTGAACAGCATTGAACTTCGCCTCAGGGCATTATTCGCATCTTTATCCATTCGTATGTCTTCTAACCGCTTTCTTCTATTTCTAACCTGATATTTAAGAATTTTATAGAACACATCGTCGTCTTCAAGTGTTTTGTTCATTTCCTTTACCTGAACAATCTCACGTGCTGTAGCAATAATTATTTTTCTTAACCTTTTACCGTTTTATTCAACTTCTCTATCAGTCTGTAGCCCTGACCATCAACTTTCTTTTCCATCCAACAGTCTCGTCTATCTGGTAGCCCCCCGACCCTCGTCCAACCTTTTCTTCCTCCGAACGGTTCAAGGTCATTTTTGAAGAGACGAAAAGAGAAAAAAAAATTTAAAAAGTAAGAGAAAGTTTGAGAGACAAGAAGACTGAGAGAGTATGAGCAACGTAACGTAAATTTGATGACAAATTAACAGATAGGAAATTGCGCAAGAAAATTCGTTTAAAAACTGCTGAAGCTTCTCTTAATTATCTAAGATGCGATGAGCTTTCGATAATAAGTAAGCAAGCTTTTGATCATTTGGTTTCATCCTTGTTTGACGTCGACCCAATTCAGATCATACACTAAGCCTTCATTCGATCATTTTATTTCTTGTTACGGTCGATGTTCATGGTCAGAAGGTAAAATTAAATCAGCGAAAATACAAAAAAATGTAAAGTTTTCATTTAAAATAATTAAAAGGTGTCAAAGGTTTAGCAGCATACGCAAATTGCTCGAAATTACCACACAAACACGTTTCTTCAATGAATAGCAACATTTGTGTTCTGTTTTTTGTTCTCTCATGGTAAGGTAAATGAAAAAGCGATAGTCCTTGGAGAATAAAAGATAAAACATCTAATCTGGTGGTGGATAGGGCCATCGTCCCTTAACTCATCACTTACATACATCATATACATACATCTCTTCAACGACATCCTTCTTTTATCTTTCGTTAAGCTCCTTCTACAGGCTAAAAAAAATGGTTTCTTTTTTCTATAGTTTTTCACACAATTCGTAACAAACCAGTTACAATCGAACATACATATGCATATCCCGTCTCTCTCTCTGTAATCTATCCCCCCTATTCCATACGATGACCATCATCTTCAACCTTCTCAACCTCCAACCATCATTTTCTTCACAATTCTATTCTTTGACTTCGATAAGCTTCTCAAATCGCTTTTTTTTCACTCTTTGCCATTAACGAAAATCAAGAAAGTTCGTGAACCAATCTGTCTGATCTATCTGTCCTTCCCGTACTTCACACAGGCGTCCCATATATGGTCATCTAGATTTGTCTTATTCACAAAGTAATTATCGATTTTCATAGATAGTTTGCCGATACTTCCTCATCTTAAGCCAATCGAACATTTTCCTTTTCTCAATTTCTCTTTTTATCTTCATCTCGAACAATCTCTCAAGGCTTGTTCCTCGAAAATTAAACAGCATCTCTTGTACTTCTCCCGTTTCCATATTGCTCTTGGCGAAGTTTTTTTTGTCTCTTAAACCTCTTGAAGTAATGATCGTCACTTGTTATTCATTTCCTTAGTAAATTGTCTGTTATCGTCATTCTTTTTCTAATTTTTTTTTAATTTTAGGCACACGGGTATATATAGAACACGTGCCATCTGAAAAGCTCAACGAATCATACATTGATTCAACCATACTATTCCAAATATAAATTATTACAAAGATTTATCACCTCAAACACTCTCAAATGCTTAGCAGCCACTATGTCTCTCATAGAAACTAATATATTATTTATTCTATTATTACTACCGTTATGTGTTCATCCCGTGTCAGACGCCCGACATATACAAGGTAACTGTTTTTCTTCATTTTTTTATTACTTCTCCATCTCGTTTCAATTGCTTTACCAAAGTTTGCAACGTTTTTTTCATAAAGCCGGAAAGATATTGACCAGCATTCAGATCGTACGGTCAAGGCTATCATATATACCAATCATTATTTTTACATCCTTTTATCTGCTCTCTTTATCTATCTTTTCAAGTTAGCTCTCCTATCCATACCTTATATGAACTTCTTATATCGATTGAAATGTGAGGAGCTATTTTCAATCTTTGAACGTTTATATCACCAAAATAATTGTTCAAAAAAACTACAATGGGGGAGGGGGAGGGCAGATCGTGGGAATTACCTAGGAAGAGGAACTAATGTAGTCCAAGTCTCTCAAGTTAATCGCAATCAATGCTCCTTTTCCCCTTTGTGTCTTAAGTCTTTCTTATCAAAACTCCGAAAGAACGAAAAAGATGAATAGTAGAGAAATAGAGAAGGAAAGATAAAAGAGTTGTCGAATCTGTAGAGGAAGTAGAGAGAGGAGAGTAGAGAGATAGGGCACGGGGGGAAAGTTCGAATGTGGTCAGTCTATTTACCGTCAAATTGACTGTCAATATTGGCAACAACTCATTTTGTTTAGAATAAAACTGATCATTTAATTTTGAACAGGAGAACAAATCCTTTATAACCCAAGAGTTGGATTGAACACAATCTATTCTCGGCTGGCTTTCTCTTACAATGACTTCAGTTTTCATTTGTTTTCGAAATCTATTCATTTGTAAGAAAGACTGGAAAATCTGAAAAGGAGAAAGTTTAGCAGCGGGCTCTTGTTCGTAAAACTTTTCTGGCGAGAATAAAACGAAAGATGAATCAGAAGTTAGCGAACCCATGAACTTTTGATGTTTTGGTTTCTCATAAGCTTATCGCTCCTTCTCTGTTTCACAATTCTATTAATAATCACTAATTAAATAAATGAATCATAAGCTCGTAGAGAAAAATCTACACGTAAATCTGGATGGGATTTTTTTCGATTGAAAATGAACAGGACTTCTTATTGTTAAGCATCGCTAAATATCATGAAATGGTTCATATCATGTGATTAATCATTATCTTTTCACACAAACAAAGCTTTTTCTCATTTTTGACCACCATGAGGATAACGTGATCTAGCCCTAGCGAACAGGATTTTATTGTTTTTGTTTGTTTTGGTATTACAACCATCTACAATTAGTCTCTGTGATGGTTCATGTTCAGAAGCTTAGAAGCTTTCTTTCGTTCGAAAACTCAATAGAGAAAACAACCTTTGTTCGAATTTCGAATGAAGTGCGAATGGAATGGGATGTTAATGTGATAAATAGTGATTTTACCTTGAACAATCTGGGTTTTCAAGAGGAGTTGTATTGCCACTTAAGGTTCGGAACTCTTTGTTTTGCCTTCATCTATGTTCTCTCATATTTCCTTCACTTATTGCTCAAACGGATAAAATTGTACGAGAAGCACACGTATGAGAGGTGAGGCCGTTGTCGTGATGTTTGTCCATTGTTCGAGACTCCATAGAGACAGTTTGTCTACAGAAAATTAATCTTTTCTGGGTACTTTTCTTGTTCCTCTTTCTATTTTCTATCCCACGTCATCGCGTGCTTTTGTCCATACAAGGCATTATTTATCTTTTCATAACCATTAATATTGGAATTCGGAGAATAACGAGAACAGAATCACTATTAAAAGTTGACCAAACAGATTACTTACATGGTCAATTAGAGAAATGAGAAAATCACGCACAAGAGCATGAAAAATGAAAGCACTTATGAAACAGGGAAATACACTAGTCGTAAATGAGCTTTAAGTCATAAAGTCGACCTTCCCTAAAAAAAATGAACAGGGGATTTAGTTAATCCATTACAGTTGATTCTCCACCAGCTCTTCCTCGAATTAGACCTCAACCACTTTCTGCTTCAGCAACAGCCGGCTCTACAATCTGTGCTGAAACTGATTTCCGTTGCGGAGATGGAAAGTGTATTCGCCAAGAATGGAGGTAACTTTTACTTCGAGAATGTACTCTCATCCATCTGTTCAGATGTGATGGTTCAGGAGATTGTCCAAACGGTGAGGACGAAAAAGATTGTCGTAAGTTCTTTAATTGTAATCGTTTCTACTTACTTTTTCATTGAAGCACATCCTGGATGTAAACCTGACCAATGGCAATGTGATAAGTACACTTGGCATGGTGTATCTTGCATAGCTGAGTATCAACGTTGTGATAACATCACAGATTGCGCTGATGGATCCGACGAAACAGATTGCCGTAAGCTAGTATTCACTCTTTTTTTATAATTTTCTCATTTAAGCTGCGAGCACCGTTGATTGCAATAGAAACGATGGATCGGTTTTCATGTGCGCAGATGGCAGGCAATGTTTCGACATGAGCAAGAAATGCGACGGAAAGTATGATTGCCGAGATCTCAGTGATGAAAAAGTGAGTAACCAATCAAATGCGTTGAATGAAACTACAATTTCCAGGACTCATGCTCTCGTAACCATACCGCTTGCTTTGACTACCAGTTCCGTTGTGCCGATAAAACTCAATGTATCCAAAAATCTTGGGTCTGCGATGGTTCCAAAGATTGTGCTGATGGGTCAGATGAACCTGACACATGTGGTAAGTGAATAAAAATCATCTGATATAGTAGCCTGTTCACAGAGTTCAAGCAATGTGGACCAAGTGAATTCCAATGTAAAAACAAACGTTGCCAACCAAGAAAGTTCCGTTGTGATTTTTATGATGATTGCGGTATTTTTCCTTGTTTTGTGAGTCTTTTTAATATACTCTTCGTCTAGGTGATAATTCGGATGAGGAGGATTGTGGAGAATATCGCTGTCCACCTAACAAATGGCACTGTCCAGGAACTGGTCATTGTATTAATGAAGTTAATCTCTGTGATGGAGTTCACGATTGTGCTGATGGAGCTGATGAAATGAATTGCAGTATGCTCTTTATTTTTTTACTTTTTTCTCATAGTATCGTTAAGCATCCAATTTGTGTCCATCTCTTGGTTGTCAAGCCGGATGTCATCCATCTCCACATGGAGGAAAATGTACTTGCCCAGAAGGATATAAGCTTGATGATCGTTTCCAGCGTACTTGCACAGGTTATTATTTCTATTTCACAATATAGTCACGTATATAGTATCTCAAACCATGTTCATTTAGTTAACCATATTTAGTTCACGTCAAAAAAAAGAACTCACGTGCATTCACAACTTATTTTTATTCATGAACGATAATAAGCGGTTGGGTTTCAGATGTAAACGAGTGCTCAGAATTCGGATATTGTGATCAGAACTGTGCGAACCATCGACCTGGATTCACATGCTCATGTATAAGTGACTGTTTCAGTTTACAGGTATTTATCTGGTGAAAAGATGAATTGAACTAACTCGTATTCAGATGACACATGGTCCAGGGAAAGATAATCTGACAATGAGAGGCTATTGTATCTCTAATGAGGCAGAAAAAATGAAGCTTTTCGTTGCTCGAAGAGAAGGTTTGTATCGTTTGGATCCCAATGGACCAAATGCTACGCCTAAGAAAATTGCTTCTGGAGAATTCATTTATGGTATCGATTATGATTACGGAGATAAGAAGGTATAGAAAAAATGGGTATTGAAACTATTTCTTATTTTTTTCAGATTTTCTGGACTGATCGTCTTGCACACTCAGCTTTCAGTGCTGATGTTGATGAAGATGGAGAAATTTCACATATTAAAAAACTTGGGTTGAAATCGTTAATATACCCTCGCTCATTAGCAGTTGATTGGATTACCAACACACTTTACATAATCGAATCTGGTTAGTTTGTCTCTCCAATTCTGATCGAATTTAATTTGGTTTCAGGTTCACGTCGCATCGATGTATCCTCTTATGATGGGGACAAACGAACTGTTTTAATAGCTGATGGTCTAACTCTTCCTTTAGATATAGCTTTAGATCCACTCCGAGGGTATTGAGTTTGCTTATAAATATCAGCTCAATGTTAAAATCGTTACAGAGAAATGTTCTTTACTAATCAGTACGCGTTAGAAGGAGCCGCTATGGATGGTTCAAAAAGAAGAGTGCTTCTAAATACTCATACTCACCAAGTACTAGAAAAACATTTGAACTTTTTTGCTTTATGGCTCTAATTCAGGTTTCCGGTATTGTTGTCGATATACCTGCCAAGAGAGTATATTGGGTTGATCCTAAGGTTGATAGACTCGAAAGTATTGATTATCAAGTAATGAGCTGCCTTCCTGGAATTTAATTCACATTTTATAATAGGGTAATGACCGCAGAATTGTTGCCCAGGGAATGAATACAGTTCCACATCCATTCGGCTTAGCCTTGTTCGACCAATACCTATATTGGACTGATTGGACTCGCCTTGGTGTTCTGAAGATTGAGAAATTCGGATCACCAACAGAACTTATTTGGTAAAGTGTTGGTTTGCAGAATATTTCATAATTGCTACTCTTCAGGAGCAACAAAGAAAACAACGTTTTTCCTATGGGAATAAGTACATACCACCGAATGACACAACCTGGTCCAGCTCAAAGCGACTGTATGGGACAAAAAATTGAAAACCCATGTGCAACCTCGGATTGCGAAGGAATGTGTATTCTTTCTAAAGATGCTGGTGGATTTGGAGTTGGCTATAAGTGCGCTTGTCCAATAGGACAAAAACTCATTGAAGGCCACAAATGCATTGACTCGATAGATTACCTCTTATTCTCCAGTAATAAGATTGTTCGTGGTATCTTCCCTGAGCAGGTACTTTTCAAAGTGAACATGGGTGATAAACTTTTGAACATTCAGGTTAGTGGATCCCTTTCTGAAGCTGTACTCCCTGTATCTCCTGTATCTCAACGTCGAATTGGAATGTACTTCGAAGTTGAGTGTGACGTTCATGGCAGCAGTTTCTTCTATGCTGATATCATGGACAATACTGTTTATAGGTACACCATTATGAGCAGTCGTTTTCTTACCTACGTTTTATAGAGTTCGTCCAGATGGAGAAGGTTCCGCACCCGTTCTTGTCACTCATAATGATGGTCTTGTATCTATGTCCTTCGATTGGATCAGCAAGCAACTTTACTATGTGGATAACATCCGAAACAGCTTAGAAGTAATCATATACAGTTTTTCATTATTAATTTTTGTTCAATAGGTTATCAAAATTGCTGACACTGGTTTAGTTCATCCAGATCAACTTGTTCATCGTAAATTGATAAAGGATTTACGTGATCCCGTATCAGTAGTTGTTCACCCATGGAAAGGATATATATTCTATGCCGAGGCACAACGACCAGCTACTATTAATAGGTTTGGTAGCTTTTAGTTCTCTTTTTAATTTTATATTCAGATGTTATACTGATGGTACAAACTGTCAAGTTATTCGAAATACTACACTCGGACGTCCATCAGAAATGGTGATCGACTTCGAAACTGATAGACTATGCTGGGGAGACACTCTTCTGAAAACTATCAGCTGTATGTCATTTGATGGCCAGAACGTTGAACAATTACCGGTTGACAACCCCATACCGGTTGCAATGGCTGTCATGGGAGAGCATATATATTATGTGCACCAAAGACCTTATTCAATCCGTCGAGTTCATAAAACGAGTGGTGGTACTGGTCGAGTCATCAGATCTTTCTCAGGAGAAGAACGATCTATCTTCAGTTTGAAAGGTAGGGTATATTTTCTTTACTGTCTTCATTATTACCCGTTTTCCAGCTTGTTCAAGACCAAATCAACCTATTCCTGATGACTCGAAAGATCATCCATGCTTGTTCTCTGACTGCCCACAACTTTGTTTTGCTGTTCCAAACGCTGCCGGAGATGGCCCTAGCTTAGCTAAACAGTGTGCATGTAGAGAAGGTGAGAAAGTTAGTTCTTTTATATATTAAGAAGTATGTTCCAGGCTATAAGATCAACCCCGAAAATGGTCATAGTTGCATAAAGGATAGCAGTGAAAATGTTGAGACATTATGCGCTAACAAAACGCATTTGCAGGTACACAGCAGTAACATATTTGTTTTCAATACGTTTTTTTAGTGTAAAAATGGACGATGCATACCTAAAGAGTGGCGATGTGATGGAGAAGACGATTGTTTAGATGGGTCCGATGAGGTTGATGAGAAGGGTGACAAATGTTTCAAAGAAGTGCGCTCTATATACAAAAAACGTTGGGTACAACCTATTCTTCAGACTGTATGTCCGGAAAATACTATTCGTTGCAACAACACGAAGAAATGCATTCCTGCTCAATATGGATGTGATGGCGATAATGACTGTGGTGATTACTCTGATGAAGATGCGAAGTACTGTACGGACGGTCATGCTCCTGTATGCTCAGCTAAAAAGTTCCAATGTGACAACCACAGGTTACTTGAAAGTTAGATTATTTTTTGTAAGAGAAAAGTTTCAGGTGCATCCCTGAGCAGTGGAAATGTGACTCTGATAACGATTGTGGCGACGGTTCTGACGAAAAGATAGAGCTTTGTGGAAACACAACTTGTGCCGCCAATCAAGTAAGTGTTCTCACAAGTATGTATTCTGATTGCTTTTAGTTTTCTTGCGCCAACGGAAGATGCATACCAATTTATTGGCTTTGTGATGGAGACAATGATTGTTATGATGGCTCAGATGAAGACAAAGAAAGATGCCCAGCGGTGCAGTGTAGATCAGATCAATTCCGGTACTTTATTCATCCAAAATCTAGCTTCAAACTATTATTCTAAAGTTGCGCTAATGGACATCAGTGCGTCTCTCTTCGTAATCAATGCGATGGCCAGCAAGACTGTGACGACGGTTCTGACGAAGATAGTTGCGTCTTCCAACAAGGAGTTTGTTCTCCTGACCAATTTACTTGTAAATCAACTGGATTCTGCATACCTTCTACTTGGAAATGTGATGGCCAACAGGTTTTTTTGATTCACCATAGTTCATTCAACTGAGGCTTAGGACTGTGATGATGGATCAGATGAGCCACAATTTGGTTGCTCTATCCATAAATGCAAAGACGATCAATTCAGATGTGGAAATGGTCGTTGTATTCTGCATGTAATAAGACTCATTTTTTCTCTGATATATTTTATATTCTTTCAGTCTTGGCTATGTGATGGAGAAAACGATTGTGGTGATGGTTCCGATGAAAGCGAAGCTAACGGCTGCAAGAACACACCAACCCACAAGTGTCCATTTGAACATGTGGCTTGTGAAAAAGAACCGGATGTTTGCATACCTATTCACCAGCTTTGTGATGGTAAAGAGCATTGTCCAGGTGGAACTGATGAAGGCGGAAGGTTAGTTTGTAAAGCTTTCTAGCTAAAAGTTCAAATTTTCAAGATGTGCAAGAGATTTGTGTTCGGCTGATCGTGCTGGTTGTGTTTACAAATGCCATAATAGTCCTAACGGTCCTTTATGTAGTTGTCCTTTTGGAGAACAAGTAAGTTAACAATGGCATAAGTCTATCCTATGTTCAAAATGAATGTTCAGCTTGTGAACAAAACCAAATGTGAACCTGAGAATGAATGCTTAGACCCCACTAGTTGCACTCAGCGTTGTACGGATGAGAAACACGGTTACTCCTGCAGGTTTTAATGATTTTATTTTTTACCTAACATTGTTATGTAGTTGTGATGACGGATATACCCTTTCGACCGATAAAAAAACTTGTAAGGTAACGGATAGCTTGGCTGATATGCGCATTTATGTTTCCAACAGAAACAGGTAAGGGCACCCAGAGAACCTAGAGAAATTACATTTATTCATCTTTTAGAATTTACTGGAGTGATCACAAGTTAGAGAACTGGCGTACATTTGCAGCCTCAGTTGAGAACGCCATTGCTATTACATGGGACAGTGTAACTGATAGAATATATTGGTCAGATATTCGAGAGAAAAAAATATTCTCCGCCAATCGAAATGGAACTAATGTTACTGCATTCCTCTCTGATGGTCTTGATATAACAGAAGGTATAGCTCTTGATTGGGTTGGACGCAATCTATACTGGGTTGACTCTTCTCTGAATACAATTGAGGTAGGATGACATGCAGAACTTCTTTCAAAACTCTTATTCCAGGTTGCTTCACTCGATGATGCCAATAACCGTGCTCTTCTTGTACATGAAAATGTGAGCCAGCCTCGTGGTATTGCTGTCGATCCAAGAAAGGGTTTAATGTTCTGGACAGATTGGGGACAGGTAATTACTGGTGAAAATAAAAACTATAAATCGTTTTGTCATACAGAATCCTCGAGTTGAAAGAGCCAATATGGATGGTTCGGACCGTCGAGTTATTGTAAATACCAAGATTTATTGGCCAAATACTATTGCCTTGGATTACACAACAGATCGTGTGTATTTCGCTGATTCCAAGCTCGATTTCATCGATTTTGTAAATTATGATGGAACTGGTCGTACAATGGTGATAAGCTCATCTAAGTATGTACAGCATCCTCATGCTCTTGTCATCTTCGAAGATATGATGTATTATTCTGATCGTCGTTTACAACGAGTTCAGTTATATCCTAAATATCCAAACGGAACGACAACGGAATATCCTAGCCACACGTTCAGTAAGGTTGGTGCAGAAATATTAAAATTTCAGAATAACGAAAATTATATCTAGGCATTGGGTGTCGCCGCTATCCATCCCGTTCTTCAACCTCATGTAGAATCACCATGTCAAATGAAACCTTGTTCTCACATTTGCCTTATTGGAGCTGAAAACGTATGAAAGTTATATTCAGAATTTGTTTGAACCGAAATTTTCCAGAAGTTCTCTTGCAAATGTCCAATGGGCATGCAACTTGACAGCAGTCGTACAAAATGTATCAAGGATCAAAAACCTTTCCTTCTACTCATACAGAAAACAAATATTTTCGGAGTCGAAATGACCAAAAAGTAACTTTTATTTATTTTTTCCCGTCTTATTCAAACTCTTCAGGGGTAACAATACTCCTTCTCTATCTGGAATGGTACCATTGGCTGGATTCACAAATGCTTTTGATGCTGGTTACGATGCTGATACTGGAGATGTGAGTACTGTTGTTTCGAATTGTTAAAAAATACCGATCAGCATTCATCTATTATGAATTTGTTTGAATTAAGACCATGTTCTGACCTTTTTTTAATTTTCAGATGTATGTGCTGGAGCATGCCAACATCGCCCGTTCCTTAACGCAAATATCTACTGACGCTGCTATATACAAAACTTCTATAAATGCTGGAAACAAAACACAAATTCTATCTTCTCAAGAGATTGATGATGCGTATTCTATGACTTTCGGCTGGAATGGAAGAAATCTGTATGTTGGTAATAAAGTATCACAGACCATCGAAGTGATCCGAACTGTTGGAGACAAGGTTAGATTAACTTTCTCATTATTCTTCATTGTTTCGAAAAATTTTAGCAATATCGAGCAACTATCCTTACGAATGATCAGAGCCCTACCGCCGTTGTTCAACCAGTAGCTATTGCTGTTGATTCAGATAAAGGACTACTGTTTTGGCTTGATCGGTTCGCATTACAGATTTCTATGTTTGAGATAAGTTTGATTTTTCAGAGGAGGTGGATCTGCTGATGTTAAAGTTGCTCGTGCTAACCTGGATGGAACTAACCCTCTTGTTATTGCAAGCAATGACTTGACAGAGCTAGATCATATTGCTTTGGACCCAACCGGTTCAAGAGTTTATTTCTCTGAGGCTAAAGCTGGAAGAGTAAGTATATTTTTGGTATGCTGTCATTATTTTCTTTTCAGATATCTTCTGTATCATACGATGGACAAGACAGACATTATGTTTTAAATGACCCAGGCCGTCAACCTAACGGGCTTGCTTTCTTCAGTGATAGACTGTTTTATGCCGATTCTGCTTTCGATTCAATAGAAGTTGCTACCATAACCGGTGATGGGCGACCTCCCACATTTGAACATTTCAAGAAAGATGTCGAAAATCTTGTCAACATTAAGGTCTTGCAACCCCGACCATGTGAGTTTCAATATTTGAAATTTTTTTGTATACCAAGCAATTACAGCTTCATTGACTCATCCTTGCCGAACTGACAACGGTAACTGCGAACACATTTGTATCGCTCAACAGTTCAGCCAACATACTTGTCTGTGCGCTACTGGTTATGTCAAGGTGAATATTGTAAAGTTGCCCTGGATAATATTTTGAACCTAGGATGGTGTTCGAGGTTGTAGACCTTATGATGATGATTTCGTTCTTATTACCACCAAGAGCAAAATCACAGCTCACTCGTAAGTAAATAAGTTTTTACCCTACTATAAAATAAATTCAGCCTCAATGAAAACGGACCAAAAGCATTAGCTATGGAACCAATAGGAGGAATTTCGATCACAGCTGTTGACTATGAGTATGAAAGTCGAACAATCTATGTTGCCGAATCTGCTGGAATAACCAAGGGAATCACAGCGTAACCAACAGCTTCAAGATGTTTTCTTTATCAGTATACCATTTAGATATACTATTGGCCAGGCTATTCCCAAACCAATCATTCGAGATACTTTTGGTTCGATGACAATCCGTGACATCACTGTTGATTGGGTCAATTTCAATATTTATTTCATCAATCAGGATAGTGATCGAACTAATATTGAAGTTTGTAAGCTGGATGGAGAGCATAGGTTAGATTCTTAAATATATCAACGCATTTACATATTTATTTCAGAAAAATTTTGTTCACAACCAAAGTGGAAACACCGTCTTCCATCGTTGTAGACCCCGTGGGACGATACTTATATTGGGCAGATCAAGGGCAGAAGCCAACTATCCAGAGATCCTATCTCGATGGCAGCCATCGCGAAGTAGTCGTTTCTGAGGGATTGGGTGAACCATCATCTCTTTCCGTCGACGTAAACAGCCGTATGATATATTGGACTGATGCAAAGCTAGATGGAATATACAGGTAAGATAATTCTCCATGCACTTCTTCATTTTTTTATAGAGTGAAATCAAGTGGAGGTGTTCCTGAGCTTGTTCGTTCTGACATTGCTTCTGCTGCCGGAATCTCTTTAGTAGGACAACAAATGTTCTGGACTGACAACCGCCTGGAGAAAGTTTTCCGTGCTAGCTCTAAACCAAATCAAACATCGTTGCTGATGTCACCAACGACCATTGCTACTTCCTTGAAAGATCTGGGCGATGTAATCGTTTTCTCGTCTCAAAATCAACCCAGAAATACCTCTCCTTGTCAAATTACGGATAACCTAAGAAAAAGCCCATGTCAGCAATTATGCTTTACCACACCAGGAACTCAAAGCCCCACCTGTGCTTGTGCTAGAGGTAAATTATATATTGTCTTACCTTACTATAACTAAAATGTTTTTCAAGGTGTTCTGAAAAATAAACAATGTGAAGAACCAGACACTTATTTGATGTTCAGCGATGGTGACCGAATCGTAGATGCTTCGATTGAACCCGATATAAAAGCTAGTAGACCTCTCAAAGTAAGTCGACTGAGTTTTCCTTTTTAAAAAAACATTCTTTTAGGAAGCATTCCCAGCTATTGAGAACTTAGCTGCTTTCGACGTAGACGTTGCTTTACGCAGAATTTTCTACGTTTCGGAATCACCCTCTGGCGTTAACATTAGTTGGTTCAGCATGAACAACGCTGAAAATCCTCGATTGATATTTGGCCCTTCGAAACAAAAGCATGCTTCTGAAATCCGCCATATCTCTGACATGAAACTTGATTGGGTAACTCAGAAGATTTTCTTCACTACTGGACGTGGTGGTAAAGTTATGACTATTGATCTTGAAGGAGATCATTTATCTACTGTAAGCTGATACAGAAAAAATCTTGCTATTATCAATCTTAAGATTGCCACTGGTGATTGGACTTATGCTTTAGCTGTAGATGCTTGTGCAGGATTGGTGTTCTGGAGTGACAGTGGATATAAACCTACTGGAGGTAATTTTTGTTCTAAATAGAGATTAACACCATATTTCTCTAGGACTTTATGAACCGAGAATCGAGAGATCAAATACAGCTGGTGGAAACAGAGAAGTTATTGTACGAGAAGGTGTAAGCTTACCCGCTGCGATTACTGTTGACTTCAGGTGAGTACAATACTGCTAGAAATATCGCTAATACTTTATTTTACAGAACCTCGCGCTTATATTGGGCAGACGTGAACCGGTTACAGATTGAGAGCTGTGATTATGATGGTAACAACCGACAAGTAATTGGAGTAGGCTACAGAGCTAAATCACTGGATATTTGGAACTCTTGGATATATTTGAGTGATCCCTTGTCAAATGGAGTCTTCCGAGTCAATAAGGTAAGATTAGAGTTAAAATAGCAAATCAAAAAATCGATTTGCAGGAAATCGGTGGAGCTATAGAGCAAGTCGTTGGAGGAAGAAGAATACCAGGAACTGTTAGAGTGTTCGCGAGCGAATCAGATGTTCATACCAGAAATCAAGCTTGTTCAACTATTACCAGCAGTTTATGCAAAAATGACAATGGTGGTTGTGAGCAGGTGTGTTTTTTATCCAGTGCGCGGCATTCATAGTTATTTCTAGATTTGCAACGTTATCTCGTCTGAAATTGGATTGTCGGCTAGCAAAGTTGAATGCAGCTGTAATGATACTTATGTGCTCGTTCAACAACCTGGACAAGACTTTTCTTCTCAATGTGTGCTTCGAGCTGATACAGTTTCAACTTGCTTACCTCCTTATAATTTCCAATGTGGAGACGGAAAATGTATAGCGCTAGGTGCTACTTGTAATGGACGTCCAGATTGCGATGATGGCTCCGATGAACATCCTACTTATTGCAGTTAGTTTCCATTTCTAATTTTCTACTTTGCGAAATCCGTTTCTGTATTAAGAACGCTTGTTTTAGATACCAGATCATGTCCTGAAAATTACTTCTTGTGCAGTAACCGACGATGCATCGATGAAGTGAAAAAATGTAACCACATTGATGATTGTGGTGACGCTTCTGACGAGTTGGATTGTTCTACTGCTGTTACTTGCGCTGATGGACTATTTGCTTGTGGAAACGGACATTGTATTAACCAGACCAAGGTTATTTCGCTTGCTAAGAAATAACTAGAGAATTTAATTTTAGGTGTGTGATGGACACAACGATTGTCATGATGCCAATGTTTCGGATGAATCGAAAGAAACTTGTCCCGGTTTACCAATTGATTGTCGCGGAGTTAAAATAAGGTATCAATTTTGATAGGTTGAGAAAATTGGCAATGTTTGTTTAGATGCTTGAATACGAATATTTGTATTCAACCTGCTGATCTTTGCGATGGTTATGATGACTGTGGAGATAAGGCTGATGAGAACAAGTTGTTCTGCATGAACCAGCCTTGTGCTGCAAATTAGTAATTTTGATGCTCCGTCTCAGTGACTAAGAATTATATTTCAGTGTGCGTTGTCCTTCAGGACGTTGTATCCCTGAAGCTTGGCAATGTGATGGTGACAATGATTGCGCTGATGGTTGGGATGAGACTCATTCGAACTGCACCAATGCCGAAGGCAAGAAAGTTTGTCTAGGAGATTACATATTCCAAGTGAGTTTTTCTGGTAATTTGCACTGTTTTATTTCCATAATTCAGTGCGACAATGATAAATGTATTTCCAAAGCATTTATTTGTGACGGAGAAGATGATTGCGGTGATGGTTCTGATGAAAGCACTCGACATAGCTGCGGTAAGCGTTTTTTTTCTTCCGTTTAATGTTTTTTTTCAGGTAATAGAACTTGCACTGATCAAGAGTTCCATTGTGTGTCCAATGCTCGGTTGGCTCAACCGAAATACGAATGTATTCCGAAAACATGGTTGTGTGATGGTGATGTGACTTGCGCTGGAGGCGAAGACGAGTCTTCTGAACTTTGTAAGACAGAGAAAAAAGTGAGTGATATTTCTGTTCCAATCAAATTATTTTTTGTTAAGGAATGCAACAAAGGAGAATTCAGATGTCAGAATCAGCATTGTATTCATTCCTCATGGGAATGCGATGGCGATAATGATTGCTTGGATGGATCTGATGAACATGGCAATTGCAGTAAGTTCTTTCCTGCCTTTAATGTGACCATACGTATTCTAAAATTATATTTGGAATAATTTCAGCTTACTCCACTTGTCAACCAGAGTTTTGGCAGTGTGCTAACCACAAATGCATCCCCAATTCTTGGAGATGTGATGGTAATGATGATTGCGATGACGGTTCAGATGAGAAGGAATGTACTCAAACACAATCTGTTAGTTATTATAACTTAAATCAGTTTTATATATCGTTTCACCTCAGGAAATGGGAACTGGTCATCCTTTATGTCCTAAAGGGCAATACCAGTGCTTGAGCGGAGAATGTATCGATGATAAGAAAGTTTGTGATCGTAATTATGATTGCCCAGATCGCAGTGATGAAAGCAGTCAATGCTGTAAGAATTTGAGCAATTTAAATCTCCTAGTTCTTTTTCATTTCAGTCATCGATGAATGTGCTCTAGCTGATAAACCTTTGTGCGAACAGAAGTGCATTGACTTACCAATCGGCTATAAATGTGATTGCTTCGAAGGTTTTGCTCTTGACCGTGATGATCAAAAGAGTTGCCACAATGTAAATGAATGTTATGGTGAGCTAATTTCCTGTTTGGTGTTTACTAATGAATGTTCAGAAGGAATATCTGGATGCTCACAAACTTGTGAGGATAAAATAGGCACTTACAAATGTGGATGTGTGTCTGGTTACCAGCTCGGCAAAGACGATCACAGTTGTAAGCGTACTGAGCAGGAACCTGAACCATATATGCTCCTCGCTAATAAGCATTATATTCGTAAAATCTCTATGGATGGTAACAGATATGAATTGGCTGGAAAAGGATTCGATAATGTTGTGAACATTGATGTAGACATCAAGCGGAAAATGGTACGGCTTTGCTCAGATAGTTCGAAAAACCGTAGGCTATTCCAGGCTTATATGATTGATCAAGCTAAGCTTCGCATGTATCGTGTATCTATGGATGATATGGATGATTCTGTCTCTAGCTATCAAATTATTTTACGTCATAATGTGTTTGGAACTGAAGGTTTGTATTCGGACGGTGTAGTAACTGATGTTCATCTCTAGGTTTCGCTGTCGATTGGGTCGCAGAAAAACTATATTTGTTGAATAAGCAGGAACGATCTATTCGTGTTTGTCATACCGACGGAACACACTGCAAAACGATTATTCGCGACAGAATCGCACAACCTAAAGCCATAGTAGTACATCCTGGAAAAGGATATCTTTTCTTCACAGAGTGGAGTTTACAACCTTACATTGGTCGTATCGCATTGGATGGTTCTCCTGAGTTAGCCGACCCAATCGTTAAGTTAGCCGAAAATGATCTTGGCTGGCCTAATGCTTTGACAATCGATTACTACTCAGATAGGTAGATTCATTATTTTTCGTAAATCAATAAAACATATGGTTCAGGCTATTCTGGGGTGATGCTCATTTGAATGAGATTGGATTCATGGACTTTGATGGAGCTGGAAGACGCCATATTCCAGCTCTAAGAACTAGTCATGTGTCAAGTATGGCCATCTTTGACGATTATCTCTATTGGTCTGATTGGAATTTGCGTGAAGTAGTACGTTGTGACAAATGGACAGGAAAGAATGAAACGGTTTTGAAAAAGACTATCCAGTTACCAAATGAGCTTAGAGTGAGTATCAAGTTTTATTATATATATCAGGTGTGAATTTCAGATAATCCACCCACTAAGACAACCAGATTATAAGAACCCATGCGAAGATTCTCCATGTTCTCATCTTTGTCTCATCAAGGAAGGAGGAGGTTCATATACATGTGCTTGCCCAGATCAGTTTGTTCTCCTGTCTGACAACAAAGTAATTATAATTTCACCGGCGTTGAAACTTTTTTGTAATTTAGACATGCGAACCACATTGTACAGATAGACAGTTTGCTTGCGGTGGTGAAGATGCTAAGTGTATACCAAAGTTGTGGTATTGCGATGGAGAAAAGGATTGCCGTGATGGTTCGGATGAACCTGGCGGTGATTTATGCGGTAAGCTGACACGAATTAAATGTTGAAGAATTTTTTTTCAATTTAGGAATTCGTGTTTGCCCAGTAGGAGAGTTCCAATGCAACAATCATAACTGTACAAGACCATTCCAACTTTGCGACGGAAACGATGATTGTGGGGACGGATCTGATGAAGTTGATTGTGATAAGCCCTGTGACCCATGGATGTTCAAGTGCAAAGCCACAGGAAAATGTATTCCTAAACGGTTCACTTGTGATGGTGATGATGACTGCGGGGATCGTTCTGATGAGAGTGATGATGTGTGCCGTAAGTTTCCAAGGACAAATCTTTTTTTAACTTATACAATCTAGTTAATCCAAGTCGTAACTGTACTGCTGAAGAGTTCCGCTGTAATAACAACAAGTGTATTGCTAAAGCCTGGCGATGCGATAACGATGATGATTGTGGAGACGGATCCGATGAGACAGCTGATTGTGCGAACATAGAGTGCCGTCGTGGTTGGACCCGATGCTCATCCTCTTATCGTTGTATACCCAACTGGGCGTTCTGCAACGGTCAAGACGACTGTAGAGACAATTCTGATGAAAATCGTGAAAGATGCCCAGCATGCGACGATGTCGGTATGTTTCTTTTTTTCAAT
Source organism: Auanema sp. JU1783 (assembly GCA_943334845.2). Taxonomy (NCBI): domain Eukaryota; kingdom Metazoa; phylum Nematoda; class Chromadorea; order Rhabditida; family Rhabditidae; genus Auanema; species Auanema sp. JU1783. Next base: position 1,771,852 of record CALQYR020007456.1, on the reverse strand, counting down.
AAATGATTTTCAATCAAATATTTCAGGAGAGTTCCGGTGTGCTACCTCAGGAAAATGTATTCCTCAAAGATGGATGTGCGATACGGAAAATGATTGTGGAGATAACTCTGATGAAACTCATTCTTCTTGTGGGGGCACCAGTAGACCATGTTCGGAATCGGAGTTCCGTTGTAACGATGGAAAATGCATTCCCGGATCGAAAGTATGTGATGGAACTGTTCAATGCTCAGATGGTCTTGATGAATCTCAATGTCTTGCTCGTTCTTGCGCTGCCAATCACAGGCAGTGCGATGATGGAACTTGTATCCCAGAACACAAATGGTGTGATCGCAAAAAGGATTGCCCCAATGCGACAGACGAGACTAACTGCTCTGAAGTTGTAAGTTAATGATATCTTTAACATTTTAAATCATACTGAAATAGACACGCCGCCCGTGCTCTCCATTCGAGTTTGAATGTGCTAACTCAGTTTGTATTCCTCGCAAGTTTATGTGTGATGGAGACAATGATTGTGGAGATAACTCTGATGAAACTTCTACTGAATGCCGTAGTGCTCAATGCGATCCACCTTTGCGATTCCGTTGTGCTCATTCCCGCCTCTGTTTGAACATCTTGCAGGTAGAGTTTTGAAATTTCCTACTCTGTAATGTTTTCAATTTCAGCTTTGTAATGGATTCAACGATTGCGGTCCGAATGATTACTCTGATGAGCACTTATCGATGTGCTCTAGTTTCTCGGAGTATGGAGACTGTACTATTGACCAGTTCAAGGTTTGGTCAAAAATAGCCCTTCTAGTTCTTTATCTAAAAATTGAAGTGTGCCAACGGCAAATGCGTAAATGGTACATTAGCATGTGACCATAATGACGATTGTGGAGATGCTTCTGATGAAATAGGATGCGGTTAGTGTTCCCTTCGTTCAAACTTATTAATTTTGAACTATTCCAGCCAAGAAGAATGGCAAAACATGTGATACCGATGGTAATAATGGAGGTTGTAAGCATTTGTGCACTGGTATGCTCTAGTCTCAACTAATAATTTAATCTTCGGTTTAAGATGTCACTGATGGATATTACTGTCATTGTCGGGACGGATTCCAACCAAATCCTGAAGATCCATTCGATTGTATCGATATTGATGAATGCAAAGGAAATAACACTTGTACCCAAATGTGCCTTAACACCAAGGGCTCATACTTATGCCGTTGTCATGATGATTATGAAAACAATGTCGTAGTAGGTGCAATGACTGGTAAAGATTGTAGAGCTAAAGTGCGTAGAAAAAAATTGTGCTGAATGAAAGAATGAATTTCAGGGCGAGCCAGCCCATATTCTTGTTGCAGCCAATGATCAGTTAGTCCAAGTAACTCTGCATGGTGCAGGAACCAATAGACATGCTGCCGCTCAAGTATAACACGTAGTTTGTGAAGTCACTAAATTTTTTTTCTAGGCTCCAGCTGAGGACAATGACATTGTTGCAGTTGCTTTTGATGAAAGAAGAGACCTGATGTACTGGATAGACGGAGATGAGAAGTATGAAAAAAATCATTGAAACAAAATTATTAAAAACATATCGTCAGGGTTATCATGAGATCAGCTAATGCTAATGGAAACCAATCGCATGAAGGACAGAAATTAGATTTAGATTTCAAGTCTCTCGGAGTCACACCTCTGGCTATGGCTACAGACTACTTAACAGGGTAATCATGAGTAAAATGAATAGTTTTCAATTGCAAACTATTTAGAAACTTGTACATTGCCACTGTTGCTGATGCAGAACATCAAACAGCAAGTAGAAAGAAACGTATGAGCGAGCCAAGACATACATATAATACTGGATCAATCTACATAGCTCTAAATGATGGTCGCTACATGAAGAAACTGATTGGAGGTATAGCTAGAGACAAAGTATGATGTTTACTATAATATTTGTAAGGTCATCTTCAAATGCCTACGGCAGTTGTCACTTTGCCTTCTATTGGAAGAGTCTGTTATGCTGACTCAGGTTTACATGCGAAAATAGAATGTGCTGATATGGATGGTACTCATAGAGAGGTTTGATTTTCGTAAAGTATCTCATTCATTTATCTTGTCTCAGATTATTGTGAAGGATCTGATATTTGCTCCTTCAAGTATGGCTATTGATGAAGGACGTGGAAATCGTATCTATTGGGCTGATCCAAAATATCGTCGAGTTGAAGCTATTTACCCTGACGGAAAAGGCAGAGAAACTATTGTTCTCGATAAGAACATACCTTTCGCAATCGATGTCTTCGAGAATCACCTGTACTGGTTATCTCGGGAAACTAAAACTTTATATGTGCAAGACAAGTTTGGCCGCGGGCGCGTTTCAATTCTCGCCTCAGACATAGAAGATGGTCATGTGGTCCGAGTTAGTCAAAGGTGACATTTCAACTATTCATTCCAAATACAAATATTTTATTAGGTATGCTCGAGATGCAACTAGAGCTCGTAGTGCTTGTGCTGAGGCTAAATGTTCGCATATGTGTGCCTCATTACCTGATAATGGGTTCGCTTGTTTATGCCCCGGTGACGTTCTCCCACAACGCGTAAGTTTTCAGAAAGTTTGTTTAAATTGAGAGTTGAAAGTTTTCGAAAAAAAAAAACACTTCAACGAGCGTACTTGATTGTTATACTGCGCTACTCGTATAACCCATATCATTATCCCTCATTCCAAGCCGTGACGTAGCTTCAAGACAAAAGACTTTTCTATTTACTCAATTTTCTTTTTTTTTCTCTGTTTTTCTATACGTTTACTGCCCCTAAACGATCAATACAATTATACTTTCTTCTAATTTATCGAATAATGATCAATCGTTAAGGATGGTTCCTGTTCATCACCTCGGGTGGATGCTTTGGTTATGCCAAAGCAATGCAAGTGCCAAAATGGAGGTGTCTGTAGACTGGATGGTTCTTGTGACTGTTCTTCTGACTTTGAGGGCGAACTATGCCAGAAAGGATCATCAGTTAGTCGTAAAGTAAGTATTTACGGTATATTTTCTGTAGAATTCGTAAGATTTTCTTCAAAATGAGACGTTCAAAAAAATTTTCTTGTTGACTTTTCTGTGCAGGCCTCACGGCTTCTTTTGCGAGCCAACCGTTATGCTCCCACTCGACCTCCCTCGTTCTCCAAGTAGATTAGTTGCTCAAACCATGATTCAACTGAACTAGCAAACATTTACTCTCAAAACCCGAATTCATTTTATTTTTCAGTTAATTGGGCAACTCTCAGAAAATTTATTACTGGGCATTCTACTTATTTTAATGGTTTTCGCTGGAATAGGAATAGTTTCCTTCATGGGAGTGACGCTCTACAAGTAATACTTTCATTTTTGCGTTTTAGTTGTCATCTTTTATTTTCAGAAAACGAGCACTTCTTTCTAAGAAATCTGAGGCTACTGATGGTACAGTATCATTCCATGGAAATGTGATTTCTTTCAGCAATCCCGTTTTAGATGGAAAACAGGTAAGGCTTACTATAGATATTTCTTCATTAATAATTGCTTATATAGGAACCTAATCCTGTAGAATATAGCATGCAAGAAATATCAGCCAGTGGAGTTTCAACAACGTTCTCCAACCCCGTGTATGACTTGGAATCTAGCCCTTCATCATCAATCGCTGACACTCCGTCCACTTCTGCTGAGATTTTGAGAACAGAGCCTCGGACAGGAAACGATGTGATAGGTTACGTTGACAGTTTCTTTCTCAAATTAATACTATATGTTCAGCTCCCAAATCTGAGATAGTAGCAAAACCCGAAATCCCACCACGGCCTGTGAAAGACGATAAGAAAACAGTTTTAGTCGACAACCCCGTTTTCGAAAAGGAACCAGATGAGGTTACCGATGTTTAACATCATTATTCTCATTGCGTAACGGGTTGTTTAACTATTCATTTGTCCTGAAGTTAAAATAATGTAATAAAGATTTATTTAAAATTTGAAAGTGTTCATTTCTGTTGACAAAATGTGTTCCCGTTCTAGGTTGTACTTTGATTCTGGTGCTGTTTCGTTTTTTTCGAGTTCTCATTCAATATTACTTTTCTTTTCTAAATTGGCAAACTTTATAAAACTAACATTTTTAATTACAGTAAATGCTCTGCAACGGAATTTTCACTGTTTCTTCACATTTCAAATAGTAATGATAGTTTCGCTAAAGAACATGCTCTCTACTTTGCCTCCTCTACCCCTGATGACCTTTTCTGAAATTGCGTCACTCTAAAATCTTTTTAAGCTTAACGCCCCAGGGCAGTCATTCCTTATTTTTTTTCTTAGTTTCATTCAAACGTCACATGCTCATTATTATAGCTGTAATATTAGTTTTAAGTTCTATCAGAGTTATCCAGCGAGAAGATGCAGTTTTGAGCCTATAGGATTTCAGTAAAAATACAGTCATGATCTACTCCAGTTTCTTTCTATATTGGTGATGATGATACGGATTAGTTTGTCCATCGCAAGTGATTCAGGTTTTTTCCCCACTTTGGATGAACTTTCCTGATGGTTCTCTCCTGGATAACAGGGCTCTTCCTCGCCTACAGTCATCATACCAGTTTCCCCCTGTGTTTCTATCTGATTCAAGCAGAATACGACTCGAAGTTCTCAGAAAATTCTTCTAATTATATTTAAAATTTATTCTGGAACTCTAAAATCGATTTCGCTAATTAAAAGTCGCATGATGTACGGCGTGGGTGTCTACAAGTACGTCAAATTTCACGTGCTCATTA
>CALQYR020007456.1:1730137-1760891 GCA_943334845.2 Auanema sp. JU1783 | reverse complement strand
ATTCGCCTCCCGCCAGGGACCTGACCCGTTGGGCCTAATGAGCACGTGAAATTTGACGTACTTGTAGACACCCACGCCGTACATCATGCGACTATCAATATTCTTCAAAAATTATATTTTAAGCACAATATCGAAAACTATATCAACTCATCACAATTCAAAAAAAAAGTTGATCGAGTATCAATAACTCAATAGCAAAAACTAATTATGGGGGGAAAAGATTCGAAATTCTAAATGAAAGATAGTCCATCCTATATCATCATCATTATTCTGCCGTCGTCTTGAAAAATTCTACGTCATCATGCTTGTCTTTGATTCAAAACTGTTTTAGATTACATTAGATCCATCGCCTGAAAAAAAAGCAACAACACGAGAAATATTTGCACAAATTCATCTCGATCTTCCCCGTGTCTAACATTAATTGAGAAAACTAACAGCTTTTTGCAACATTTAAACCCCACGAAAGCAGAAGACTAACAGACTTAAAAGCCGTGTTATGATATCAGGTCCAGTTAAGTTGGATACACTCATCGGTTGCATTCAGTTTTTCTACACTCAGATAAATATATATATTCTCATTGAACTACTATCTTCTAGTTCATCAACGGAAGATATATAAACTGTAACTAATAGTCCGAAAATGTTTATTTACAAATCCAATATCTTGGAGAAGGATGGAGATATGTTAATTGAATAGTTTCACTCCATATTTGTGTCGTCAGATACAAGACAACTTTTCATCAGATTCATCGCTGTTAGTGTTTCCTGTAACTCAGCTCTAAGAACTTCGTTTTCCTGCATTTTCTTCGATTTATCCCGCCATTCACCAATACTCATTGCATGATTCGTCATTAGTGCTGCGATTTCTTCATACCGCTTTCGGAGTTCAGCATTCTGATAATGTGGAATATGATATGAACTAACTTCATAACGAATACTAACTTTTTTTTTTGCAGCAACTGCTCTCTCCAATTCATCCTGACTGTATTCTCCTGAATAACATTCCTGGTTACGAATAATTATGTGAACATACTTTCTAAATCAGAAAGTATTTTGGAGTTTCGTCCTAGCTCAGCAAGTTCTGATTCGCAGATCTGTTCAGCTGATAAACATTGCTCTAGAGCATTTTTCTTCTCATCATCTTAATCACGCACTTTTACAGTATTGAGATGAATAAAATGAACCTGCATCTTCGCTTAGTACGGGCTGTTTCGCTGCTAATAACTTTGCAGCGTTGTTCTGAGAGCATATAGAGATTAAATCATGTATTAAAGCAGTATCCATTATCTGAAACAACAGTTTTATCAAAATATTCGAAAAAGGTTCACATTAAGCAAGTTTGTGGTATTCTGCTAAAATTTTGAACTCCCGCGTCCTTGTGCATAACCGGGATAAACATTTTTCGGCTGACGGCGGTTTTTTAAAACACTCAGAACAGACATACAAGGAACATACAAGAAATCTTCGAGTATTGGTTCTGTTTGATTATTTAATTTTAATTGTTAGCAGTCTCTGATGAATTCGGTAGGAAAGTTGGTAAAATAGGGAAAATTATGAGAAGTTCTACTGTTTTCTTGAAGACTATCTGGAACATAAAAACAAATTATAAACAGAGTTCCTTTGAAGTAACTGTTGCTTTGGAGTGTTTACCGTCATGGTTCTCTCTTGATTGTTTAGAATTGTATTATGACGTTATTTTTAACCAAACAGAGAACATAGAACCTTTAAACAGATTTATGAAATAGTGTTTTTCAAGCAAACATTGTTCGTTTTTTCATGGAGTGTAGGTGATGTCAACGTTACCGCCACAAAGAATCACAGCAGCTTTCTTCACATTAAGATCTTTCAAATTGCTTTTCAGTAGGCCAGCTAGAGGAACACCGGCAGTTGGCTCAACTCTTTGCTGTATATAACCATCATTAGTAGGATAATAATGTTATCTAACTTTTGTTCGTGTCCAAATAAGCTTAACAGCTTCACTTATCTCTTCCTCCGTCACTGTTATAATGTTACTCTTACAAAACTTCTGAATAATTGGAAAACAGATTGATCCAATTTTGTGAACTCGTATGCCATCGGCCACGGTATCCAGAGCTTCTTGTTGATTTTCAAAAACACCTGTGAAGAGATATTTCCCTAGTTCCTTACCCGCAGGTTCAACGAGAAAAACTAGAAGAGCCAATAAAACTGTTAAACTGATAGAAAGGAACCTCTGATATTTGGGAAATGCTCTCCTATATAAGCTGCAACGCCGGAGGCAAGGCCTCCTCCTCCTATAGAAAGGAATACAGCATCTAAATCTGGAATTTGTTCAATCAATTCAACAGCTATGGTTCCCTAGAGAAAAAAGTTATTTCTAGAACTTAAGTAGTACAACCTGGCCATTAATGGTTTGAATAGAATCATATGGGGGTACTATCGGATATCCTAGTTCTTCCGAAAGATGTTCACATGTTTCTTCTCTTAGAGAGGTTCATAAATGATGAGTATGAAGCAAATGCTAACCTTGCTTTGATAGAGTTTTCGCAACGATGAATTTCAGCATTGTATTCTTCCATAGCGTCAATTTTAGATGTCGGAGCATTCTTAGGCACAACTACAACACACTTCAAGCCAATCTGTTCTGCTGCCCAAGCTAATGCTTGCCCATGATTTCCGGAGGAGTGTGTGATCTTTATAATGGAGATTTTACAGTTCCTTTTTATTCAACTTACTACTCCTTTGCAATTAGGATCTTGGCTAATAAGCTTGGTAGAGTTATAAGCACCGCGTGCTTTGAAGCTGCCAGTCTTCTGCAGATGATCGCATTTAAAGAAAACTTCGCAACCTGATTTCAAAAATACACCAGCTAATATATTCAAAGAAAGTACCAGCAATTCTGTTGATCGTTCTACTCGTGATTATAGGTGTTTTATGAATGGCACTGGAAATTCTTTCATACGCTTCGATAATAGTTTTCGCTGATATCATTGTCGAAACTAAAGAAAAATCAAGATTGAAAACCAATCAATACATTGTGGTTCGAAAGAAATGAGAAGAAGAGGAAGTGAAACCCATCTAAACAGGATAATGGATGTTATTAAGATTTATTTAACTTAATTATTATTATAATAGAACAAAAAGAAACAAGAAAGGCGAAAAAAACAGGCGTTTTCAAGAAGATACCATCACATATTACTGATAAGGGCGGAAGACGGAGAAAAACGAGAAAGAATGAAACAATGCTATGAAGAAAACATCTTCTCTAATCATGCTACAATGAGCAGTTCCATATTTGGAGAATAAACATAATCACAGTGGTCAAAAGCTAGGAGAGAACCGAATAGAATTCAGCAAAGGGAATGTAAAAACCAGAGTTAAAGGAACATGAAATGCTAAGTGAAAAGATGCACGAAATGAGAGGAGGTAGGGCCTCTAGTTTAAAAATCATCGAAATTACAAAGAAAACTTCACAAAAAATTATGTTACAAGGAGATACTACAGCATTCTGACTATGTTGTTACGACGGCAACCCGAACAACGCCAGCGTTGAAAACGTTTTGAAAATTATACAATTTTTTTGTAAACACACATAAATCTCTGTTAAAACTTCTTATGGAATGAGTTCTTCACTTTTTCCTAATATTAACACAAAATATATCTCTAAAATATTTTGATAAAATCAGGCTTTGTTAACCATAACTGGATGTTGATTAGAAGCATGCATTGAGCCAAGACCCGGAAGATGATGATGATTGAGACGTCTTTTAGCCAACGCAGAAGCATTCACAGGGCATAAAGCTACAGGTGCTGTCGCATTTTTTGCTCTATACGTTTGTTCTAGAGCCCCCTTAATGGCATCGGGATCTTTTGAAGCCGTTGTGGGTAAAGCTGCTTGAGGGAGGGTGTATCTTTGAGTTATCCACTGATGTTGTAAAATTTGTTTAGCTGTTGGACGTTTCAAAGAATCAACACAGAGGAGACGCGTAACCAAATCCTATAAAAAGCAATTGAGTTTTTATGCTTTCCTTCTACGTACTTTGGCAGCGTTCGAGACGTTTTCCCATTCGGTACCTTCCATACAAATTTTGCCTTCACCCATTCGTTTCAGAATATCTTCAGCTGAGTCAGTGGGTCCCATCGCAAAAGGAGTCTTTCCGGAAAGCATGGTATACAGGATTACACCCAAAGACCAAACATCACAAGAACGGTCGTAACCTTGTCGTTTTAGAACTTCAGGAGCTACCTGAAAAATAGAAAAATTGTGAGAACGAGGAAGTTTAAAGTACGAAATTGGCAGTATAGCAAGGCGTCATCAGCATTCCGTTCTCGGCCCTCGATTGTTTCGCGAAACCGAAATCAATTAGCCTCAAAGATTCTGGATCACCACTCGTAGAAGCATACATTATATTTGCAGGTTTCAAATCTCTATGTGCGACCTTTAAAAAGATGGACAAATAGTAGGAATACAACGCTTGAAATACCTGATTAGAGTGTAAATAGTGAACAGCATGTGCAAGACTTGTAAGAGTGGATGCAGCTTCCCTTTCCGTGAAAATCTTCTTTTTAATGATTCTTCAAACAAAATAGATAAATATAGAACTTGTGAACAAGTTGTACCTATCAAAAAGTTCACCTCCTCGACATAATTCCATAACCAAATTCACGTTTGTGTCATCTTCGTATACATCGAACAGCTTGACAACATTTCGATGATGACCATACCTCAGCAAAATATCTACTTCTTCACTAGCGTCCCAAGAACTTTTCTTGATCATCTAAACAATTAAATCCTCACTAATTATTCATCTACCCTCAATTTACTTTAACAGCGAACTCTCGTTTGGACGTCTTGTTCATACATCGACGAACTATTGAATGAGCTCCTTTGCCAATTTCCTGTAAACATCGAGGTAATAGAAGTTCAAAAATTGCTGAGAAATACTGTAATATATCCTAGCTCAATCCCTCTCTAAACAGTATGAACTAACAGATATCTCTCTTAAACTTTGAAACAGAAAAAAATGAGGATCAGAAATCGACAAAAGAAGAGAGCAGCTGTTTACTAAATTTTTCAGGTCACACCGATCTGTTTCGTTAATTTCAAACAGCTGATATATCTTTTCTTTAAAAAAACATAAATTAAGAGACAACCTCATAAAGACTATAATCTTTTGTGATAGGATATGTTCTGGCTGTTGGGATTGTTCGTATGTGCTTTCTATCTTCCCTTCGTTCGAGGATTTCTTCCATTGCCTGAGGACAGACAAACGAGAACCCTCTGAAAAGCTCATGGGCAGCAGCTGATGGAGGGACGGCTGGGGAGTCTGCAAAAAAAGAAGGTTATCGTCAGAATCTAAAAAACTACACGTTCTTTGTCCTTGGACAAACAAACTGAAGAGAGTGTGTGCTCATCTACTTAATCAAAACGGTACAAAACATGTTGGAAGCATAATCTAATCATGAAATTGTTAAGAAATCTCCTTCCAAACAAAGCCGCAATTCATATATCCATAAACTTCGAAAACAAGATAAAAACTAATTTTATTGCGTTCAAACCCCCAGCTTCACACTAATTTCTCTTTGTTTCTCTCAAAAGAATCAGAAGTTGTGAAGAAAAACTGCTGCTTAATCAAGAATATTGTGTGCTCATGACGTTTTTTGTTTTTTGTTTCATAAAACACGTCGACGAAAACTTCCAAATACGGCATGGCTTTCATCTCTCAAGAGGATTCCACACGAAACAACAAAGAACAAAGAACTTCAAAACAAACCTTTAGGTGTTCGCTTTGTGAATTCAGGATCGAAGTAAACCGTACTGTCGATGCTTGTAACAGCTGGCATGAACGGAGGATCGATTTCCTTGTTGAGCAGACGATCGAAGTTAATGGAACAGAAGAAAGGATGACGTTTGATTTCCTGAAAAAACTATTTGAGTACACGCGAATCCCCTCGTGTAGTCAGGTCAAGTCTCGAGAACACTTTTCACAAAACGCTTCGACTTTGAGGGACAAAGACTAAGAAGTTTGCAAAAATTGCAACTTGACGAAAGACGTCACATTTTATAAAAAGCTGCCAGCCCGCCACGTCGGCGAACCTAAACACGGCAGGCGGAATAAGTTAAGTCGTTTGACGTATTAAATGGTTTCGTAGGGAATGAGGAACGACAAAATAAAAATTCTAAGAAAGGACAATTGGCGATAAAACGTACTTGAGCTCCATCAGGTCCAGCTCCCAATCGATTTACGGCATTTCGCTTGAACAAGGCACGAAGAAGAGACTGCGCTTCAGGCGAGAGGAAAGTTGGCATCGTTAACTTCGCTCTGTAATTTGAGATTAAGATTTCACATTTGACAATCCCATGACAAGAGCATAATCATTGCCTCAATCGATAAGTGCCAAAAAGAGAAAAACAAGAGCGGATAGGTCAAGTTTACAATAAGTTACACATACTTCATCGTTAAAAAAGCGTTTAAAAAGAAAAATGACTGACTTTAAGATCAAGTTCATAGTGTCTTTTCTGTCCATTCCTTGGAATGGCAAGTTGCCTGTTAGCATCTCAAACTGCAACATATTATGACAATTGTTTTCCATTAAGAAATAACGAACCATCAAAACTCCTAGAGACCAAAAATCTGCGGCAATTGAATGTCCACGACGGTTGATAACTTCAGGAGCCATATACTCAACGGTTCCTAAATAAATCTTGTTGAAAATCGTTTTTAAACTAGGCGATCAAACCGCAAAAGCTGAATGTTTTTTTGTCTGAATCGATGGACTCTTTACATAACCCAAAATCTGTAACTTTGACATGTCCATCAGCGTCCAAGAGAACACTAGAAGCAATAAGTTTAAAAGGAGGAAGTGAAAAAGGAATTACTTCTCAGGCTTAAGATCTCTATACACAATTCCTAGTGAATGCAGATGTTCTAAAGCCAACGTCAGTTCTGCCAAGTAAAATTTGACATCATCTTCTGTGAACATGACCTGGAATGATAAAAAAGAGTTAGGAAACATGAGAATTTTCAAGGAATCTCAAATTTCTTCAGCTAAACGTTAGAAATGTTGAGAGAAAGATTTACCTCCTTGGATAAGCGAGTGAACAAATCTCCTCCACGTAGAAAGTCAAGAATGAGATAAAGTTTTCCCTCCGTTTGGAAAGCTGAAAAGGGATCTCCTCATAACATGACCTTTCCAAAACATTTATGCTTTTTGGTATGGAAATGAACAAAAACGGAAATAAAAGGTAATGACAAATAGCTTTTCCACTTTATTATACTTACTAATGTGTCCAATAAAATGACGTCATGCCTTCTTTTTTTTGGACAATGATGTCATAACTTCAAAATTGAACCTATATTTTTCTTGAAATCTCAAGAATAAAACAATTGCTGAATATTTTTGGCTGAAAGCAGCTATCTAATGAAAAAAAAAGAAAGGATGACGTAGGAGAGAACAAACAAAATGAGCGGCAGCTGCATGACATCACCAAAAATGGCAATGATTCTGAGGAATAACACCAACTTTCTTTAAACAAAACTCACCATAATGTAGTTTTACTATAAATGGATGAGAGATCTGTGCCAGGATGTTCCTTTCCATTTTCGTCCTTGCCCTATCGCGAACTTTCAGTGTTGCTTTTTTCAGAACCTATCCAGGTGAGAACATTAGAGACTTCTTGTCGCTTTCCACTTACTTTCATAGCATATACTTGGCCAGTATCTTTGCCTCTTACTTTACGAACCAGGAATACTTTTCCAAACGATCCCTGACCCAGGACCTGAAAAATCAGTGTTCCACTTCTAATGAATCATAACACTAGTAGCTCATTAATTAATTAAACAACTTTTTATAAGAAAACACCGACTGTTTCCATAAATAGAACCGGTTATCAAACAAATAGAGGTCAATTTCCTTTTCTCTCCATGGAAATGCCAAAGATATCAATGCAAACAAAAATTGTTTTGAAAACGCTCCGAACATGGCTGTTTTACATAAAATACATCCCCCTATCTTCCTTTCTCTCTTGATAAACACCCAAACAGGGTGAACTCGACAAAAGCCAAAAATACTTACCTTAAGTAGTTCGAAATGTCGAGCATCTGCTTTTTCTCCTCCTTTTCGTACTTCACTGATGTCAATTTCAGCAAGAGCTTCCTGAAATTTAGTAGTTAGATAGGCGTAAACTCCCGAAATTTGTGAAACAAGGCTTTCCAGACTTAACAACTACCCGGAGGGATCATTTTTTTGCTTCAAAAGACTACTAATCTTCGATCTATTTGTATTAAAAATGAGTAATCAACCAGTTTACATATAATAACACGAAAAAGGAAATTAAGCCTACTTTCCAAAAAACAACAATGATATATATGCGGATGTAAACTTACAGATATATTTTGAGGATCGTCTACTGCGACTCCCATAGTCATATTAACTATGAGGTAGAAGTAATTAGGGAACAAATTTCAAATAATCAGTTGAATGGCAAGCCAACTCAACAAAGTATACAAACGGATGATAGCGACATATACCGACTGGGGGATAAATGTTGGGAGAGAGAAAGAGAGAAAGATCGTTGATCGAGAGAGAACCCAGCTGCAAAGGAGTCAGTGGAGGCATGTCATCAGTAGCCTAAGCTCCGCCTATCAAAGCAAGTAGGCGGAACTTTATCAGAGAAAGGCGGGCAGGCAATCAGAAAAGATAAAGAGATAAATCCTCGAGATGTACTACACTTGAGCTTTTATTAAAAGAAATAGAGGTTACATGAAAGTAATCCAACAGATAAACACGAAAAAAAAAACTTCAAAATATAAACTGTTTTGTAGTGAAGTTGCGTTGCGAAAAACACATGTTTTCGCTAAAAAAAATCTCAAATTACATCTCTTGAATCGCAATTATCATTTATTTTGATTTGGAGAGAAACTGTTTTCGTTGAAAAATTAAAAGAATTATGGGAACAAAAGATCGAAAATTAGATAGACAAGACTCATCATATCAATAAATTACCTTCATTTATAAAAAAAGAAAAAAGAAAATCGATCTTTCAAGAACTTGTTTCAGGGAAAAAAAGAAAAAAAAAGGAAAAAAGAAAAAAATACTCACCTCCGTATCATCACAAGAATCCTTGGCTGCCATCTGGAAAACGGAAAATGAGGAAATTCAACTTCTCATTAAGACACTTTCTCTCAAGATCTCATGCAAAATATACCGAATACGGGTTTAATAAAGGCGACGGCTAGTGAATTTATCTGGTTTGCTAATGAAAGAAAGAGTTCTAACCACATACCGTACGACATAGTGTCTTTAATGCGTTCGTAAGTAAGTTAAGACATCCGTAGCTGTCAAAAGACATTGGTTGGAAGAGAGACGGTTTTAAAACGTTAAATCAAAATATTATTATTGTAGCTTTTGCGATTCGTCAAGTGACCAATCGAATGTGTGTTCAGAAGGCTCAATATAATATAGAATATATCATCATCATCATTAATTAGAGAAATACAAAATAAATGATGATAATAACCCGAGAGCAGGGAAATAGCTAACTAGAATATCCCTCCATTACTTCATTCCAATTGGTATGGTCACGAATTAGGACAGTCCGGAACAAAAACCAGATTACCAATCTATTTTTGTATCAAATAATACTCAAAAACGCTCGATTTCAATCATTCTAAGCACTCCTAAATTCGAAAGAACAAAGCTGCCAAAAACTTGCTTCACTCTCAACTTTTCTTCCATCAAACAACGACGATTATGTAAAAGGATATTCCATGAACTATAAGCGCTTGGGGGCAATCAACAGCGAAAACCTTCAGAGAACGTCTCATTAACTATTTTACGGACTAACAGAGAGAAGAGAGTAAACTGAACTTCTCGAACTATAAAATTTAGGAGAAAATGGCTTAATACTATGGGAACAAAACACTAATTTATGAATTGAAGAGCTGTAGACGCAACTGAACAAATTGAAATCAGGCAGGCGGCTTGGTTCAAAAAAATACCAAAAAGCGGATAAGCCTGATGAAAAGACAAATAGAGTCAGGTCTCTATGAAAGCAGAAGAACTAAAAAATGCTCAAAAATCATTAAAGAACAACAAATTATAACATGTTCAATGACCTTTTGAGGAGAAAATCTCAATGTGGAATCTTACATATACACTTTACCTATGCGTGTCACATATTATTTTCATTTTTAAATGTGCAAATGCTGAATGCGGTTGGTTTTTTTTTTCTGTCTAGAGTTAGTCGAATACACATGTATACACACATATACACACATACATGTACATAAAAATTACAAAGAAAAAAAGAAATATTTAGTTTTGAAAGAGAGAGAATGGCTACGGGTCTATAATAAGTGTTCCAAAAAACATATTAATTATGTTTCAATAATTTACAAAACAAAACTACTCTCAGTAAAGAGAAGCTACACACGTGAAAAAAAACAATTAACTCTCACGCTCAATGTAAATTCAAAGTTAAAAATACCTCTTTTGGAATTTGCTCTGGAGATGGAGTGATATCAGCACGTGAAGGTTCAAGACCGAACGGATCTCCTAGTGGAGCCAACGGCATCTTCTGAAGTACAGATAACTATTAAAGTTCAATAAAAAGGAAGACAATTGATATAAGAAGTAGAGTGATTATAAGCGTAACGGAGACACATACGTAAGTCAATCAAATGAGATAAAAGAACATTTCATAATCCAAGACGAAGTAACAGACAGAAAAAGATATATATTTGATTGGAAATAGAATGAAGAGGAGAACAGCTCTCAAAGGAAATTATTTTATAATGAAAAGAAGATACAACAACAATTGTCAATATCCAAAAATAAAAAAAACAGAATCTTTTAAAACTTTTGCCCAATTCAACATATGAAATTGTGGTCTTTGAGTGAATTATATAATATATTTTGAACCGTAATCTTCATTTATGATGGTTATTGATTTATTTTTAGATCAAATAAAAGAGGATTAGGGCCTTGGATATTTCAACAGACTTCAAACTACTGCTAGTAATCTTTATAACAAAAAAAAAGAATAATGAGTACACTTTTGTATTCGGAGTTAGTGATCGTTGAATTAATATTACATTGTCATTAATTCGTGTTGAACATAGGTTTTTTTTCAAAAAAGACAGAGTTTCTGTAATTATATTCTAGCTAGGCGCGAAGTAAAGACATTGCGGTTTGTACTGGTCTTTAAAGACTACTAAAGTAGAAGAGCAAACGGTTTTAAATAACGACGGATAATCAAATTACCCTTTTAAAAAAACTAATAAACGTTTCGAATTGTGAAGTTAATAACTAAGCGTGTTATATTGGAATTGATGAAAGAGCAATAGAATTACAACCGGTCTGTGTGAAATGAAAATAAAAAAATGACTGTGAGAGATTGAATTATTTCACGTGAGCTTCCACGTATGCAAAAATTAATATCATGCGGAATATAATTTTGTAATATAGCCGAGAGCATGAAATGAAAAAAAAAGAGAGAATGATATATATGACGAAAATCATGCCATGGAAGGCTCTTTGGATAAATAGAATAAGAAAACAAAACACGTTGAAGATAAGTAAATTAGTCGAGAGAGAGGTAGTCTGAAAATAAGCTACATGATATACAATAATATTTTTGAATCGCAAAGGATCTTAAGTGATGAAAAAAGAGAAATTCAATATCGTTTTAGGTAATTCGAAGGATTGCCTTTTCATCGTATTAAGTAGTTCGGGGAATACTCCAAATATGACAAAATAACACCCACAAGTGAGTGCGGAAAAGAGAAAAGTGAAAAATAAGATAAAATAAAGGTTTTTTTTCTAATAATCAAAAAAAAATATAATTTTCGATGACAAGAGAAGAATGATTGAGGAATACAGAATGAGAATAGGGGATAAGAGATATGAGCAAAAACAAAAAAAAATCGGCGCTCAAATTGAAGCTCAAAAACCGCAAAATCCAAATAAAGTTCAAGCGAGTAGCTTATGCGATATGAAAAAAATTCAGCCGTTTCAGCTAGTTGTCACCCAAAGGAATTTGTATTCTCTTGCAAATGATGGAAGCATGCTTATCTCATTATTCAAAAAGCAATATTCGACTCATTCAACGGAATAATTTGAGGTTCGATTGTATGCTCAAAAGGCAATACTTTTAGAAAAAAGCCATAAAGAGATATAAGGAAAAAAGGATGAAACGGTAATGACTGGTTTAAGCTGCAAAAGTTCAAGCATTCGTAGCAACGAACAAAGAGCAGAATTATTGACAAACGAAAAGGCAGACATCCGTTAATGGAAGGAGCAAGTGAGTGAAAGAAAAAGAATGCGAGAGAGAAAAGCGGATAGAGAGAGAGAAAGAGAAAAAGAGAAGACGTAGAGCGAGTAATAGAAAGAAATGTGAAAGCAGAGGAGATATGGGAGCAGAAGAATTAAAAAGAAAAGATTCAGCCTAATGGATGCCATTAACGCCATATTTCTACATATCAGAAAAAAAAGCAGAAAGATTCTGTGAAAAACAAAAGTTATGTAAAGCCGTGTCATTTCTCGCAAATTTATCGATTAATTTGATAAAGGAAAGGAGAGCCGGGTTTTATCAGAATAGATCCCCATTCGCTCATTCAGTTCATGAATGTTTTATGCAAATTTATAAAATTCAAATGGATGATATTATGTATGAAAACCGCTGAAGGCTGGAAATATCAGAGAAGAATGAATCATAAGAAGAACTATAAAAAGCTTGAAATCGGATATTTATGTATAACCATACTTGGAGCTGTTGCCGATGTTTTGAAGAGAGTTGAATAAACAACATCTTCAACATTATCCATGCAAAATTCAATCAAAGAACAAACTGAACTAACAGAAAGGGGAAATTACTTTAATATGAGACCATTATCTGATAAATTCAATTGATTTCAACAAAATGAAAAGAGAAGAAGATGGGCAGAAGAAAAAAAGAAACAAGGACATCTTGAAGGTACCAGTTGTCTGATAATGGCCATGTGAGTGTAGGAGGATGAAGGAAGACTATGAGCTATAAAGAGAAAGAGAGTCAGAGAGAGGGAGAATAAGCCAGTGTCGCATCGATTTCTAAGAAATTCGCATACGTAACAGAGCTCGGGACAAAAAAAAGAAAGAAGAAAGAGAAAGTGAAAGTGAAAAAAACGCTAAACTCTAATATGGAAATTGGGAAAGGCAAGCGGATATTATATACATTACAAGAGGAAAAAGAAAACTGGGAGTGAAAACAATATGAGTGAAAGAGGGAGGGAGAGAGGGAGAAAGAGAGAATAACACAAAAGATGTTGAGACAACTGAGAGAATTTTCGAAAAATAGAGTCAAAAACAAAAAAACCTGAACTCCCACCTGAATCGTGCGAGTAATGGGCTTCTCGTGGATAACCACGATCTGGGCAACAATAGTCCGAAACGTCTTCTGAAGAAAAACTGATTAAGCGAGAGAGAATGAATAGAAACACTTATAAGAACATCATTTCCGAATGTTTCAACTACAAATCAAAGAACTTTGAACTAAGTTTGTTCTTTCTTTCAACATACGTTAATTATTAAATAAACAAATTAAAATTTCAGCGTCGTGAGACTAAAAATATGAAAAACCTTTAATACTGTTAGCCATTTACGTAAAGTTGCCTGAAGAGATAGATCAAGAATTTAATTAATAATTCAATACAAAATATGGAAATTTCTTTCATTTTCATAGAAAAACATTTGAATTATTGAGTTTTTGGGATAATTCAATGAATTTCAAGAAGTAAAGTGTTGATAAATGGCTCTTCGGCGGCAAGCAAGCCATTCAGTAAAGATGAAGTTAAAGAAAGATTCCGGAAAAAGAAAAAAGTTCTTTGTTTTTGCCTTTTTCTCGCATACGAATCTCATCAGATGTGTGTTGTAGTTTAAACCGTGTTATTGTTAATTCGTTTTTACAAATAGTTGAAAATAAGTAAAACTTGGGATCTATCAGTTTCCGTCTTTTTATGGAATTCTTGTCGCATCATCGAAAGGGAGAAAACCTGAACGCTTTAAAAGGAAAAAGCGTAATGTATATCTATATAAAGACAACTTTATGATGGCAATCACATAAACATAATGTATAGAACCTTAGTGATCATCCTTGTTATTTCCATCAGTTGCATATCATGTCAGGTAGTCTGACTTTTGTCCTTTTTCGCACCAACTTCTTTAATATTCAGATGGATGTGATGCAAGCATTAGCTATTAAACAGCGTGCACAATCATGTATGGCTTCATATCTGCCAGCACAATCCTATGGAGTCCAACAGCAATTAGCTGTGCGTCTTTCTTGAATTTTCTTCGTTTTTTTTTTCATTTCAGCAGCTTTTTTATTCATTTTCTCTTACTTCTAATTTATTTCAGATGTGTTTTGATGTAAACTGTGGGAGAAGTATTATAAGCCAAGTAATGACTATGTACCCTAACCATGTGCCTGTGCTTCGTCAGTGTCTAGGATACTGAAATTAATTCTCAACATTCTCTTGAAATATTCAAAATTGTACTAGTTATAATCAATATAGAAAACTTTATAATTTGCTCAAAAATTGAAGTTTAAACAAATATTTTTGAGCGAAACAAAGACACAAAAAAGAAAAAGAGAAGAAGGGTAAGAATGAAGTAAAAGCAGTTGAAGTTCTGCTTTGAAACAGGAAGTAACTTGTCCTTCGTTTTTTGTTTAAAGATGCATGAATGAATGAATGAATGACTAAAATGTCAAATAAATATTTGCTTTTTGTGATAAATCTTTATATGCATGATGATATCATCGATATTTTAACAAATTGTTAAGAAAGCTTCATTGTATGAAATAATATGAACCCGTAAGTAAAGATATTTGACCAGCCGACAAGAGCCTTTAACACAATGACGTCATAGTAAAGAATATGTAAATTTACATTCGAATAATGTGTGGAAGGAAAAAAAATCTTATAAAGATTAAAAATATTATAATTATTATAATATAAGAGAGAGGGGGAGAGAGATTGTAAGAGAGAGATGTACGAAGCGATATTGTTATTATCGGAGACGATGATGAAGATGATGAAAATCAGTTTATGTTATTCATTTTTTTGAGCATGAATGTCTCGTATATACAAATAATTAATCATCCGTTATTGTTCTTAATCTCATTCGGTGTTGTGGACTAGCTTCTTCACTCGTCATACTGCTTTTACGACCTCTGAAATGATGCAATTTTGTTTTTTTTCTTTGTACGAAAAATTCGTCTCATCATCCATCCCATTTCATTCTCATTCACATTCTGTTTTTATTTCTGCAAAAGTTGAAGACGATGACAAAAAAAGTATTCTGACCGTAAAAGTTCAGCCAAACTTCCAATTTCTCTTGAAATGTCTGACAGTTGATGTTCTATGGCTGTTATGCGGAGTGATAACCCTTCCTGAGTTGAGTGAACGTCATGCATCAGCTCGTAAGCACTTGAGGATGTCTTCAAAATACAATTTTTATTTTTAATTAAAAATTTTTAATTTGCATACTTTAGCAACATCTCCTAATGAAACCAAATTTTCTGTCAATTTTCGTTGATCTCTCTTAACTTTTCTAAGTCTGTAAAGAAAATTATTATTCTATTCATCAAACGTCTGTATTGAAAGGGAAAGTTGGAAATGAAGCATAAAAAAACTGACTCATATATGGCGACTAAGAACTTTCGTTGATGTTGTCGAATTTTCGATAGATCAGCTTTATCAACAAGTTTTCGATATTTATAGATAAGCCATGTTTCACGTAACACATTAGCTGCTGAATGTTTAAGCTGTAATTATATAAATATAATTGTTATTGATGATTTCATAAATACTTGTTTAGTTAGTTGCGTATCCATCATGAAGCTGTGAACATGTTTTTCAGCTCTCGTAAGTTCTAACTTCCTTGTGATAACGGCAACAACCATAGAAGATGTGCAAGTACCCTGAATATTCAAAAGTTGAAAAACATTAATTCTTTTTTATATATATGTTTAAATGCAACCGCAGAAGACAATTAAATTCAGAAAAACATGAAACATTTGATTCACGTGGCGTTTGACGTTTAAACGTTCACCGTATGCAAATTAGATCACTTACCAGAATACCAGTAATGACGGCCATTACACGTCCACATTGAGTATGAGGAACAATGTCACCTTAATTTATATGTATAATAGCATTGATGTTGTTATTATTACCGTATCCAACAGATAAGAATGTGATGGCAACAAGCCAGATTGAGCTTCCATAATCTAATTCACGTGTACGTGGAATGGACATTTCTCTTAAAAGAGATAAGATTGCAAGAGTGAGGGAATAATGAGCAAAGAACCTTTCACACAATCTCAAAATCCATCCAGCAATAATCCATAATGAAGCTGTGAATATAATAAGCATTTTTCCTTAAGGGTTCAAGGATGAGAAAGCTTAGAAGAGGGTGAGAGATACCTGGACATAATGTCATAAGCGTTTTAAGAATGAAACGAGCATTGAAGTTAACTCGATTTAAGCCAGCTATACTTCGGCTACTAGCATCAGTGAATAATCTGTTTAATGATAACATATAGTTAGTTTGACGTGATGTCTGAGATAAGAGATAGATGAATCAAGAGAGACCAACCTTGAATGTAAAAGCATCACACGACATAACCAATATAATCGAAAGAACATTGAAATAGAAAAGAGTACATTCAGAGAATGTAATGTCTGTAATGGATATTGATATGAATCAATAATCAATCAATAACTCTATACATTATGTGTATCTATACTACTGTACGTTCCAAGTTCTAATGGCAGTGGACACACTGCGCAGATCATCAGTTCTATGAGAATTTGAGTAACTCGATGAGTTGTTAGTGATACTCTCCAATCATCTGCTGCATTTGCATTCATAAATAACTTAAATCAGAATTAAATATGAAATCTTGTTGTTTACTGTAATAAGTATTACCTGAACATCAATCACGTGAAAATATCCAACATAAACAATAAGTACAAGAGTTGAGCCAAGTATACAAGCTTTTAAAGCTAAGCTTTCAAGCGAACCCTTAAATATGTTTGCTTGGTTAATTGAAACGTTCTCCTTATATAGTCCTTTACCGCATCAATAAAGTTATTTGAACGTAATTCACTTTCAATCATCATTAAAACTGAAAATAAGGAAAAATAAAATGAATGATAATGGTATGCATGATGTCCATACCTATTCCCAGTACAGCAAATGTCAAAGCTCGATCACATGTAATACGTCGTTTCTCATGTAACTGTTCCCGTTTGATCAACCGTCCACCACTAAATGAATTCAAATCATAATCAGTTGATCTCTAACTAATGAAGCATTTTGATTTGTATCAACATGTATGCTTATGAGAATCCAGATGGAAACGCATTTGTTCCATTTGCCTCCTAACACAGCAAATACTAATGTTTATGGTTAAAATACAAAAAGCTGTATTGTCAAATTCAAAGATCTCATCTATTCTAAGCTTCATCTTCTTCAATATAATCATTCTGAATCTATGCAAAAATGTAAAGCCATGACAACTACTCAATTCTTTGTACTACATATCATTCATCAAATAAAGAACTCAACTCTGTCTTTTCTAATAATAAAAAGAAAACAAATATATAAATAATAATAAATATTAGTCGAGCAGTATATCTTACCTTTCCATCAAGTGTATATATCTAAAAGATGTTCAAGAAAAATAAAAATATCTTTCAAATCATAGTTTATGAGAGAGCCTTATGACATCATCATCTATCGACTTGTGCATTTCAGATGCGAACGTTTAAAAATATTTTTTTTTCTTTGCAATTCTTCTTCGATAGATCAAAAAAGCTTTTTAATTTCTTTTTTTTCACTCAAATAGGAAGAAGAAGGAGGAAAAGCAGAGGAAGAATATGGTTTGTGCTTTAATTATAATGGATGAATATGAGTCATACCTGTTATCTTCTTTCTCTTCCATAAGAGGAGTTTCAGAATCATCAGCATTCTTCTGTCCTTCAATATCATTTGAATAAGCAATTGATACTGATTTTCTTGATGCAATTTCACCTGAAAGTATGAAAGGAAAATAAAAAAAATATTTTTTTATACTTTAAATTGTAAATTTGTTTTTAATAAAGGAAATACATCAGGTCGTCAGACTTTTTGGATTGAAATGAAAATATGTAAGTATATATCAATGGATATATATGTAAATCGACAATGTTTCCATGTTCTACCTTGTGGAACACTTCGTTTCCGATCGCTGTTTATCCAGCTTAGACCTTGAGGGCCTAAAATTCTTCGTAACAGAGCTTGCTCTTTTGATGGAAGATAAGCCATGCTCATACGACGTGTACGACAGCTAGGATCATGATTTCCACAACATCGTGAAGTACAGACTCCTCCTTGACAATACTCGGTGCTTGTTGATCCATAAGGCATGCGAAAGGTACTTTCGCTGTTACTTCGTTGTTGAAGGTTCTGAAGACGGAAGCGTCCAGGATCCTTGCGACGTGAACTTCCACGACGGCCTACGCCTAATGTTTGAAGGGATGGTGTCATAGATGGCGAAGTGGATGATGGGTAACAACGGGGTGGCTTCTCGAACATATGATATGATCCTGATTGTGAGACACAGCTACTCTTTGCGGAAGGAACGGGCGATGACGTCGTGCACATAAAATCGAATGATAGCTGTTTCGGAGCAGTTTGAAGACGTGGTGCTCGTAAAATCCCTCTTGGAGTAGCATCTGAGGGAACTGACGTTGTCATCAAGCACGTATCAGCTAATGGCAATTCCGGAGTAGTGACAGTACTATGTGTTAAGCCAGCATTGGATGGTATTTCATGACCAGTGGCTGTCATATTCTTATTTGAAAGACGATTATATTATATGAAGATGAAGCAGATGATAATAGGAAAAGCTTAAAATATAAAATATGAATTAAATAGAAAAAGAGAGAAAAAAAGAGAAGAAGAAGGAGTTTGCTTCCTAGGCAGACAACATGAGAATAGAATTTAGCGAAGAAAAATATTTGTGAGAGAGGTTTTTGCATATAAATCTCTGTAAAGAAGGAGAGAAAAGATGTAGTTTAATATTCAGTATATGTATATTCACAAAAATCTTTCGGCAGTTTTTGACTTGAAACTTGTCAAAAAAAGAACTGCCGAATAGAGAGAGAGAGAGAGAGAGAGATATATGAAAATCTCCACCTCTTTGACTTCCACCAGGAGTGCGGAGACAGATTAACAGAGAATAGCTAGAGAGTGAAGGAGAAGAAAGGGAAAATGAAAAAGAGAATGAAGGACTTGACTATAAAGTAAATAAAATAAATAACATTCGCAGTATGATTCGTTTAATATTAATTTTTTCTCTCTCTCTCGTCATTTTCATTTTCTTCTGTCAGATGAACATGTGGATCTCAGAAAAGAAACAGAAAATTTTCTTCCAATTATTTGTTGAAGGCTTTCCACGTAGGAACACTATCTTTCAGATTTCATTTCTTCCTTGTCGGATGCAAAGATCGGTTGCTTTTCCTCTTTTCTCTCTCTATCTCAGTTCTCTCACTTACATATATTTGAAGCTTTTTATCCACTCTTTTTCTCTTTATATCTATCCTCTTTCTCTCTCTCTCTTGATGTTACTCTCCCTTCATCTCTCTCTCTCTCTCTTCAATCACTTTGGGCGACTTCCTCTTTTTTTACAAATTTCCTTAAGAAAAGTCAAAAAAAATCAATATGATTTGCATATCAATATGGCTTTGCTCATGCAGGAGACTAGTGTGTTCCTTGACAATTCGATCACAAAGTTTCTTTTTTGGTTTGGTTCTGATCATCTATGGCAAGAAATAGTTCAAGATAGATTATCTTTCTTATCTTTTAAATCGAAGCCCATACGGACAATAGGCTTCAGAATGCTTCAAGAAGCTTTACACGCAGTTTAAGCACCAAATCAAGTTTGGCTGTGAAGTTCCAAAAAAAATAAATAAAGAGAGATCTATGAAGAGAAAGAGAGATACAGAGAGAGCGGAGAAAGTTAGAGAGAGAGTGAGAGGTGTTGAAAAGAAAGAAAATATAATAATAATATATGAATTTATATAGTTTAAATGGAAGAAAAAAAAAGTTATTTGGAGGCTTTTCCATTCATTCGAATTCTTATTCGATATAAAACTTCTTGAAGCTTTTACCGACTGCAGACTCGACGTCATCGAGGAATAGAATGACAAAATATATTCCAAAAATCTCGAAATACGGCATTATTCAGAGTTTTTTGTTTATTTCTTATAAGGAAGAAAACAATAGAAGCTTGAATATCCGGTTATGAAGCTTATTCACTTTGAAACATAAGCTGAAAGCCACAATTTTTTGAACGAAAAAATACTTGAGCAATTTCGAAGAAAAAAAAGAATTTTTTCTCGTCTTTTCTAAGCTTCGAAATAGCAAATTCAACCGTTCAACAACGTATTGCTCGACTTTGGAATAACACGTAGCTTTCACGTGAATTCACAAAAACTGAGAATAAAAAAAATTTTTTTTTTATTCTCTTTCTGTGTGAGCAGCGAAATGTAATTCAAATTGGAGTAATTAGTTTTTGACTAAAAAAGACTTTTTTGTTTCAATCTACTACAGATATTGATTAGTTTGAATTAGATTGAATGGATGGATAAATGGTGCTGCTGAATAAGCTGCATAGGTAACAAGAGCTTAAATGAACTTAAAGTTCCAATATGTGAAGATAATGATTAAAATAGAAATATGGGGTGTAGTTGACGTGAAAGAGCAACAAAGAGAGAGTGAAAGAGATAGAGAGGTAAACTAAGAGAGATGTATGAGAGGGAAAAGGAAGGCAGATTCAATAAGTAACAACCAAAGAGTAAAGAAGCTTAAAGTTTAGGTGAAAAGAGCAACTTAGGAATTCAAGCATCAAATTGATTTCGGTTTTCATATCGAAACTATAGAAATCGAAAGATGAACTTGAAACAAAATGATTGAAAGGTAAGGTAAAAGGAAATAAAAAAGTAGAAGAAGAGAGGGGGGGGGGGAGATGAGAGGAAGGGAAAGAGGAAGTGTAGGAAGGAAAGGGAGGGAAAAGCTGAATATCATTTAAAAGGATTTACTTTCATCAAATTATAAACAAACATATCTATTTGTTCAAGATAAAAGTGAACAAAAGACATTTTGTCGTCAGATAGCGATGAATATTTTAATATGAAAATAAGAAAAAGAATGTTGTAATTCAATGAATGCTTCTTCTGCTGATAGACGATATGTCAAGTAGCAAGTAAAAGCTGGACGTCTCTCAGCCTCATATATGGTCTGATGACATCAAATTAATGGATCTAAACATTCTCTTCCACTTTCTATTTCATTCTAACTCTTTTCCTCTCTCACTATTTCTGATATTCTTTCTCTTTCTCTTTCTCTCTTACACATCCTCACATACTCTCTCTATCTCTCTCCCTCCCTCTCTAGACTCATCTCCCTCCTTCTTATTTTAAGACTGTTTAATGATCAATAGCTTTTTTTTACTTCAAAAAGCTTATTTCGAGAGAGACAGAGAGAGAAAAAGAAAAAAAGAAAAGTGACAGCTTAAAGAGCACAGATGGAAAGCTTTACCTTTGGAAGGTGAGTGCTTCCGCATATCCTTCCGGTTTCCATGACATTACTTTTCTTTAACAAATTTGAAGCTTATATCCTCTCTGTCTGTGTCTCTCTATCTTTCTTCCCTTTTCCCACTCTCTCTCACTTTCTCTCTCTGTCTTTCAATCAGCCACTCTACTTCATACTCTCTATATTCTCTCGAATTCTAAGAGATCTATCTTTAATAATCCTGACAAGACTCCATACAAACGTACATTCCCACATCAGGTCAGTCCGGATCTCTCAGAATAAAAGTCATTTCATTAACTTTTTGATTAATTGTTAGTCTTAAAATGCAATAAAATATATACATATCTTTTCGTTTAATCTAATCGTCGGTTTACTAATTATATTTGAATATTTGAAAGTCATAGAAGCAAAAGCTTTGGGACAGGATGATGAAGAAGATGCGGATGAAGGCGAAGAAGCAATTTTCGTTCTCTTCTTCTTTCTCATGTTTTTATTTATTTCAAACCAATTGACGTTTCAAAATTCTTTGTCATCTGAATCTACTAAAAGGGTGTCAGATAACGTATGAGGACGATAACGACGATGCATTGATGAGAAGCTCAACCAAAGTCGTCTCTTGTTACTTTTATAAAATCCTCCCCCCCCCCCTCACCATCTCCTTCCTTATCCTCTTTTCCATTTTTCTCTCTTACAATCGTTTTCCATCATTGATTTGAATACTATTTCACTGTTTGAAGCATTTCAAATCATTTGTCTTTCAATTCGTTCTCGGAACTTTCATGGAAAATGCTGAAGAAGAATAAAAAACATAAAAAATTATGAATATTCGATGATCATAAAATAATAAACTTTGAACGCCAAAGAAGTTTCTTCGATGAGAATCGTTCCCTTTCTATGGCAGACTACCTCTCCTCCTCTTCTCTCTCTCTCTTTGTATTTCCCTCTCTTTCGTACTCTCTCTCTTTTTATATATTTCTCTGGATATATACATATATACGAATGATCAAATGAAGATGAAGAAGTAAAGGATGAAGACGACGACTACTACCATCATGACGACGACTAGCAGACAGGCAGATAGGAAGATAGAGGGGGGAAAGAGAGAGAGAAAGATGGAGCAAGAGAGAGAGTGACTGAGCGATGAATCCATTAAAACATTTGTTTTCCCTCTCAATTTGTCTATTTTTGAATGAAAAATTTTGTTTAATTTTTCAATTAAAATAAGTTCAAAATTTTTTTTTCTCTCTCGCTCCTCATCCTCCTCGTCCTCCTCCTCATTCTCCTTCATCTCCTCCAAAAATGGATAGAAAACATGCCATGGAAAAGCAGAAACAAATTCATGAAAATTGCAAAAAAAAAGAAGAAAAAGTCAGAAAGTAATGATTTCGAAGAAGTTAGAAGATGAAGCTGACTAATGAATGACGTCACTTCAAATGATTTTGAGGACAAAAAGCTAATTAGTTCTTTGCATTTTAAGGAATCAAATAGCAACTAATCTACCATTAATTTATAAACGATGGAAATAAAATATGCAAAAATGAAATAAAAAATTTTTAAAAAAAAATTGAAAAACGAACAACCGTCCTGTACGTCTGTCACGAGATGATTATGAATGAAAAGAAATAAGAAGCTACCACGTAAAAGCTACGTGAGAGATATGCTAATTGAGAAAGTTCAGTTAATTAACTTTCGACTGCAATAACAGTCAAATCATACGAGAGTCTAGATGTCAGCTTCATATTCCATATGAAAATATTTCATATTTTTCAAATAATTTACGTTTTCCTTTTTCTTCTTCTCCGCTCAAGCTTAATCTGTTAGCCATGACGGCTCAACAATCATATTATGGGTTTTTTTGTTATTTTTTTAATTTTAATTTTCTTTCATTTCTGTAAATAAGAGAGAAAAATATATAAAAGATAATACCATTTTCGGCGTTCAGAACATCACACTGTGTTCCACTACGGGGTAATTGCCCTTCTAAGCTTGTGACACAATGCATCTTTCTGAGTGATCCAACTCTTGATAGATGTGTTGATGAGTGTGATGACTAAAAATGGTTTTGTTGTCTTTTTCGTAAACAAAATCAAATATATAATACTTTTGGATGAACCGGTGGATTTCCGGTAAGAAAGGGCCTGATTGATCCGGCACCTAATCCATTCATCCGCATCCAATTCATTGAAATCTATAAAGGAACTCATAAGTTAGCTTATGCTGCATCTCTTATCAACCTGCGCAACATCTTGATTTGAATTGGAATCAAATGATGATTGAGGCGAACGGCCACCTAACGGAGGTTGACTTCTACCAGTTGAGTATCCTTAATTAATATATTCGTTTGTTTGCTCATTATTATGATAATCACCAGCTGAATTACATCCTGAACCTCCGGCTGAAGCAAAAGCTCCCCCACGAGTGATTGCAGCCGATCCACTACTGATACCGGCTCTTCGCTTACGTTGTTGTCGAAACTGTAAGAGGATAATGAAAAATGGATGAGTTTACGATTGTTTTTGTGATCTTTATATTTGTCTGTTTCTCAGATAAAGCTTACGGAAGTTCCTTCATCAAGACTATACATATGCTGGAGCATTGGTGAAGCTGTCATTTTGCATAGAGCATCAGTAATTCATGTATGAATCGACTGTAGAATGAAAAAAAAGATATCTTTTCAAGCGTAGACAACAAAAACAAAAAGAAGACGAAGAAGCAAAAGATGAAACAGCTTGTTTGAAAATGAGACGAATAATCGAATTGTCGTCAAACGATTTGTCAAAAAACAAAAAAACTCGAAGATTTGAGGTAAAAGTTCGCGTAGGTTTTTCTCTTTTTTTTCTCTTCTTTCTTGTTGTGAGTCTTCCGCAAACTTTTTTTTTCACCTATCTCTCACTCTCTCTTGCTCTCCAGATCTCATTATCTTACTTTCTCTCTCTATCTATCTCTCTCTCTGAATCTTCTTCTCTCTTAACCTTTTTTCTTGTTTCTCTCTTTTTTTTGCAATATTTGAGCTTTCATTGTTCGAATGAAAGTATGATGAGCATGTTTTCAATGGTCGACCTTTATAAAAGAAGCCAAAGATAGAGAAACATGGAGAGAGGGTGCACAACCGAATGATGTCATTGGACTGACTTAATTTAAGTTTTTGGTCACAAATTGTTGATAATAGAGAAAGAGTAAGAATGTATTGGAGAGTGAGAAGAAAGTGAAAATATTTTAAAAAAGAGAAAAGAGAAAGCTCTTTGTAAAGGAGAGAGTAAGTTCATAAATAAAGAAAGTCTTGCTCATAAAACCACTGAAAGAGCTCTAGCTCATAAAAAAATAGTTTCCTAATAGATAGAGTTGGAGGGGACTAGTTGCATTAGACGGAGTGCCAGGTTGATAGACTGAAAAGGGGAAAAAGGGACTGAAAGATAGAAAGACACACAGAGAAAGAGATCATTAACAGCTTTGCTCTCGAATCAAATGTTTTTTTTTATTCAAAAAGACAGAGAACCTTCTATTTAACACAAAAGATCCAGCAACAGAGACTCTCTCTCTTCCTCCAACCCCCCCCCCCCCCCCCCCTTCTCTACACCACCAAAAAAAGACAAAAAGTCTGCAGAAATGTTGATTATCTCCTTTTCCTTCTATGGATATCAACTATTGTTGTGTCAGGCTCGAACTAAAAGTAATTTTCTAAGCTCAAAAAAGGCTTATTTACTTGTGACTTTTTTCATTTCTAACTATTTACTCTCAGGTTTCATAGGCCGTTTAGTCTTCCATATTAGGCTGTATCATACGTATGTAAGAATTGTTTATCAAATAAGAATAATGAGAAGAGATAGAGCAATTAGAGCAACGTAACAAGATGGTTGGTGATGGTAGAGCCGACTGAATGTCGAAAGCAAATGAAACGAAATATTTCATTTCTCCATTTTCAATGCTTAAAAAGTATCATTCATAAATTGAAAATTGGATGAAGAAAATGTTTTTCATCGATATCACTGAATGAATGAAGCAATGATTGACTATATCGTTCAGAAATGAGGATGTTCACTATTTAAGCGTACAAAGTATAATCGAATGACTGCTGTTCTCTTCTTACAAGTTTTTTTTTTTGGAGCTCAAACAAAGAGTAAATCAGAATGTTCATGTTCCATAGACCCATATGTGGCTTATATGGCCATATTTCACGAAAAAAAACCATTTGAAATTCATGAATGGAATAAACCATTTAAGGAATTTTCATATCTCTCATTCGTGGTCTTTTTCTCCAACAAAAAAAAATTAAAAAATATTTTGAATATCTCTCTTTTGCTCATTCTCTTGCTCTTTCTTATGCTCACGTAAGTGTACCCATGATGAAAGGCTTCATCCTACAGCAAAAAGCACAGAGTGAGTGGGAGATAGAGAGAGAGAGAAAGAAGAATATTAGTTGTAGTACAAGAATGGGTTGAAGTTGTAGCTGAGAAGTAAAAGTCCAATGAAAATCTTCGTCGACCTGACAATCAAGTGACAAACTTCAAAAGGAGAAGCATCTTCTATTGTATTCTAAGAGATGCTATGCGGAACACAAGAAGAGTAAGAGAAAGATAGAGTAAGAGGTAGAAAGGAAGAGGAGGCAGGAAGAGATTTTCAAGAAAAAAAAAATTTTTTTTTTCCTCAAAAACTAATAGAAAATGGGTGAGAGAATAAAGAAAAAACATTGTTTTCAACTAAAGAAAGGACTGCTGAATGAGATGATGAAGTAACTGATTTTTCATATATAAATTACAAGTAAAGTACGTGGCTAAGGAAGAGAAAAGCTTAAAACAAAGTGGTTTTGTTGTGAAAGATAGATGTAAGCTAAGAAAATTTCGATTCGACCAGTCTGTCTGACTACATAATGTACATACAATTGGAATCATGCAAGCTGTGACACGATGGAGGGAAAGAGGGAGAGTATAGCCAAAGAGAGAGTAGAGAAGACTAAAAAAAAAGATAAGAAGAGAGAGAGCAGAAAAGAAATTCTTTTTTTTTTATTTCAATTTTTTGCTTCCTCCCTCTCTCTTTATCTCCTTATGCCTCTCTTCTTGTCTATCTATCTGAGATCAAAAAAGCTCCAAAATATATGTAAATGAGGAGATGTAAGCTGGTTAACTATATGATACAAAGACAACAACATACTAATAATAATTATTTGTTGTTGTTGATGTTCTTGAGAGTCAAGTAGTTGCTAGAAGCTGGAGAAAGCTTCATTCGCTTTTATTTTATTTTTTTTTTCAAAAAAAAAAAAAGAAGTTCATGAATGAGTTGTCATTTCATACATATTTAACGATCAAAAAAGCAACTTTTGTATGTAAAATTTTTTTGTTTCTGATCTCTGTGAATGACGTTGCAGGTCATTTGCCTTATATGTATGTATAGCTAGCTTGTTGATATAGTATATATATAGTTAAAATGTTATTATAAACATGTTATGAATGTTTGATAGAAGAAATACTATGAATGAAAAAGCAACAACGAGGTAATACTTCCAAGCAAAAAGCTCCAGCTTCAACCCAATCAAGCTTCTCTTTGTAGGGAAGAAGAGAAAAAAAAAACGAATAAGAAGAAGAAGAAGGCGTAGAAGAAGAAGACGAGATATTTGAATTCTACTGAAATGGAAGAAAAAAATATTTTTTTTCTGTAAGAATACTACAGATCTTTTTTTTTTCTCTCTCTAATTCTCTTTCTATTTCTATATTTGATTTACTCTCTGTATATCTTCCTCTAAATCTTTCAATCCTTGTGTGAGATTTTCCAGGAAAAACAAATCTCACGCGTTCACGTGAAGACAATTTCCTAATGAGATATGGGATGCCAAAACGTTTGTTTTTAATTTATGATATTTGAAACAAAAAAATATGTGAAAAACTCAAACAACTCACAACAGGGAAGGAGAGAGGGGGTGTTTGTACTTCGGAGAGACTTGCTGAGTTGAAACGATTAAAAAAAAGGAAAAATTGTGTCAATTAACTTATTGAAGAGTACAACAAGGTGGATGATATGGTAAATGAAGATGTTTTGAGTAAAGAGAGAGAGAGAAAGGGAGGAGAGGAAGAGAGAGTTAGAAGAAGGAAGAAAGAGGGTGAATGAAAGAGTTGAAGCCATTTTTTCTTTTACGTTTGCTCCTTTAAGGAGAACGAAAGGAGATTGGCTGAGTTTGAATGGGAGGAGGGATTGTAGAACTGCAAAGAGCTCAGTAGATGATCGTCCATAGATAGAATATTGGAATAGTTTGTGAAACTTTTAAAGAAAAAATATAAAAATGTGAGTAGAGCATGCTTGAAAATAGAAAAACGATGGAATATAAGACGAAGGTTATTGGCAAAGGATTATTCAATAAGCGGCAGAAGCTCATCACAGATTGTCAAGCACTTTTCAATAAAAAAGGAGAAGATGACGAAAAAAAAGAAGAAGACGAAGGAGTAGATGAGATACGAATATGGCAAGGTTTAGGTCATACGTTTATACATTTTAAAATAAAATTAGAAATAGAAATTGATTTTCTTATTCTTCACTCTCTCTCTACTTTCCCCCCCCCCCCTCCTCTCTTCACTCCCTTAAAAATTGCCAAAGCTGAGCAATCCAGTAGCAGCTGTAATCATGCATTCAAGAATTTTTGAAACTTCATGAAAGAAATAGGAAACAAGCTATTGAATGAAAATTTCTTTCCTTCTTTACAACCAGAAAATTTTATGAAACAAAAAAAAAATCTTTCATTTATTTGAAGATATTTAAGCTTAACACATCTAAGCTTCATAGCTTTTGTGAACTTCTTCCATTTTTTTCTGATTCTATCGCATTCACACGAAATGAAAGAAAATGATTAAAGAAAGAATTTTTCTTTGTCAAAATTTATAAAATAAGATCAAAGCTCGAATGAAGGGATTCTATGTAAGCTTCATCTTTCCTGAATCAATAGACTGACTAACTTACCTTCATATCTAGGTCTGTACAACTGTTGTACATGCTCTCCATGGAGATGCTTGACTTAAGGCTATCATGATGAACGGTATTCCATAAAAGTTGACGTTCACTTGCTGTCATAGGAGAAGCTGATGATTGACAACGTATAGAAGGTGAACCTAGAAAGAAAGAGAGAGTGAGTATTATTAATATATGAAAAATGTTCAAGTTGAATATGATGTCATCTGATAAAGCCTAAAGTGAGAATGGAAAGAATAGGAGAAATATGAAAATGGTGAGATCGAGATGAGAGCAAAAGAATGGGAGGAAGAAATGGAGCAATGGAGGTCTCCTACATCTTCAGTCGGTCTTTATTAAATGAAAAATAACAATCCATATATAGAATAAAGATTAACAAACTACAGACGGCTGCGGTATAGTCAAAGAGAGATAGAGAGATGATCATAGTTTGAAAGATACAACGAGTAACAATCTCATATTATCATTATTTTTTTTATTTTTTTTATTTTAAATATAAAAAAAAAGAAGAAAAGAAGTAATTCTTACCTAATACATTATTATGAGCAGCTGTTTTCATATTGACTACCGTTGAGAACGATAACTTACGAGGAGGAAGCAACCGGGATGGTGAACATGGGCTTGGTGCTGAAATATTAAAATAAAATAAAAAAATTGAAATAAAGAAAACAAGGAATGTATCAGAGTGGAACAACCGATTCACACGTTTGTGTGAATCCAAAATGCACATATAGTCCTGTTCCACGTATTTAACGTAAAATTTCACGTAAAATCTTAATTTGAATAAAACACGTCACAAGAGATCACTAATTATGTGGTGTTTAGCATATGTTGATGTGTGATTATGTTAAATCTTTTTTGTAATTAAATTTAAAAATATCTTTTTAACTATTAAAATATGCAAATGAGGTATATGTATATGTGTATATTAATAGATAAATAGATATTATGATGATGTATAAATGTATATATATAGATAGATAGATAGATAGAGTTAGAAGGTGACTGTTACATCATGAATTAGCATAATTAAACATATAGTTAATGAGATAATGTATGATGTTGCCATATTTGAGTACAAAAACAGTCATCATCAACGTCATTCTAATTAGAAAGTTGAAAAATAAAATGAAAATTCAGGTGTTTGATAGAAAAAAAGATGTTCCAATTTCTATTATTTCACATCGATTTTCCTCATAGATTGAAACACAGAAAAAAAAAAGAAGATGAAGATGAAGAAGACAGCAACTGTCAAAACAATGTTTGTCGACAACTTTTAGGAATTATATGAAGCGAAAATCAAATTAATAAATATGATTATTTATTTATTTTAAAAGATGAATATGTGAAATGCAAAAAAAATGAATTTTGGAAAAGATGTGTGGAAAAAAAAATTTTCTTTTTTTCCTTTTTTTTGTTTCCTCTTACCGTTAGGACTGAGTGGCCTTTCAAAACTTCCGCTTGAATCGTTCGCTCGTGCAGATGTTTTACGTGTAGTTTCTGAAGCAGCTTCTTTGAATGGAGGTGGACTATCGGTATTTGAGCTGCAATGAGTAAAGAGAATGTTATGACCTTAGGCTATTTAAATGATGATGAAGGAGAGAGGGAGAGAGAGAGGAGAAGGAGGAGGGTTGGGTTAAAAAAGGTTTTTACTCTTTCAAGCAAATAAAAGAAAAATTGATAAGACATAATAAACACAAAAAAAAGGAGAATGACGAAGACTGAAGAAGAATGGAATGGAACAGAGAGCATTGAGATGTGTGAGCTAAACGAGATGAGAAAGAGTGAAGATGAGAGGTGCCAGTTGAAACTGGATGAGATTGATGATAAGGCAAGCGCTAACGAAAAGATAAAAAATCTTAAAGAAACTTTTCTGAACACATGTTTAATGAATGACAGAATAAATTATATATTTAACTATATATAAGTGTAAGTATGAATATATATATATATAGTTAACTATATTTATTCATCCATTAAATTTTGATGAAATACATGCTCTTTCAATTAATTTGCTGCTGCTATTGCTAGCTGGCGTTGCTGCTGGCGTCAATATCGTTTTGTTCATGTTCATCATTTATCTTTGAAAATTTTTGTTTTTATAATAGTAATAATAAAAAAAAGAATAAGAAGAAGAAAAAGTAGCCGACGAATATTAATAAAGGATGGATTGGGATACAGTGAATGAGAGAGAGAGAGAGAG
>CALQYR020007456.1:1694900-1730032 GCA_943334845.2 Auanema sp. JU1783 | reverse complement strand
GAGAGAGAGAGAGAGAGAGAGAGAGAGAGAGAGAGAGAGAGAGAGAGAGAGAGAGAGAGAGAGAGAGAGAGAGAGAGTGTGAAAAAAAATGTAAAAAAAGATTTATATTAAAGAACTTCATTTAGAGCTTTATTAAGGAGATTAAACATCAGAAGCTTCAGTCTTGTTGCTCTTGATGAGCCATCTTTCATAATTTCCTTCTTTCTATCTGAGATGCAAAAGAAAGAAATCAAATAATTTGAATTCTCTTTAAGATTCATTCAACAGAACAAAGTAGGAGAGATGACAGAAGACATGGTTGTTACCCGTTCGGACTATGAAATCTAAAGCTAGATAGCAACCCACACACAATGCTTTCTTTAAAAGTAAAACATATTCGGAGAGATAGGGAGTGGGAAGCAAGGGAGGAAGTCAACGAGAGAGAGAGAGAAAGAGCCAGATAGAGGGAGAGACGAAAAAAAGGTAAAAGAGAAAATAAGAAAACTACTGTTATGAAAGGACGAGAAGTCAAAGAATGAGAGATTTCCCTTAAGGTGAAGAAAGCCCTGCTGAGATAGCAAACGAGCAACATTGCAGCAAACATTCTCAAACTATCGTTTACTTGAAAGAAAAGTTGTTACCAAATTGTAAAAGAAAAGAAAGCCAAGAAAAAAAAAATGATTTTGAGATATGTGACGTATAGCTTTCACGTGAGAATCAATAGTCACTTGAAGGATGAAAAGTCAGGAAGTTTTCATTTACATGACGAATAAGACAAAGAGAGCGGTTGGATATGAAAGGAACAGTTGTAAATCATTTACAAAATGATTTTTTCAGCTTAATTACTGAAAAACAGATCTTTTCAATGTTATTCTCATTCTCCATATTTGGGCATTGAGAAAGAATTATAACCTTCAGCATCAAATACAACATGAGCCATCTACATATGATTCATTTAGCTCTTCTCCTCCTTTTTCATTCTTTTGAAGAAGTTTAAAAATCGGAAAAAAAAGCTTCCAATGTTTTGCCTTAAAAGGCAGAATGAGATTTTTAATTAAGAACTTTATCTGCTTTGATGTGGAAGCGAACAACAAGCTGAAAATAAAAAGGGGAAACTGATCCAGGTATTTTGACTTTTAAAGTTTACGCAGGGAGAGAAGCAGGCAGACAGAGGGATTTCAATGACGAAAAAAAAAGTAATTTTTATAGAATTTTATGTAAAAGCTCATATTTCCTGTTTACAAGACAGACTAATAAGAGAAAGAGGGAATTTTTCTCGTCATTGTTGTAAACTAGAAGTTTATAGACGAAAATGACGTTTCATTAGATTGATAAAGAGAATTTGTATTTGGGTTTTAGAAATATCCATATTTGTACTTCGAAAAGCTTAAGATGAAGCAAATGCAAAATGAGGAGGCTGACAGAGTAAAAGCTGAATGTGTGGGAGAGACAAAAAAAAAGTTTCAGACCAACCTGGCTTTCCAAATGACACTAGATTTCAGTTGGTTAGCTTCATCATCATTGTGTGAACAAAGCAATACGGGATAATGAGAGACCTAAAATGAAAGTTGTTTGCTATAAAAGGAAGTAAATGCTAGCACTATTTAGAACAACGGACAAAAGATAAAGAACATACACTTGTAAGCACAGATAAAACGACATGAACACAGACAGAAATAGAGGCAGAAACATATCCGAGAAGAGGAAACAAGTAAGAGGGGAAGTTGAGAGAAGCATATTAAAGGGACAGAATGCAAGAGAGAGGTAACAAGACAAATATATAAAGCGTAATACAGTTGGGAAAAAAAGGAAAATAGAGAGAGAGAAAGAAAGAGGAAAGAGAGATAAAGAGAGAGATAAAGAGTGGGAGAGGGGAGAGTAAGTGCGTGAGGAAGTTGATGAGGACAATGACAAGTTTCGAGGGAAAAAAAAGTCACAAAAAATATTTTCAGTATGTTAACAAGTGAAAGGTAAATTAGCATACAAAGACATGAATTTCAAGGGCTCTTTACCTGTAGCGAAGGGAATTTCTTAACTGGAACAGCTCCAGATTTTCGTCGAAGACTTTGTGAAGGAGAAATAAGATTTTTTGATTCATTTTCCGTCTCTACCATATCTAAACTATACATATAAAATATATTTGTTTCAATTAAAATTATAATAATAAAAAAAAAAGAAGAAGAAGACGAATAAGAAATTCTCAGAAATGCTCATTGTTTCGTTGACTTTGATCAACTAGAAAGCGTGTGTGTGAAGGAGCAACACATAGAAAGAGAGAGAGGGAAAGAGGTAGAGAAGGGCTTTTTGTACGAAGAGAGAGAGGGAAATAGAGAATAATAGAAATTATAAAAGTTTATGAAAGGTT
This sequence comes from Auanema sp. JU1783, assembly GCA_943334845.2. NCBI lineage: Eukaryota > Metazoa > Nematoda > Chromadorea > Rhabditida > Rhabditidae > Auanema > Auanema sp. JU1783. The sequence continues at coordinate 1,727,688 of CALQYR020007456.1, read as the reverse complement.
ATTTCGTTTGAAAAGTTCACGTGATAGCTTTGCGTGACCTTTCACGTGCTCCAAAACAAGTGTACTTTATATTTTTGGTTAAAAAAGTGATATGAGAGAATTTAGAAGATGAAGAAGACAGCCGACAGAAAATAAAAAGAATAAGCCAAATGGTTAGAAGAGAATGTGTGGCTAAAGCTTTGAAAGCAGAAGCTTTGAATGGAAGTAAACACTTGTAAATCATTTGTTTAAATTTTTTTTTTAACTTTTCAAAACTAGATGAACTAAGATGAGAAAGGCGCGAGATGAGCTTAAAAAAATTAAGAATGATAAACAACAACTGCTGTTCATAAAGGAGAATTAAAATATATATATTGAAAACGTGAATGTGGGAGGTTATCTTCATCTGTTTCTGCTTCTTCGTATCTCTTCAACACTTAGCTTCATCTCATCCAACTGCTGACTGCTGATGTTTCTAAGTGTATGAATAGTGATTTTAATGTTTTTCAACGAACAAAAGAAAATTGTTTTTAACAAATAAAAATGTTATTATAAAATACAATCTGAAAAGTTTACTATACAATATAGTTAATGTTTGATAATAATAATAATAGAGTAGTAGTAGACTAATTGATATGAAAAAAACACAAATCTTTTGCTTTCTTGTCTTTTAGTTAATTAAATTGTCAAATATTGATTAGAAGAGTGGGAGTTTTGAGAAGTAAAGTACAATTTGTTAAGAGAGAGAGAGAGAGAGAGAGAGAGAGAGAGAGATAAGAATAGAAAGGAGTGATTTGAATGAGAGGGTTCTCTCGATCAAATTGTATATGAAGATGTAACTTCGTGAAAGATTTGGTTGACGTTGACGTCGTTCGACACAACGACGACATCAGTTGCAAGCTCAAATCTGGGTTGAATGTTGAAGCTTCAAAAGCCATTGTTTCAAAGAAATATAATAGACAATGCTGATTGTATGGAAGAATTGTTTGATTGGAACAAGCCAAGTTCAAACTTTGTTATTTTTATAACGAGAATAAGAGATAGCAAGAGAGAAGACTTGAAATAGAGAGAAGGGGAATAAGTATGTATGTGTGTGTGCATGTGTATGTGTTGGATATTATTATTAAGAAGCTAAAAAAAATGTTTTTTTTTCTAAAATTGTTCGAAAGTTCTTATTCTATTCTCTTTCAATTCTTTTTTTAACTTCTCAAACGAGGATCTTTAGGAGAAGCTCAAATGTTTCAATTGAATTCGAATAAAACGAGATATGAAAGCTGAAATGAAAGTCAAAATAATACATGAAAAAGTGAAATTTGACGAAAAGGAAGATAGATAGATGAAGCATCTTGAGAAGTCGAGGAAATATAATTGGAATAGATGGACTTATATGGGAAAGGCTGCGAAATGGAGCATGAAGCTCGAAAACGGATTGAGTAAGAATGATATACTTAAGAAAGAAATGGAAAAAAAGAGAAGAAATAGATGTAAGCTACATGTGAATATTGAGAGATTTGAAGATTGTTAGGTCAAATGATGAGTTAGATGAAGCTTAATGAGTCCAGACAGCTTTAATAGTATTATACTACTGTTTCTATATATACATATACATCATATATTCATAGAAATATATTATATTAACTGAATCAAGAGACAAATACAAATCATCATAATAGTCTGATGAGATAGTGGTGACGAGATAGATTGAGAGAGATTTAAATTGAAATCGGAAAAAATAGTCAAGAAGTCGTGAAGTAGGAGTGGGCTCATCCAATGATGAGACATCGGAGTTTCCAGTTCATTCTTTGAGCTTCATCACAAACTCAGCAGGATATTAGAATATCCAAAAACGTTTTCACACGTGAATACTACACGTGGAGCGGAAAGGAAAAAGCGTGTAGTTGAAGCCACAAATTACATTTGTGGACTTATAGCATGCAGAGAGCAGTCGCATTCAGAAGTTTTCTTCAACTTCTTATAATATATATGTATATATGAGTAAGTATTGAGAGATCTAAGAATGTTCTTGAAGAAAGGAAAAAAAACCGAACTGAAACAAATTATAAAAATCATGTTGAAAGCTGAAAAGAAAAACATCTTTCGTCAACTCTGTTCCAGACTCTTGGAGGAAGTGGAAGATATCTAGCGAATGTAATGAAGTTATAGAGAAACAAGTGAAAGACTGTATGATTCATTTGTTTGAAAAACAAAATCTTCAAAGTTCATTTATGAGGAGAAGTAAAGTTGTTTTTAAGCAGAAACAGAAGAACTGCACAAGAATTTAAAGATTCAAGAACATGTTAAACTCTGAGAATCCGGAGCTGCACCAGTCGAATGAGAGAAATGAGAATTGATAATGATTGCAAGAGGAAACAATTAGTTTTAATAAATAAATAATTGTTTTAAAAGTGTAGGTCAATGATATCATTTAGACGATTCAGCTTAATGTAATAGGTAATAGCGCTTCGAAAGGATTATGAGAAGTCGGCCGTGACATATGAAAGTATTCATAAATTAAGTATCAAATTAGAAGTTATTAAGGAGAGAAGTTAGATTAAATGAGATATCATTAAGTTATAGAGAGACAAAAGATAAAGAGGAGATTGAATGGATAGAGAGAATACAAAGAAAATGAAGAGAGAATGAAAGAAAGTAACAAAATTAGAATGAGAGTAAGAGGAGAGAAGGCAGAGCAATGAGGAAGGAATACGACGTAGAAATAATTGCGTGAACACGAAAGCGAGACAATATGGAATTTGGGCAGACAGAAAAATAGTTCCCAAATTTAAGAAGATTTTTCTCTTTTTTCATTTTCTCCTATATAATGATGTAAAGGAGAGGCCACTCTATCTGGGCTTTGATGTATTAGGAATAGTACATCTCATGCCCACAGGAGCCTGAGATTCTATGATTATTCATGCTTAATTGGAACTATTAGTGGAGGAAGAGGATGTAAAAAAAGTTTTTTTATATGCTCACAAGCCTCATATAATATGGAGAAGACTCAAGCATGATGTTCAGACGACAATCAGCATTAAACGGAGAGAAATGAGACGAGGGGGGGGGGATAGGAAAGAAAAAGTTTGTGAAAAGGAGGTTAAGCATTTGGTGCATTGAAGTGAAAAAATGAAGATGAACTAAAGAGTCAGTAGAACATATGATTCTGAATACGATAATACATTGATCAAGAATTATTTTAATTCACTTAAGGTAGAACATTACTTCATGTGCAGCAATGTAAATCGTATGAACTATGAACAGAACAACTAGATAAGGCAATTAAAGGAACAGAAAAAAAGTGTTTTTTTTAGAAACAGGAAAAAAAAGATATTGAAGGGTAAAATTGAAGAAAGAGAAGAAGAAGCTAAAAGTTCGTCTGACCGAAGATATTTATTTCAATAAAAGCTGAAGAAATCCAAAAATAATTCGTGACATGTGAAAAAACAGCGATCATAATGTAATTGTAAACGTTTAGTTGGTTCGTTTGCCAAGTTTCCGGATATGTTCTTTTAAATTTTCACACATAGCTTGGGCATATACATGTCTATATGTGGATATAAATAAAATGTAAATATTCATTATAATAACCATTTGTTATAAACTTTGAAATTCAATCTTTTTCTCTCGCAGATAAGGTACAAGAAAATATTTATGAAGAAAGATCTGAAAGCCTAATAATCACATATATCAGGGACACCACACATGTACAACCGTTTGGCGGAAATAAGATTCAAAAAATGCGTTTTCCGTGTATACTTCACGTACGGCAATACTAAACATTTGCATAATTTGAGGAAAACATTCAAAGCTTTCACTTTCGGCTTTGAACTACTAGATGACGAAAGTAGTTTGAAAGAAAAAAAAATGCAAAGTTTAACGAATAAAAAGTTATTTCAACTGTTTCAATAGAAGTCCTCTCTTAGACTTCCTACCAGTGAATTTCAACATTTCTAGACATCATAGATCTTCAGAACCACCTAACCACAACAGATCATTTCCGTTTTATTAAATGACAAGCATGCGCTTTGAAAAATTATTTAATTCATCTATAAATCTTTTCATTCAATTCAGTTGACATGTCTTAGTATAATCGATATACGTAGTTCAATTAAAATCAATATGTTATCATTGTTATCAACAAGAAAAAACACAAAACACTAAAATATATAACCTATGCGAATCATAGCAAGTATTTTAAGCTGTGAAGCTTTTAATTTCCGTTCCAAGTCGATTCTAATAATGAAGCTTCACAAACCATGGAAATCCATCAGATTTAACAAACATCAGAAAATCTTGCTCGATTCTGTTGCAAACTTTCTCTTTTAATAACATATAACTTATCCAGGAGGAAATTAATGAAAAACAACAGCTCTGCGTCATACAATGGATACTTCGTTCTTAGTTTCCAATGTTTCAATAACAATTCATATATGCAGATTAAGCGATGCTCGAATGAATCAACGGTTCTATTACGAAACGTTGGCTTCTTCATACAATTATTTTCAAATTCATCAAATCAATAGCCCGAATGACTGAACTTGTGTTTTCATTATGTTTCATTGCCTTCTTCAGTTTGATATTTTCAGGTTGTGGACTATTTTCTATTGCGAGCGGCTGAAACCGCGACGCATCCTGTTCGGTTCATGCATGATGTTCATGACTTGCTTATAGTTTGACTTTAAGCATTTATTAATTTTAATCATGCTTCTGAAACGTTCAAAACCCATCGCCACACTCATCCATAGAAAGATGAACATGGATTTGTTGCGTTCACGTGTGAATGATTATATAAAAGGTGAGTTGACTCATTCAAGTACTTAACACAGCTACTGTTTAGAAGTGCAAGAAACGGCGGTTTTTAAGAGCCCAGCTATCGTTTCGCCTGAGAATGCCGGCAAGTTTAGAGCTTCTTCCATTATCGGGGTATTCTTCTTTTCACTTTTTTCTGGTGCTTTGGTTGCAAAATCGTGTTCGTTTGATTATTTCATTGAAATGGGGTAATATTTCAATTCAGGCGCATGGTTTCTTGATCATCACTCTTTATATGTGTATGTAGAAGATGATGACGACTGAACCTTGCCATCCAGTTGTAGAAAAGTATTAACTATGAAGCCCTTCGTCTTCTCAATCACGAAATAAACATGTAATTACACAACGCTTTATTAAATATTTTGCAATTTGTATAGACATCGATCTTTCTAAAGCAACAGTAGTAGGCAAGCAACTTAAACGATGGGGTCAGCGAAAACGCAGTCTTCTTCGATCTGAACTCATTTATCAGTTTGGAAGTTTTGAAAGGAAATACCTTCAAGTTGTATTTGCTTCCGGCATTTTTATATTGAGAAGTAACGACTTTGAACCATCCGAGCTCTCCCCATGGTTGTCCCCATGAGTTTCTTCCGATCCAGTATTCGACTCCTTGAAACGCAATAATTATTTCTTATCCTTCTACAGTCTTAACTAACCGGTATCATGATCAACACCCCATCCGTGGACAGAAATAATGTGATCGATTTCCTCATCGGTTTCCTCCTTCAAACACGTTCTTTGCTTATAAACCCTTTTCTGCGTCTCTCGTTACCTTGTAAACGCCACCAGCATAAGTCTCGAAAGCCTTGGTAGCTGCAATACCACAAGCAATTGGTCCGTGATGGTAGATTTCGGCTTTCATCTTTTCATATCCGCTAACAGTTCCTGTAAGTATCGAAGCTTAAGAGGAGTATCTTGAACAAATATTTACCGTATTCCCCTACTTTGTAAAGAGTGTAGTTGGAAACAGAGAAGCATTCTCCTGGCCAGCAAGATCCACAACGGTTGTATGGATTACACTCTAGGAGGCAATAATTAGAAAAAAGAGAAAACGTCAACTAACTTCCGTCTCTAGCCTGGTAGTTATTACAAGTCTCGTGAGGGATTCCATGTTCATGAGCGTATTTGTATACTCCAAGTGGTTCTCCTCCTTCAATGCATGTTCCGGCTCCAGAGCAATCAATTACTTCCTTTAACGTTAGTTTGAACTGAGTTTTAAGTTTAAATAAGATTTACTTGAACAGACAAGTAAGCTTGTGGCCAAGCATTCTTGCGCTTAATGTTGATACGATCAGCCAAGGCTGAGGTAGCTCCTGTAAATCAAACAAGTCTTTCGTTTTCACTTAACTTAGGAATCTTTGTGGTATCTAACAATCAGTCTATCTTATCAGGTTAAAAGGTCATTCGATAAATTTGCGATAAGAAAGTACGGAAACCCACCAAATGCCCAGCAAGATCCACAGTCTGAAAGAGAATCATTAGGAAATGGTTGATAACATTTGATTTTTAAATATATTTTCATGGCAAAACACTGAGGTTTATCAGCGCTCAATTGGATCTCTTATCTTTTCTCAGTTTTTCGATGAAAAGTAGAGTTTGAACAATCAAAATATCAAACGTCACTTACATACTGGAATATGTTGGTTTCTATCAGCTGATGCATAGTTTATTCCTCTAACATTACGCCAGTCCCAAGAACGAGGAAGATCATCCTTATCGAATCCAGCCTTCTCATAGATGCGGCGAGTCAATCTATATTATCCATATCACTAGATATTTGGGTTCAAGAGATATTACAAACCTATGCTCAGTACGTTCAGGATTTTGCTTGTAGCACCCACGAAGATTATATCTAAAATTAGAACATTACAACTTTGTGATTTTTCTTCAACTGACCTGTTACGAAAAGCTTTAGGTGAAACCCTAGAGCTCAGAACTATACATACTAAGCTCAACAAGAATATCAGAAAGCGAGCTCCCATGATGTCCGGCAGACAAAGAACTAAACTTTTGTTATCACTTAACAAGTACTCTTATCAAAAGAATATTGTCAGACTGCCACGAATGGACACTGACTGACACGAGGTCGAGTTTAATCACCTGATAATCGTTTAAAGAAAAAAAAAGGAAAAAAATGAGAAGAATGATATCTTGGCTATGAGGGGATAATATGCGAATGAAAAGATTTTCGCTGTCCAACACAACAGGTGATGGGTCTTGTGAGTTAAAGTTCGTTTTGATCACATTGTGGACAACTATCAAAGAACAAACGAGAACAATGTTTTGTACTTTATTTATTTATGTTTGTTATAAATAAAACTTACAACTTCACTTGTTGTTACATCAAATACAAACACAATATATAATGTAAATGAAAATCACGTGAATCATTTTACGTGTACATATTCATTTCTAATGGATGGCAGATGATGAGCGGTTGTTTTTTAGCTGAACCTCCTATCATGAGAACGGTGAGCACTTGAGTTTTTCTTAAATTTTAACCAATTTTCTTTCTTTAAAAACTATATTTTATTTTGTTTTTAGGTTTGTTATCCATGTCTATTGACTACAATATTTCAATCACAAGATCGTACTTTGTATTTACCGAAAAGAAATGATAGTTTTCAACTAGTCCTTCAGGTCCTCATCGAAAAACGTTTCCTTGATACAACTAACATTATTTTAAAAATATAATAATCATTATTTCCCCCTTCTCTTTAAGTGCTTGAAAAGCAGGTCCTGCTAATTCTCTCTACACGTGATTCGTTTATGCCCTGCGGATGATTATCTTTTTTATCTTTTAATATTTGCTTATCTAGGAGGACTTTATTCCCTTAAAAATGTATTGGTGAAATAGAAAATCTCTCTATCTTTCTATCTTCCTCTCTCAATCTCAATCATTCTTTTACTATGTGTATGTGTATGTGTGTGTGTGTGTGTGTGAATGTGGAAGGATGGATGGATGGATGGATGTATGTATTGAATACAAATGATAAATAGAAAGCTTTAAAACTATAAAAATTAAACATTCTCATCAAAAATATGAAATACAACATTCCTAATCAATGATTGTTTATTCTGTTTGATATGATGTTCTTCCACTGATTCTGAAAGAATCTAAAACACACAAGGGGTTCCCCGCACCATAGTGTCTGCTGAATTCCCATGATATTCACGTGAACGTAAATATAGATAATGATTATTTAAGAGAGTCATAGACAATGTTATAGAATAGAGAATATAATTTATATATTATGTTAATGAGAGTATAAGAATAGTATAGAGATTTGACCTTTTTGTCGAACACAGCTGACCTCCTGGACCAGCTAGTAGCCTTCATTGGCTCATCTACTTGGTCACTCCAACTGTAACTCAGCCAGTGTTCGCTTGTACATCAAATTTTCTATTTCTTTATATGCTATAATATAGATATTGATTAAAATTAATTATGAAAAGTTTTTTTGGGTGGGGGATTTTAAGTTTTTGTTGCGATGTTGGAGTAATCAGTTCAGTTTATCATTTGCCTTGAATGTATGTTGAGGTTCCTTGATCGTCCCCCTTCTCCTCTCCTTCTCCTCTCCTACATTCTCTTTCTCTCTATGTTTCTCTTGTTACAAATGATAAAAGACATTCAATATGTGATTGAAAACGTTTAAATTTCTTGTTTATTTTTCTGTTTTCTTTCTACTGATGTCGTCTCCATTCTGAAAGTGAAGAAAAAAAAATGTTATAAACATGTTAATGTCAGCAAGAAAATATACTGAAGGAAGTAAAACAACCTCGTGATAATGTGAAGAAATTTTTTTGAAAAATTAAGCTTCAAATCTCACTCTTTCTTCCTTTCATCTTATTTTCGTGTTGATAAATAGAAAAATGTGCTGTAAAATGGGAAAAAAAACGATTGGCAGACAGCCATTGCAAAGCTTTGAGGGTACATCAGAACCCAAAAAGTTCTCATTTTCCCTTTTCAATTTTTGGAAGTTAATTGATTGAAACCAATTCCAAATGAAAGATAAGTGTTTACAAATGATAATCAGTTGATAATATCTAAAAAGACAGGAGTTTGTTCTCTTAATGAAACATCTCCATGTGAGTTTCATATGATAAAGACCGGTGAAGCACATGGCCAGCTTGCATATGCACGATTGATCCAACTGATACGAGAGATCATCCATACAGACCGAATATGCGTAAGAAAGAGAGTAAGAAAGAGACGAAGAGAGAAAATGGAAAGCTATACACAGAGAGAAAGTTATTCCTTCTATATTCAAAAAGGAAAAGAGGAAGGAAGTCGCATGATCGTCAAATATTCTTTAAAACCTGCTTCTTTCAGCATTCAAATTGCTGTCGTCGTGTATCAGCTGTGATGGCCCTCGAGGGCATCCCCACCCCCTAAACTGGGTGTTTCCCTTTCTTGCTTTTGTCAGACAATTGACCCAAAACACTGATTATTATATTTTTTCACTCACCAACAGTTCTCTTCCAAACTATACAAGAGAGAGTTCGAAGTACGTTTGATCTATAAAAGGAGCAGATCAATAGATTCGAATCTCATTGTCTTTCCCTTTCCTTTTTTTTCATTTTTCTTTGTAAACTTATAGTTTCCCCCCTATTTTCGTTTCTGTTCTTTCGTTGTTCGTTCGCATTTGTCAATACGAGTCAATCTGCTACTTCTTGAAGCAAAAGCCTTTTTTTTTTATAAGAAAAAGAAGAAAACGCTCGAATGCCAAATAATTTTTTGCTTTTCCGAACGCGTTTGTGTTTCTATAAACTTCTCTCGTTCATATGCTATTTCTATTTCTCATTGTGAATATGATTGAGCTTGGAAACGAGGAGAGGAGACCACCCAATGTGAATTTACATGGGTGGCCGACGTTTATCCGCTTCTTCGCGAACACTTTGAAAACGATTTTTTTTTATTTTAGTCGCATAGTGTTTGCAGAACGAATCGAAAATAGTCTGAATCTTTTCCTTAAAGGTTGTTGTTGTTGTTCTGATTGTTTATGTTGTATTTGCAAGTTTAGAGAGAGTAAAATGGAATTTATAAAGAAGTAAAGAGAAACAACATCAGCAGAACATTCGTTATAAGGGTTTCTCGTTTGTGTTTGGTTGTGTGCAAAGATGCTTCCCTTCATAATATAGTAAGAGAGAGACTAAGAGAGAGAGAGAATCCATGAAAAGTTCCTGATTGTTTATTTACTCTGTGTTTCTCTTTTGATTCTTCCATCCATCCCCCCCCTCCCAGCTGTTGTTTGAAACGAATTGATTTGTGCACACACATGGACACGAAAATCGACTTCATCCATCGAGTTTCCATCAAAATGTTGAAAGAGAGTGTTCTCTTTTTCGTTTTTTTTTCTGTTCCTTTGCCCACATCGTTCCTGATTCTTTGGAATTTTCGTTTTTATTACACTCTTGGAATCACCCATTCAACCCTAGAATGTACCCATTGATGCTAGACCATTTCATTTTAATAGTTTTAATAAGCTTTATTTATGAAATAGATGATGTCTTATCAAACAAGTGTTTCTTTAACACACACCTGCAGCATCGTTAGATTATCCTCTCTTTATGACTTTCCATTTCATCTTTAATTCCATCTATGAAAAGCCTTATCAAAAATAATTATTTTTTGTCCTTCATTCTCTCTCTCTCCCTCTCTTTTCCATTTTCATTCTCTCTCTCTCTCTATTTCTCTCTGGAAGAAAGTTACAATTGTAATTACATTTTCACTCATTGTTATATGTGATAAAGAAGGCAAAAAGGAAGTTGTTAACTTCATTGTTGTAAAAAAAAAATAATTTTTGAATGTTTTGACGGCCTCGTATTCAATACCAAATAGAAGTAAATAGATGAAATTGACACTTGAATGTACGAAAAAGCTTGAACAAATGCCTGATACGCTGCAGCTTTTTCTTATTCGATTAAACTTTCTAATTTTGTTCTTTTTCTTTCCTTTTATTTGAGTCCAGAAAGACTTTGCACGTTGCTGCTCGTCTAATACTCTCTATAATATATGTGATATCATACATTGTGTGATCCGAGTAAGCTTACATCTGCTCGGTACAATGAAGAGATGTGTGAAGAAGATCTGTAATTGAAACAGAATCACATGATGCTAAATTTAAGGCATTTTTTATAGTATTTAAAGGATAGAAAACAAGAAACAGAAACATGTCCTCCTCTCTCTCTCTCTTTCTCTTCCTCTCCATTTCTCTCTCTCTCATCTCTCTATTACTATCAACTTCTTGTCTGTCATCAATAATGTGGTCATTATTGGCTGTTTTTTTTCATTTTTGCCATTGATTAGATAATCATTAGCCCTTATAAGGATGACAGCTCTATTCATTATATTTTGGTTAAAACATTCTCGTTTGTGATTTTGATGAAGATGAACACAATGTTTTTTGGATTGTTTCTTTGAAAATATTTGAATCATTCAAAGGTTTATCAATTCAATTTCATTTCTCTCCCACGTGCCTTTCTCTCTCTCTCTCTTTCTCCCTCTCTCTCTTTCTCTCTCTCTCTTTATTTGTAAACTTTATACCCATGTTGCTGTTAAAAGTCCAAGGGTCATCACTTGTTTTAATACTTTGAATTATTTTTCTTATTTTGAGAGATTTTCGTCCTTCGTTCTCTCGTTATCGCTCACGTGAAAACGTGAACCACGTAATCCCCGATATCAAAATTCATTTTTAACTTGTTTGCTGTCAAGAACGGTTGCTTTCTTTTGGACATCTCCAATTTCATTTCCTTATTTTTCACATTTCTGGAAATATTACAAATCATCTTCATTATTCATCCGTACGCCTGACTTGCAGTCAACCAGTTTACATAAGAATTTGTCAATTTTTTCTTCTTCAAAAATTCAGAATTGTTGTAGCGTCAGCTGATTTGTCAATTATATTCTCTGATGTTAAAGAGCATATGTAATAAACAGATCAAATAATCAGGCTATGTGTTCTATGTTTTTACTAGTTAGAACTAATAAGTTTAATGCCTCAATGTTCTATTTTTGATAGCGGCGATGACGAATTGATTGAGATTCGTGAGTTCGGGGAAAACCGAGACTGGTAAAATCAGACATTTTCATTCGATTTTGTGTAATATTCGACCGGGCGGACATTGAGGATTTTTTGTTCCAATGGCAGCATGTGCTCTCTTAGAATTCAAGTTTTTTTCCGCGTTCATCTTTCTAACCCTTTCAGTTCTGTTGTCAAAACTTGTTTTCACATTGTTTCACAAGTTGATCGTATAGAGAGGAAAAAAAGTTTTTTTCTCTCCCTTTCCTTACTTCCATAATCAATAATGTATGGAGTTCAACTCTTTGCTACCTCTCTGCGTTCTCCTCCCCCCTTCTTTGGCCTAAATCTTGGGATATTTTCAATTTCGAGCCACTGTGGATATTTGATCACAAAATGTTTGATTTTGACTCTTCCTCTACACATTTGTTAGTTTGATTGATTAAAAATATGAAATAAATGTAAATATGTTGTTTGATTGTTCTTCGTGCGTTGTATCTTTCGTTCAACTGTGGGTAATCCCCCATCGTATAAGTCCCGCCCACTAACTGCCTGAAAATCTCCGCCCCTCAGAAATGTCCTAGTTTTTCCTGTCTGTCATAGAGAATGTGCTAAGAAATTATTTGTTTTGTTTTTTACTTCTTGCAAATTATCAGTTAGGTTCGTCCCTTTGAAGTTTTATGTGTGTACATGGCTATGTCGGAGGTTACTCTATGGGGGGCAGCAGCTGGATGTGTTATGATAGCTGCCGGCTAATAGCTTTGGGTCAATTTCTTGATATAATTTATGAATATATATTAATGTATATCAATCTATATATATATATATATATATGTACGTGTCTAACATCGCAATTTTCTTATCCAAATAAATTCACGTGGATTTCTTATCGCTTCTCATCAATTTAATTCTTTTGCACCGAATATTATGCAAGTCACGTGTGATTCTTCTCTCGTTATTGTCTCTTCATAATATTTTCGCATAAAAACCCTGTATTTTCCGTATTTCTAATAAGCAATATTTGCATCTTTATAATTATGATCTATATATATCTTTAGATAATTCTTGATTCTTTATATTCAGATGTATGCACTAAAATCAGCCCAACGTCTTTCCCGGGCCCTGCGTGTTGAATGGGAGGATGGACTTTCAGCTCAGTTCACTTATGTTTGGCTTCGCGATAACAGTAATCGGCGACCAAGCTTGCTACATCTCGACTTGAACACCAAGCCACAGGTAATATTGATTGTCTAGAAGAGATATACTAAACATACATGTCCATATATGTGCAGGAAGTAGATTACACTGGAAGAAATTTATCTGTTGTCTGGCCACCATTCCTCCCATCATCATACTCATCACAATTCCTTCGTGAGCATGCTTCCGTCAAACGGGCTCACAATATTGCCAGTCTTCCAGCAACTACAAAGGTAAATATTTCGAAGCTTCATCTCTCTCCTCTTCACGTGAAAGTTGTGTGATAAACACACTGCATTTTGTATCATCTTCTTCTGAGCAATAAACATTTGGCGCTCAACGATCGTTAGACTTATTGTTCGGATTTAATAAGATTTTACTCGCAAAAAATTCAAGTATTATTCAACTCGCTATTTGTTTTCATTTTCATCTTAAATTCATATTTAAGGTTCTCAAGTTTCCTTGGCGAATTCAACCACGTCCATCTTACGAAGATATGTCACACATGGCAATGCTTCAATGGGGAGAACGAGCTACTGAATGTGGCACCATCTGGCCACACTTTGAACGAGTAAGTTCTCGTAATTTAAAAACTAATTTTAATATTTATCTTATTTGAAGGTTCCATCAATTGTTTCTGTTGAGTCAGAAAAAGCAAATGCAAAGGTTCATTTGGTAGATGCTGTACAATCTCTTAGTGTTATGGCTCAATCTCATCCAGAGCAATTTGAATTCTTAGCCAGTACTCCAATTGAATATGAGCATGGATTTTTCAAAGCTGCTCATCGTACTGCTGAGATTCAAGACGGAAAAGTCGTTGCGGTATGTTTTTCTGTCTTCGCCCTCTTATTTCTTGAACTTTGAAATGTTTTCTAAATAATTTTGATTGAAACTGAAGTTTGAAAATGTAAATTTCAGGCTGTTTTCAATAATGATCTTCGATCTAGTGAAATTACAACTGAATCATTGGATATGCTCTACAGTAGTTTGAAGACATTCAACAAAATTTGTTGTCAACATATGCATACAGTTGTTCTTCAACCAAATGATCTACTTGTACTTGATAATGCTCAAACGTTTGTTGGAGCTCCAGCTCAACAAGGACGTCGTCTACGTCTTCGTCTCTTCCATTAGGATTCAAAGCCATAATCTACCTAATATTCTACTTGAACATTCTATGAAAGCTTGATGAGAAGATACTCTACGAAATAGAAAAAGAAAGGCAGAATTCCAACTTAAGGTTCAACCAATTAACATATATCATTTGCATGCTTTTCATCAAGTTTTTATATCTAAATCTTCTTCACTGACCATCCTAGTTCATGTCATATTAGTCCTTTAGTTTGTGCAAATATGGAAATATCCATTACTAACCTTCCCCATGAGAGAAAAATCGACAATTACCCTGTGAAGATGAAGCTTCCATTCACCTTCTCCTCTATTCATGATATTTGATGAAAAATTCTTTTTCATTTTTTTGAAAAGCCTATCAACATGCTTCATTCTTCTAACTAACTAACCCCCTCCTGATACACCCCATTGAAGAGAATAATTTCAAATAATGATAGAAGCTTTTTCTGAGAAACTTGTTTTGAACTTCATTAGATGCTGGTATTGAATGGTAATGATGAGTTTGGCGACTTCCTTTTAGAGTTTTTTAAATTATTTAAAATGCGTACCTGAGGCAAATTGTCTCCACTTACTATATTATTTGTGTGGTTACTCATTTAGTTCCACAACTGAGGTTTTCACCTCAACACCTGGCCACCACTTATATTTTGGTCCATTTTTGGTGACCATCAATAGAATTTTTTGTTTTTTCCAAAAAAAAAACTTTCTGTATTTTATTTTCATCTTTTTGTTCTCTTCTGACCATCTTCCTGCTCTTCCCATCTTTCTTATTTCACCGCCCTTCTTATCCCTATACTCCCACCCAGTCCCCCCCCCGCTCCCCGCTCCCTTAACTTCTTTTTCTTCCTGATTATGGCTATAATACCAAACGTGTTCTTAATTTATCTCAGGTTATGTGAATGTATGTGGAGAAAAGCTTTTTTTAAATAATAAGTTTATCTCTTCTCCACAAACATTTCGCTTATTCGATCAAAACGTTCTCATTCTCTTTGTAGTTCATTTGTCTTTTTTGTGATCTTGATGTGATCAATTGACAGCTGAGCGCAAAGTTTTGTAGGTATTTTCTTTCGTTTTTAGCCTTAGTCACTAAAGAATTTAGATGGCTCTAACGTATGTATATGTACTGCCCTTCTTGTAGATTTTCAATCTTCTTCTTCATTCTCATTCATTCATCATCTTCTTCTTGTTTGTAATTCATTATTTTCCTTGTATTTAGTGTATATGTATATACATTACTTTATGAACATAAATTTCCTTATGTGGTAAAGGATAATGAACAATTCAAGCTTTTACTTTGTATTGATACTGTTAATGAAAACACACGGAAACATAATACGCACATACATATACGCTTATGAGAGAACTCATTACAATGGGCTGAGACGGAAGGCGTCGCCAAGGCAACTGAATGCACCCAACAACCAACGGGTTTCATTTATATGCTCCCTTAAACTGTTTTATTTTATTTTTGTTTTAACCTTTATTGATATTAGCTTTGTTAGCATGGCAGAAAACGATAAGTCTGATGCTCGTCGAACATATTTGCTGCGAGTAGCCAGTCATATTTTGGGATTAAACATAACCGAAGAAAAGCTGAAGCAGACGAACGCTCTGGACAGTTTTTGTGATACAAACAAGACGCTGCTTGTCATAAGCCGGTTTGAGGTTTGGAACATTCATATAATTATCTTATCGGAAGAAGAATGCAGAAAACAGTCGAGTTGACAAATGAACTTCGAACGGATTCCTCTCCAACAGCCAGGGTTGTGTTTTACAAAAATCAACCAACTGTTCTAACATCGGAAAATGTGAAAACGATCGTGAGCATTGTTACAATGAATGCTTCACCAAATGAAGTTCTTCTCAAAACTATTCAGAACGTATGAAAGAACAGAAAATGGAAGAGTTATGTTCCTTATTTAGGTATACAGTCAAAACTTTGGAAATACCACTCCCAGAAGTAAGCAACTTGTTAATGTTGTGAATGAATTGGAAGAAAGTTTATTGGCAACTGTTTCAAACAACAACTCACAAGATAAAGGTGATTTTCGATTATTTAACAGAGATCATGCACTGTCTGCGCGTAATTAGCATACATCCGTTTGCCACGTTGACCTTTTTAAAATCATAAGGTTATTTGAATATTTCGAACGGATGAAGCTGTTGCTTTCTTATTATATTTGCTTTTGAGTTTTAATTTTAACTTTTTGAGGTATTTCATCTTTATCAAATGAAATTCGATATTGGAAAACGCAAAAGGGATCAACAGCCCAGCAATACAATGAATCATTCGCTCCTCTGAGTGACATCATGGAAACAATGGCTGTTAGTGATAGTTGTTTTCCTATTTTTATCATCAGGTTTAGACAAGATCTTTGGATGATTCTTTCATATTAGTTGAAACATTCGAAGATGTTTGTGATTCGTTATGGGAGTCTCAGCCATCATATGGTGAACAGAAAATGAAAAGTTTGATCATTGCTATGAGTATGAATAGAGAGCTTTGAACAGTTTCGTACTTATCATTGCAGGTATCTATCTATGCGATCAAATAACCTTGAAAATTGATGAAAGTCAAATTTGGAAAGCTGATGATGTTCCAGAAAATATTGGAATCGGTAAAAAAGACAAAAAACTCAAGTGTAATCATAGAGAATGTAAACATTTAGCTATAAGCCTTTGTGAACAGTGGGATTTGAGCGTTCGATTGTTCACTGGACAAACGTGGAAACGGCAAATGGAAGACCCTTGGAAAGGGGAACAACTTGACATGAAATATTTAATTGGATTTAAGAAACGTTTAGAAGATGTTGAGCTCCTTTTTCCATCTTACATTCACTGTTAAATTATAGATATTGAGTCTTCGCGAGCTAACTCCTCAAATAACTGCCCTTATTAATGATAGAGGCGTGGAAAAAGAGGTTTGTATAAATTGAGAAGTGACACAACCTTAAATTTCAAGATTGATATGATTTTGGAAACAGCAATGAAGGGTGTATCAGCCTTGGCATACAACCCTTACACAGAAGACAACTGGAAATCCCGATTGGCTGTGAGTAAAGTCCATAATACAGGCAAGAACGTATAGATTGCAGACTACAGAGAGAGCATTAGAGCCCATTATCGATCGAGTGATACCGATACTCAAGTCACGATTGGATCCAAACAAACTGGACAACACTAAGGTTAGCTGAGATAATGAGTGTCAAAGGGGTCGAACCATCAATGAACGATTATTAACAAGACATTAACCATTACACCAACTAAAAAAAGCACGTAGTTTTTAATGTGCTCAACAATAACTCGGTACATTGATGTATTATCTTCAGATGACTGCCGATTTGGAGAGGTACAGAAACTTTTTGAGTAGGCCGTCAATCAAATTAAAACTAGCTTTCGAACGGTAATTGAAATTTGATAGCAATGATCTCTGAATTTTGAAGCGAAGCTCTGCTTGGTCGCTTATCAGCTATGTTATCATCCAAAGAAAGGGAAATTAATGATAAATTGGCGAACATAGATCTAAAATCACATGCATATTTAACGGAAGTAGCCTCCAAAATAGTTTGGATAAGACAACAGCTGACTCAGGTATATATACTCATGAGTTATACGGAATTTGAATTGATCATTCACAACAGATAAGCAATGTGAAAACATTGGCTATGACAATACTCGACGACTTGAAAGATTATGACCAGCTAATAAAGTCTTTGACATCGTTTCAAGAGCGGATGACAGTTGCTGAACAAGAAAACTACGACACATGGTGGAAGCTCTTAGTTTTTTCTCACCTTAACTATGTTTGCAGGTGTCGAGAAACAATCCAGTCAATCGAAGATTCTGGAGATTCAATTGCATTAGAAACGAAAGGGCAAATAATGATGCTCGAACATAAGAAGGGAACATTGTATGTAAACTATAGCGATAGATTACTGAAGTTGTTGAAAGAGGTATGCTCTAGCCTTCAGAGCTATTCCGGAAAGAAAATTTGCTTCCAGGTTAGACAACTCGCCAGTCTTGGTTTGATGATTCCAAGTAAAATTATAAACTGTGCTAACCAGGGTGAAAAGTTCTATAGATATGGAGTAACATTAAAACAAATTGCTCATTTTTATAATACTATTGACAAGCAAATGCTGAAATGCCAACAGGTTATCCGTTACGCTAGCTCTCGTTTACTTCTTATATTTCCGTAGGCCTTGATGTTAGATGAAGCAATTGCTTTCGAAAAGTTGGTCATCTCTAAGAAAAACGAAGAGTCTGAAATGGGCCGTGTCACCTGGGAGAACCCTTCTCAGTTGGAACAGTTTATTGTCAAACTTCAGGCAGCTTGTAACAAATTATCTGAACATAACAGGTCATCTTATTAAACAAACGGCGGTGAGGAACTAGAAAAATATTTTCAGACGATTGAGAAACAAGCATGCTGAAATCGTTCAAATGGTTGCAAACTTGTCAGCAGTCGACTTATTCAAAGATGTCGATAGATGGAAAGAAATTCTCACACAAATTCGTAGTAAAGTAAATTTTGAGAATTTCTGAAGCGTAGGTCTTCATTTATCTTTTTTAAGATTTTTGAAGAAGAGTTGGTCCACAGAGCATCGAAAGCGAATATGAATCCATGGATCATTCACTGGGATCGACAATTATATAAAGTAGACAAAACTTTTTTGAACAAGTGATTACAATTGCATTACCTTTAGGCTTTGCAACTCCAGTATCAATGGGGAATTGAAAGCTTGCATACCCAAATCCAGCCTATACATACCCAATTAGTTTTTGTGTGAGTAATTCAGCTTCCTCTGCAGAATCATCTTGTTCTTCAGGCAACAGGAGCTGCAACTTCGACCACCGATCGAAGAAATACGGATGAAGTATTATAAGGAGGTGCGCAAATTTCTCGGGATCCCAGAAAAGTTCAAAGGAATACAAGAGAGTGAAAACGTAATGTAGAAGTTCTGAGTTCCAACCAGCTTCTGTTATTGTAGAGTACGAGACTTTATGCACCTATGGCTGAAAGAAACGCCGGAAAAATGTCAGCAATTTTTGAGAAAGCAGAACAAGTCATTAATAAAGTTGAAGACGTCCCCAAACCATTCGCGGTAGTTTTTTTTCTGAATTTTGATTTGAAATTTTCATTTCAAGGACTGGCTTATCCTAGCTCAGGTCGATTTGGAAGAACTAATTGCAGAGAAATTCACAAAGGCTAGTGATTGGGAAAGCCAATTGAAACTGCTCAAAACTAAGGGACGTGAAGTTGAAGGTTTACCGAAGTAAGTGTTCCGACTGACACCTATATGAGGTTGTTCTTTCAGAGAATGTCGTGTTGATTGCATTGTTGTGAGCACGGTCGGAGCTAAAAATGCAATTGAAGATTTACTACAGAGGTTTCATTTCGGAAAGAGTTTGATCAAACAACCCATATTTGAGATTGTTTGAGACATTGACGTGGACTCTCCGTTTATCAATTACTTCCAACTTACAAGGAATTCAACAATTTTTGAGTCAAGCAATAACCACACTGAGCTCGCGTCCTCAATCAATTGATGAAGTTGCAGAAGCCAATCAAAAACATACAGAGTTCAGTAAAACGAACAAAGAAGTATATATCTGAAATATTTCAATTTATATATTTGTTAATTACAGTTGAAAGCGTTATGGTCTACATTGGAGGAACAGCATACTTTACTACGATCTACTGCTGGTAGCGGCGTTGATCAAATGACTTCTTTACAGAATGATTGGGAAAAGTTTGAAGTTATGTTGGACTCACATCAGATGATGATCAAAGATCAAGTCAACTATTCGTTCAATAGTTCTTGATGAACTTATGTTTTAGGTACAAGTTTTGAAACAGAACGTCGATCAACGTGTACAAGCTCTCAATTTGGAAGTTGAACGATTCAAAGCTAAGTGGGACCAATTCAAACCTAAAAGTGAAACCTTGCAAGGGGAGAGGTAGGACCACATCCTCAGTTGTGCTGAATAATGTTTTCAGAGCGGCCATGCTAACAGCTATAGAATTCATCAAAGAGCGTCGTGTTATGTTTGATGAGCTTATAGCTCAGAAAGAGAAACTAGAGTAATCTTTATCTTTGTTTAATATTTTTCATGTGAATTCAACGTTTCCAGAAAAGAGTGCGATCAGTTCGATGTTCCCAAACCCAACTTTCCCGGAATAGATCAGCTTTCCGCTGATATACTCGATTACGAGAACAATTGGGTGATCTATGAGCAGTTCAACACGGAACTGGATCAGTTAGCTAGTGAGGAATGGATAGTATTCAGGTAGAGTTCTAATGATTTGTAGTATGCCACCAGAGTATATTTCAGAAGTAAAACATATTTGTTCGATGAGTTTCTTCAAAAATGGTTGGATAAGTTGAAATCTGGTCAGCAGTCTCACATGGGAATCCGAATCGTAAAAGACATCGATTCTTTCAGGGTTTGTACATATTTAGATATATCAATTTTCAATGTTATTTCAGGAGTTCTCAGGCTGTTTGAAATTTTGTCGGGGCGAAATGCTTAGTACCGATCACTGGCTCGAACTGTTCCGATTAGTTCATTTACCAAGGTTTTTCAAGAACAATTTTCGAGTATAATTTTTGGTTTCAGGGGAACAACTTTCGAAAAGTTAAAATTCAGTGATTTAATATCTGTCTCTGAGCATATAATTGCTAATGTTGATCAACTAAAAGCTTTAAATGCCAGAGCTCAAGGTGAAGTAGCTATCAGAGAAGCCATACAAGAACTTGAAATGTGGTCAGCTCAGGTGAATCAGAAATCTATCTCGTTTTCGAAACAATTAGTTATAGACTGAATTTACTTTGACAGATTATAAACGGTCTAATGGATCACAAATGAAAGTAATCAAAGACTGGAAAGAGGCCATAAATTCGGTAAGAATTGTGTCTACCATTCATGAATTACAAACAACATTTTCCAGGTGAAAGATAGCCAGGCTCTTTTACAATCTCTCAAGAGCTCTCCTTTCTACTCTCAGTTCACGGATAAAACTTCTATTTGGGAAACAAGGTATACTCTCCAGCTTAAACATTACGCCAACCTTTTTCCAGACTCTCGGATCTCGATATATTTCTTTCTCAAATGAATGAAGTTCAGAGAAAGTGGATTCATTTGGAACCAATATTTGGTCGTGGAGCTTTGCCTGCTGAAGCTGGAAGATTTTCTCGTGTGGATGGAGAGTATAGAGGCATACTCAATGGTCAGCCTATATTGCTAAGCTTTGGGGTAGCTCTTACTGAGAAACTTATAGATGTAGTTCGGGACACTCGATTAGTTGGTCTTTGTAGTCGACAGGGTTTGAAAAAAACATTGGAGCAATTGGTTGATCAGCTTGCCCGATGCCAGAAAGCTTTGAATCAGTTCTTAGAAGTTGCTTTTTATTTTCCTTCCTTGTTAAATTATCAAATGTTAGGAAAAAAGATCAGCTTTTCCTCGCTTTTATTTCCTTGGTGATGATGACTTATTGGAGATTTTGGGACAATCTACCAACCCTACTGTAATACAATCTCATCTCAAAAAGCTTTTCCAAGTAACTTGTTCAGAGCAACAACTTTTCTTTCAAAGTAGCGTTTTAGGGTATTGATAAGGTTATTTTTGGCTCAAACAGTGAAGTCATTAATACGATTGTCTCCTCTGATGGCGAGCATGTTGAACTTCGAACACCTGTGAGAATTGTTCCACAAGTAGAAGTACTACAATTGCTAATTTTATATTTCAAAACAAAACATATCAGATCTGGTTGCAACAACTTTCTGATGAAATGAGACAGACGTTGCAGTCCCTAACTGTTCAGGCTGTAAGAGATTCCACATTGGATCCTGGGCAATACCCCTCTCAAGTTCTCTGCTTAGCTGAGTCCATACGGTTCTGTTCGAACGTTGAGAAAGTAAAAAAAACAGATTTTCTTAAAAAACAACTCCAGTTCTTGTAGGTCCTAGAAACCACGAAAGATCTATCTTCTTTGAGAAAAGCCATGCAGACACAATTGGAAGGCTATACAAGTACAAAAGTAAAGTTCTCACAAGACACAAGCACACTCATAATTTTTTTTCAGGTTGCCAATAAGGTGTTAGAATTGAAGCTCAAATCCTTGATTTTGGACTTGATTCATAATATTGACGTCGTAGATCAGTTGATAACGTTACAGTCTAAGTTTTAACTCTTCCTGGAACTATTCATATTTGAAGTTTTTAGTGATATAAATTCTTGGACATGGCAAAGACAATTGAGATTTTATATGGTGAATGAGAAAGTTGTGATGAAACAAGTTAATAGTGAATTCGATTATACTTATGAGTATCAGGTAATTAAAACCATATCATACAAGTATTAGTTTTTAATTAAGGGGAACGCATCCAAGTTGGTACACACTCATTTAACAGATAAATGCTACCTAACTTTAACCCAAGGTTCTATTCAAATTATCAAATAAAAGTAATGACTTTTTTAGCTATGCATATGGGTCTTGGAGGAAACCCATACGGTCCAGCGGGAACTGGCAAAACAGAATCAGTCAAAGTAATTGTTTATCAGTCTAACTAACACCACGAAACTTTCAAATTTGAGGCCCTTGGATCACTATTTGGTAGACAAGTTTTGGTATTCAACTGCGACGAAGGAATTGATGTTCACTCTATGGGGTAAGCGCGTTGAACTCAATAGCCTACTTAACTTGTCTTCAGACGAATTTTCATTGGCATAGTAGAATGTGGCGCCTGGGGCTGTTTTGATGAGTTCAACCGATTAGACTCGGTTAGTGAAACGTTCAAGCGTGTTCTAATATCAATGTAACTTCAGACAGTGCTGTCCGCTGTGTCTATGCAAATTCAAGTCATACAAGATGCTATCAAATCAAGAACATCTAAGTGCACTTTGAATAACAAAACTGTAGGGCTTCTTTATGAAAAAGTTCGTTCACCTCATTTTTAGATTGATGTTAACCCCAATTCTGCTATTTTTATTACTTTAAATCCTGCTGGTAAAGGATATGGAGGTAGACAGAAAATGCCTGATAACCTGAAACAAGTAACTAACCTTATAAGAAAGGATAAAACCCAATGATTTATAGTTATTCCGACCTGTTGTGATGTCTGTTCCCGACAATGAAATAATCACAGAAACAATATTATATAGTGAAGGGTTTAAAGAAGCAAAAGCGTTGTCTAAGAAAGTAGTTACATGTTTCCGTTTGAGTCGGTGAGTCTTTAAGTTTTCTATCAGACGATGCATATTATTGTACAGAGAGATGCTGTCATCCCAACAACATTATGACTGGGGTTTGAGAGCATTGAAAACAGTCTTACGAGGATGTGGCCAGCTCAGGAGCATGAGTCCCGACAAACGAGAAACTGACATTGTTGTTCAGGTTCTGAAGTTATTAATAATAATAAACGATTCCACATTCAGGCTTTATTACTCAATACGCTATCAAAGTTGACATTCGCTGACTCAAAAAGATTCACCGTTTTGATAGATGATATTTTCTCTGATGCTGATAAGGAAATGGCTAAAGTAATTGCGTTAGGTTGTTGGAACTCAACATTTGTTTCAGTTTGGGGACTTGATCGACCCCCTGGATAGGGCTTCAAAAGAAATGAAGATTGACCTATCGGATAAACAGGTACTATCTTTCTGTTCTCGGTTTCAAAAAAAATATCTTTATAGCTCCAAAAAGTTTTCCAACTCTATGAACAGCTTCGTCAGCGAATTGGTGTGGTAGTCGTGGGGCCTCCATGCTCTGGCAAATCAACAATCTGGAAGATACTTCATAAAGCTCTACTTATTTTGGGAAAATCTTCTATAAAAGTTCTGTCTTTCAATCCTAAAGCTGTATCAAGGACTAAGGTTTGTATTTTTTTACGCATAGAACAAACCTTGTTTACTCCAGCTTCTGGGTCATATGGATATGGATTCAAGAGAATGGTCAGATGGTATTTTAACTATGGCAGCAAGAGAGGTTTGGAATTTGTTTTTTCTTTGTAGCTCATAATCACTGGTTCAGGTAATCCGTGATACTACTACTCACACGTGGATTGTTTGTGATGGAGACATTGATCCTGAATGGGTAGAAGCTCTGAACTCTGTACTTGACGATAATAAACTGGTCCGTGATTAGTAAAAACTTCTAAGCATTGGAACTTTAACTGTTTTCAGCTAACAATGCCATCTGGGGAGCGTATACAGTTTGGCTCAAACGTCAACTTTTTATTCGAAACTAATTCTTTACAACACGCTTCGCCCGCAACTGTATCTCGAATGGGAATGATTTTCATTAGGTTCGTATTTCCTTTCCTTTAGTTCATCATATATTCTTCATCTAGCGAGGAAGATCTCAGTGAAACTGACGTTATCAAGAAATGGCTCAAATCGAGTGAAGAAGATGATCGCACAAATTTGGAAAACTGGATTGAAAAACATTTTCAAAGAGCGTTCAGTTGGGTGGAGAAGCAACGTTATGCCATCCCTAATATGACCAGGATAGCTGCTGTTCAAAATGGTTTGAGCCAGTTGAGGTGGTTCGAAATCCGTACACAAGAGATGTAATTAGTATTCAGAAACTCTAAAAGTGAAGCTCAGTTTCTGGAAAGGCTGTTTAGAGGATTCTGTCCTTTAGTCTCTGAAGATAAACAGAGGATATTCGCATCAGATATTGTCTTCCAAGGTTTCTCTCATATAAACACAAATGTTTTATTTATTAATTAATTACACAGGATACAGTTTACCAGATATGGAAAACCCATTGAACAACTATGTTGATACGAAGTCAGATACGATTATGCCATTTCTTGATGATATGGGCTCTTTGGTGATTCGGTTAGATGATTTGAAAAAGGATTCAGGACGTCCCTACATTCTAACAGCTTCGGCACAATCATCAATTCATACAGTATCCAAACATTTGTTTAACATATTAATCTTCTGATCAAGTTATCAACATGGCTCGATGATGGTAATCGTCAATCTTTCGTTGTTCGCGGCCCAGATGGTTGCGGCAAAGAAGAACTTCTGCGTTATTGCTTCGATCAGGATGGTCAAAGCCAGTTGGGGATCATTCATTGTAGCGCTCAGAGCAAGTAAAACCAATTTTCGTTCTTTGAGTTATAATTTTGGCAAAACTATTTAGCGCTTTGACTGTACTACAGGCTTTGCATCAACATTGTGTTCAAACAAGTTCAGCAAGTGGGAGAGTATTGAAACCGAAAGAGAAAGCAAATCTCATCCTTTTTTTCAAAAATTTCAACTTGCCAGCACCTGACAAAGTAATGTTGCAACTATATGCAATCAACTATCAACTTACAATTTACAGTATGGGACAAATGAAATGCTAGCCTTTCTACAGCAAATTCTAACCTACCAAGGTTTTTATGATGATCATTTGGAATGGATTGGTTTAGAGAATATTCAGGTACCTTTCCGATATGAAATCATAGTATGTGTTTTTTTCAGATTGTGGCTTCAATGTCACCAAACTCATCCTCTGCTGACTTACCTGCTAGACTTCTATCTCTGCTTCGTTTGTATTCAATAGATTATCCTTCGAATAATAATCTGTTGTCAATCTATACAGCTTACTTGACACCTATACTTGAAGTAATTTGATACAAGCTTCGAGAGTTTAAACCTATTTTAGGGACCTTTGCAATCTGCTGCTCGAGTTGAAACAGTGGCTAACAGTATGGTCCAAATATATGAAGAGATTCGTTCACATTTCCGAATATCTGATAGAAATCATTATGTGTTTTCACCTAGGTTTCTTCAAGAAAAATTTCTCATTACATTGTTTTTTTTGAAGAGATTTAACAAAATGGACATTGGCGCTAATGAGATATGAACTGAATGATTCGGATTCTGTCACAAATGCGTTAGCTTACGAGTGTCAGAGAATTTTCATGGATAGGTCAGTCTAAACTGTCATATCATATGAACGCTTAATGATCAAGGCTGGTGAGCGAAGAGCAGAAGTCAGAGTTTCTTAACATCATGTCAAATACTTTGTCAAAGTCTTCGTCTAATTCAGGTACTGAGAGCTACTTTATATTTGTTTCATCACCTAATTCAGATATTTTCTACGTAACCAATTCAACAGTTGTACCTTCTTCTCACTCAGCTGGCATACCATTGGTTCCAACTTCAAAAAGTAACTTCGAAGCTCAGATTAAAAAAGCTGTTAATCGATTCGGTATTTATTATATCAAAAGAATCAAATTATACTTTTCCTGATAGAATTCGAAGTAGCTAACTTCAACACTGCTCTCACAAATGAGTTCTGTGAATTGGCCAGTAAAGTGGACAGAGTGTTGACCTCTGCAGGTAATTTGCATATACATATTGTGATGATTTTCACGGAATTCACGTGGCGTCATGAGTCATTTCCCATTAAACAAAGCTGTGCACGGCTGCTTTAATTTGAGTTTATAAAATTGTTCGTTCAGGAGGAAGCTTATTAATGGCTGGAAGATCTGGATTTGGAAGAAGAGATGTGGTTTTGTTGATAGCAAATATGCACCAGATGCAAGTGTTCTCTCCGAAAATCTCATCTACATATAGCAAAAAACATTTCGATAACGAACTCAAAGCTGTAATTGAGTGATTTCTATTTTATTTTCTCATTTTCAAAGTTCAGATGATCAGTACTGTAATAACATCTGGAGAGCACGTTGTCTTTCTGCTCGAAGATTATCAAATACTCAGTTCTTCTTTTCTACAAGCAGTTAATTCATTGCTCTCAAGTGGAGACGTTCCTGGATTGTTTCAACAGACTGTATTCAACTAAACTTTAAATCATTGTTTTTCTTCACTTTCCAGGAGCTCGATTCTCTTACTGCCTCTATCAGAGATCATGCAAGTCAAGAAGGTTATCACGGTCATTTGCATAACTTCCTTTTTCATAGTTTGTAGTTTTATTAAATTTTTCACACTCCTAATTTTCTCCAGGAGTTCGGTCACTTGTTCATGTAGCTCTCATAATGGACACAAGTAGTTCTGATTTTGATACGCACACTGCTGCAAATCCTTCCATTTTCAAACAGTGCAACATTATCTGGAATGACCAGTTTTCTAGAAGTGCATTGACACAGGTTATTCTATTAATTGTTTGCTTGCATGTAGTTATGATCATTTAGATGCCTCGGCTCTTATTCGAAAAAGAGAAGGTTGAAATATCAGAAGGAACTACTGAATCTTTCAAAGAAATATTAGAATTCCTACCTAAAAGCCTCGTTTCACCTCTCAAGTACCGGCTTTTCATTCAGAACTACATGAGCATCTATAGTGGGAAGAAGAATGGTATTAAAACTCGACTGGATCGTTTACAAGTAAGAGCATAGTTGTACTCATCACTTCTACTGTCAATACATCAGGCTGGTGTTTCCAAACTCACAGCAGCAAAAGAAGAAGTTGCCAAGTTACAAAAAAAAGCAGCTAAAAAAAGTAAATTATTAGTTGAGAAACAAGCTGAAGCAGATGAAGCATTATCTGCCATAACCAGAAGCATGACGGTGAGGGATTATTCTTTCATTCAAACTTCCATATTATTCTCAGGGCGCTGAAGACCAAAAAATGTCAATGGAGCAACTACGAGAAGCGACAGAGAAAGAGAACGAAAAAATTGAAGCCCAGAAGAAAATTATTGATGAACAGTTAAAAGATGTAGAACCAGTGATCCAAGTGAGCATAATTGCAACCATAATATCTTAGTTATAATATCCAGGCAGCCAGAGAAGCTGTCGGCTCGATTAAACCAGAATCATTAAGCGAAATTCGCTCCCTTCGTGCTCCGCCTGAAGCGATTCGTGACATTCTACAAGCCGTGTTGTTGTTCATGGGAATATTGGACACATCTTGGGAGGCTATGAGAAAGTATTATCAAACTGGCTTTCTCTGCTTACCAATCTCGTTATAGGTTTTTATCGAAAAGTGGTGTGAAGGATGAAATCATAAACTTCGATGCTCATCGCATATCTAAAGATGTTCGCAAGAAAGTTCAATCTCTAGTTCAATCGAAGCAGTCTAGTTTTGACCCTAAGGTTGATATAACTTCATGCTTTTCTGAAACCTTATTTCAGAATGCGAAGCGCGCCTCAGTGGCTGCTGCTCCTCTTGCAGCCTGGGTCATGGCCAATTTAGAGTACTCGGCTATTTTAGAGAAAATATCTCCTCTCGAGCAGGAGAAAAATGCTCTTGTGAAGTGAGTCAACTCATTCTTTCAGTAATATATGGAATTTCACCCTAGGAATCTATCAAAAGCAGAGAAACAAATAGAAAAACTATCAAAAGGATTGTTAACTGTAGATGAAAAAGTCTCAGACTTGAAGTCGAAATTCGAAGTTTTGATGAAAGAAGCTACTCAGATAAAAATTGATGTTGAAAAAGAAGAGGTGATTTTTTCTCAAAAGAAGTAACTGTCCATATTTATCTCAAGGCTACTATTGCTGTTGCTGGAACGTTGGTTGATCGACTCGGAGGAGAATTCGAGCGTTGGCAAGAACAATTGAAAATACTGGCATTTGAGATTGAACAAGTTGAAAGATGCTCACTCATATCTTCGGTTCTCGTTACTTTCCTGGGAGAGTCGTCAGAACGTATACGCCAAGAAGTTCTAGCAAAAATCAAAGCTTTTTTGCATCTGGAAAACTTTAACCCTGTTGAGTTCTCGTCTTCTGAAACAGAACAGGTAACTTGTAAGCAGTCTATTTTCAAAAAAAAATTCTCAGTTAAATTGGAAAAATCATGGCCTACCAGCTGATAATCTTTCAATCGAAAACGCAATTGTAATGTTTAACGGAGATCAAGTACCATTGATAATGGATCCTACTGGTCGTATTGCTGAATTCCTCCATAAATTCCTAGAGAAATCTGAAATGTTGAAAGCTGTGCAGAACGATTTTTTCACTCAGGTATATCTTTTAAATAGTCTTAAATGGAAATCAAACATTTCAGGTCGAATTAGGACTGAGATTTGGAAAAACTCTAGTAGTTGACGATGTTAATAGTATTGATCCATGTCTGGTCCCTATTCTACGTAAGGATTTATCATCCCAAGGCCCTAGAATGGTTAAGTTAACTTCTTAACCATCCAATTAACATTCATCTGTAGGTTATCAATTTTGGTGATAAACAAATCGATTATAACCCTGATTTTGCTATATTTTTGTGCACCAAAAATGAGCACATATCCATTCCGTCAGGTATCAAAGACTTATTGGAAATTGTCAACTTCACAACTACTAAAAGTGGACTCACATCTCAGGTTTTCTAAGCTTTTATGTACTAGCATTATAGCTGAATTAAGTTGTTGGGTACTGCGATTCATATAGAAAAACCAGAACTGGAAGGTAAAAGTAGAGAGTTGGCCCGTGATTCTGAAACTAAGAAAGTTGAACTAGATAAACTTGAACAGCTCTTATTACAAGTATGATGAGAGAAGGAAAACTGTCATAAAAACGCACCTTTAGGAACTGGCTGCTTCGGAAGGAAACATACTCGATAATACAGTGCTATTAGAATCTTTAAACCGTTCTAAAGAGAATGCAGAAACCATTAGTAAAAGTATTGAAGAAAGTGAGAAGTTGCGATCGCAGTTACAGCAGGTTGTTTTGTCATTTTATAGATATATAATCATTATTTTTAGGAAAGAGAAGCCTATCTACCTCTGGCTGAATTTGCTAGTTCGCTGTATTTCGCTTTCAGCGAGTTACATTTGCACAATAAGATGTACGATTTCAACGTTAATACTATCACGAATTTGTTTGTTAAGACTATCAGAACTGCTACGGTATTCTACGAAAGTTCATGATAAATTTAAATTTATATTATAGGATTCTTCTTCAACGCGTCTTGACTCTTTACGTCGTGCATTGCAGTTACGAGTATTTTATTATATATCAAGAGCATTGTTTAAAACTGATCGTCTGATGTTCGCTTTCAATTTTGTCGTGAGTACAATGTCAAAACTGTTCCAAAAAAATGTAAGTTAAAGTTACAATTCTTTTTTTTTTGTTTACCAGTATTTTGTGAAAATATAAAAAAAGTAGGTCCTCGCCGGGTTCGAACCGGCGACCTTCTGCGTGTGAAGCAGACGTGATAACCACTACACCAGAGGACCACATACACACTGGCACTAACAGCGTATAGAGCACTAGCACATGTTGTTGTCAAATATGTACTAGATTGTTGTGAAAATAACAACATTTTGTTTTCATTTGTAGGAGATGGACTTTTTTATCGGTATGCTTATGGATGGTGATAGAGAACCGGACGGTTCCATCAAAAGTCTCACTTGGATCGATGAATCCCGCCATGCAATGTTATCTAAACTTCAAGTAAGAATAGCGGTAACTAAGGAAATCCAAGTTTACCTCTTAAGGCACAACTACCGACGCTTTTCAATACACTACAACTTCATGATCAAGGTACTTGGAGTGAGTTCTCCAGAACAGTAGAATGCGAAACAGCAGTTCCATCTTTTATTGACTCCAAGATAACACCATTTCAGAAGGTTTCCCCTTCGTGAACGATATCCTATATACTTCTTGTGTTTTAAGGTTCTACTCATTCAAGCGATTCGTCCAGAACGGTTGTATTCCGCTATTTTGAGCTTTGTCACCAAATCTTTAGGTTGGCCTTGTTCTCTCAAGTAAAATATGTAGATTTTCCAGCAATACCATCCATCAATCCTCCCGCGTTCAGTTTGGAAGAGATTCATGGTGAGAGTACGGCCAAGGAACCAATATTATTAATCTTGTCATCTGGTGCTGATCCATCTCAGGTAATTTCTTTTGATAAGATTGATGCCTACTTGTTTTCTACAACCAGGAGTTAGAGGAATTAGCAAAGAAAGTAGTTGGAGCAGAAATGTTTGAATCAATCTCCATGGGACAAGGTCAAGAAATGATAGCTGTAACAGCCTTACGGAAAGCAATGAGGGAAGGAGGCTGGGTTTGCTTAAATAACGTTCATCTTATGTTATCAATTGTCCCACTCATACATAAGGCACTTTGAGGAGAAAATTTATCTACGAAAAAATTCTTTAGGAAATTGGACAAAGTGAATCTCATGAGTCCTTCAGACTATGGTTAACATCAGAAGCTGATGAAAGATTCCCCGCTATACTTTTGCAAAGCAGTTTAAAGATAACTTTTGAACCTCCACCAGGTAGGATAGCTTGTGCTGTTCAGTTTTCTGAAACTTTCTTCAGGTTTGAAAAACAATCTCATACGAACTTATAAACAAATTGATGAGAGGAAACGTTCTGCTTTAACTTGTCAATCAATCTTTGTTCTCGCTTGGCTTCACGCTCTTCTACAGGAACGCAGAACATTCATTCCTCAAGTTAAAATGCCTAAGTTGAACATGTGACTAACTATGCTTACAGGCTTGGAGTAAGTTCTATGAGTTTTCAAATGCCGATGTGCGGATAGCAAGATGGATGATTGAACAGTTGACCGAAGATAGAAGTTTGTTTCTACAATAACATGATAAAAATGAATCTTATAGAGCCTGATTGGGATTTTATCAAAGGTTTACTACTGTTTGTGGTATACGGAGGTCGTATAGAAAACGTCTTTGACAGCTTCATACTGGAGTCATATCTGAAAAAACTGTTCAATGAGAATGTTATTACTGGAAGTGAAGGGCAAACGGTTGCTAACAACATAAGAATTCTGAGCAGCAATAAAGTTGAAGTAATTTGGAAATTCCAATAGCTGTTAAATCAATCTCTTTATCAGGAATATTTGGATTACATACAAAAAGATGTTCCTAACGAAGACAACCCCAATCTATTTGGTTTACCCCCCAACATAAGAGTGTCCTGGGAACTGACAGAGGCTGAGGAAACAATATCTAAACTCAGATTTTCAGGTATTTCATAATGATTCACATTTCTTATTAAGTTCTGAAAAATAAATTTCAGCTTCCGCTAACAATACGAAAAACGATAGATCTGATTGGAATGAAATAACATCCCCTGTATTGAACCTATGGAAGAGGCTTTGTCAAGGATCAGATATACATACTAAGCAGGTAATATAATGTTATACATGAAGTATCACCAAACTGGTCTCATAGATACCGAACGCCATCGAATCCGGTGATCCTCTTGTTGAAGTAATGTCCATAGAGTACGCTCATGCCATCCAAGTTGTAAGTTAGGTCTGCGTGTTACAGGAGTGAGTATGACTTTTTCAGGTTCAAAGTATTCATATAAGCTTGTCAAAAGTTAGCAAAGCAATCCGTGGAGTAGAAGCGGCAGACTCGTCAACCTTGAAAACAATCGAATCACTTAGATTACAATCCGTACCTCAAAATTGGGAAAACGTTTGGATTGGCCCCGTGAACCCTGCCGAATATCTTACGTCTCTTATTTTCAAAGCAAAAGCTACAGAAGAACTTTTGACTCTCACGAAGCAAGGAGAACTGTTGAGCAAACCGGTCAATATGTCCAAGCTATTACGTCCTGGTGTGTTACTGAATGCTTTGAGACAAGTAACAGCCAGGAAGAAAAAATGTACCATGGATTTGCTAACTTTGGTATGCATTTGGAATCAGAGCAATCTGTCTAATGAAATATGCATCACACTGAAGGTATCATTCTAAAAGTCTTTATAAATAATAATTTAATG
>CALQYR020007456.1:1618463-1689659 GCA_943334845.2 Auanema sp. JU1783 | reverse complement strand
TTGCTACTATTAATATGCCTTGTAATAATGCGGATGACTGGAACATTGCTTCTATCGCACTCTTCTTGAAATAGCTACTTCTTCTTTTTTTTTCCAATTGAAGATGTCTATAAAGTTTTTGAATAAAGGTTTCAGAGAAAGATTCGTTTGCATACTGTTCCAAGTGCGATACGTTTTTTGTCTTCCTCGGTTATACCTTCCACAGGCTCAGATTTACCAGTTAATCGATTGCTTAGAAGCTTCTGTCTCATAAACTAAATCATACCTCTCATAGCAGTTCGATAAAAAATCAACCAACTTGTTGTAGAAGAACACCTTTACATTTACTCTTGATAGCCAATGAAAGATCCAACCACGTCCAATTTCGCTCATGATATTCGCATAATGGGAAAAGGAAACTAAACCTATCTACATCTACGATGTTCTTATCCTTATTACCCTGTACGTAGAATATATTTAAAATCTGAACTGGTACTGACTAATACTTACCTTGTAAGATACAATAAATGGTACTTCTGGTATTTTTATATACAGGAAAAAGTTGTTCTTGTCGGCTCTCTGTCTCATTCTTTCAATCTCATTTAACTCTGACTCAGGTATGATTTTGTTTGAAACTTTTCCGCTAGCCGTGCTTGCTTTACGATCAACTTGCGCTCCTTTAGAGCTGCGCATACTTAGTGTTCCAGCTATCCTTCTGGTGAACGAGAACTTCTGGAAAAATAATGGAATCTATTTTCAAGAAAGTGGTGACCAACCGGAGTACTTTCATCAATTGAATCTAAATTCTCTGAATTATGGATATTTTTGCCTGGGAAAAAGAAGCCCATCATTTTTTCGAAGAATTGAGAGGTGAGTTGAACAACCATAGGAGCTATATTGACTTCGAAATGTTCTTTAACACATATACCGCCAACTAGAACAGTTGGATTAGTTCATTTTCACCGTTGCTAATGTTCACCTGGTGCTAAATCTTTAAGCAAGAGACGAATAGCCGGTTGCCTTGTTATGTGGCGATCATCTCTGGAACACAACATTAGATATTAAGTAAAAAAAGTCAAACCTGTGGATCGTATCACGAAATATGGAGTCAGGAAGTAAATTTGAGACTCGAATGGATCCTACTTCGAACGAGTGTTCTCCAGAATTATCAATTCGCATTATCCTGGTATATAAGAAGTTTCTGATTTGTGTTTCAGCCAATGTTATTTGTCCATCACTCTCTGTCAATCTCCAAATACAGTCTTCGAAGCATACCTTAAGACATACATTAACAGAGACTAGCTTAGTAACAACAAACTTCAAATCTTCTAGCAACTGCGGCCAAGCCATCCTCTTCCAGACAATGAACGACAGCTCGAGTTGCTTCTACTTGTCTCTGTTTGTAGCAACTGAAGACAAAGATCAAAAAAAGCTGAAGGGACTCGGAAAACCTGATATAAATATATAGCTGATCTGATACTTCTAACTGTCGATTTTTGTATTCTTCCATTTCATCATATAACTCTCTCCTCTTTGCTTCATCTTCCTCTTTGGCCTGACTATCCAGATAGAAAATTTGTCGTTCTAACGATCGTACCACAGAAACGATATCACGTAACTGAGACTAAAAGCAAACATTTAAGAGCATTTTTGATATTTAATAAACTTGTTGCTCAACAATACTCTCTCGCATTTGAGCCATGTCTGTAACATGGCATTCAAAGCGGAGTTTCCTTCTATGCTCAGCCAGTTCTTTTTTTTTTGGATCGAGGAACAGAACTAAATTGTTCACAATATCCACAACCATTTCATACTAAACAGCTTGGAGGTTACAGGATTCTTTGTTCGCTTACCTGATCTGAACTTGTGCTTGCCTCAAGCATATTGTGTTTTAAAGTGAGACAATCAACACCAATGTCTTCTAATCTCAACGATGACGGAGGCTCAACCTTTGGCACCCCAGTTTCCTCAAGCGCATCAGTTTTCAACTCTTCAGAAAAGTAACAAAAATATATTTGACAACTGCATCGAGACACGATTCTTTGTAATTGAAGACGTTCAGTGTCCTTGTTAGCTCCATCTATAGTAAGTATTGCATAATGTGATCACGAAAATATGGCTACCTGGCTGCACAATCCCTCCAACTGCTTCTCCAGATCCGAGAAAACTCATATACACATCAGCACCGGTATCAGGAGGTGCCCTTTCCTCTATGAGTTCTCTTGGAAGCCATCGGAAAAGTGTTTTATTCTGCCCCGTTGTCATACCTACAGGGGCAAAGTACTGCATTCCTGAAATCGCAGCTGACCATGACTTTTTACCAAGTAGTTGGCCGTTTCTCCAAACACACTTGTGAATCTAAAACAATAATAAACAACTTTTTTGAACAGTTTTCAAACCTTCTGCGACAAGCTTGCTTTCGATGTTGTTATCAAAATAAAACCATCTCGTTCACATCCTTTCAAAACTGCTTGACTGTTCAGTAAGTCAACTAAATTCACTGTAGCATCATGACTCGTATTCTACCTACTTTGCCAGTTGATCATTTGGATATCGTCAGTTGTGCATTGTAGTACTCCTTGCAATGAATCTGCTGGAAGGTCTGTGGACTATAAAAAACATTCTGAGGAGGATAAGAGAGTTATATCTACTTGTTCACAATGAGCAATTAACTTGGTTCCGGCTTCATCAATTAGTTGGTATAACATAGACTGATTTGTATCTGACAGACTGTAGCCCCTGGAACCCGAAATGAAGTGTTCAGATAACAAAATCTACTACCTCCGATGTCCTCTACCCTCTTCATTGATGGATTCAGCAGATTCGTGTACTTTTTTCTGGATGGACTGGTCTTCTTCCATGTGCAACTAAACATCACTTTTGGAAAACGAAACTAATTTAGAGGAAAACTTTGAGAATCTTAATAGCGTCATTACTAAGAATGCGGCGGAGCATGTGGGCTCTGTGAACACCGTCGGCTATTGATAAACATGCATCGCGGATTTCTTCAGTCCAAGAAGCCTGTAAATGAAGTATTGGATCTTCTAGCTGATAAAAGTTTCCTACTTTCAATTCGTCAGCAGTGAGCCGGTGAACAGCATTCTCCTTAACAGCATTATTTTCCCTCACATATGATATTCTACTCAGTCCAATCAACAAAGTGTCGTCACTCTCTTCTCCTTCAGATGAAGGTTTTTTTTGTTCTCCGAAGACATGAACCTAAAAAGAGAGTTGAACATCTCAGAATTATCGACTGACTTTTGTTCCCCACAATGTAGCGGACACGTGCTGTGGTTGCCATACATAGGTTCTTCTTCTTGTTATTTCCTGAGAAAAAAGAACTAAAATTGAAGGTTAGGAAAAACAGTCTCACTGAATCGGATTCTATATGCATTGACAGTTTCAACGAAGAGAACAGATTCAATCCGTCAGAAATTACTCTAAACCCGTAGGAAGACGAGTGCGACATCCAGTAAGTTATAAAGAACTTAGGTAGATTCAGAGACACTTGCACATGCCTCAAACACTAATGTTTAAAAAATCTTATAAGCCAGCTCACCTGAAATGTTTACTCAATTGAGGTTTCATGAACAGGGTTGTCCCGAAAATACGGCCTCGTTTGATTGTTCTATTCTTGATAGTGAGAGTGTGCTGAACGAGAAAGCATTTTTGAGAAGAACGGTCACTTTTTACCAGTAAGAACTCGATACATCTGAATGTGTTAGCGTACAACAGTATGTTTGGTAA
The DNA here is from genome assembly GCA_943334845.2 of Auanema sp. JU1783. Lineage (NCBI taxonomy): Eukaryota > Metazoa > Nematoda > Chromadorea > Rhabditida > Rhabditidae > Auanema > Auanema sp. JU1783. Next base: position 1,685,933 of record CALQYR020007456.1, on the reverse strand, counting down.
TTTGTGTGAAGAATTGGTCGAACCAGCTGCAACGTCGAAGGAGAATCCAAGATCCAGATGTTGTGATCGAAAAGCCCTGTAGGAATCATGATCCTGATAATTAACAAAATATACTCCTAGATGAAAAGATAGTTTACTGTTGAGTAATGAGGAAGTTTGTGTGGAGCACATAAAACAACAGAGTGGTGGTCATGTGGATCTCCTGAGCATACCCAATCTATGATAAAAAAAAAGTAACAAATCTAGAACAAGATCATTAGAAACCTAGCGCTACCCTTAGCTTGAGATCAGGGAGTAATAGAATTCTGGAATCATCATACTTTGATGCAGTCCGCATGAAAACTCGAAACTCCGAACGAATACGAAGTTCTCCTTCAAATAGTTTCATCTGATTAGTTATTCGCTTGAAGTTACCTAAAGCCCAGTCCAGTCCATAGTTATTCCAACACATTTCGACGGTTTCCGTAGTGTTATACGGATCCGGAGACGCGAGCATCGTAGTTATAACTCGTTCGCTTAACCAAGAGAATCTGCCATGCAGGAGGAAACGCATTTTGTCCCAAAATGGTAGAGGTGGAGAAGGATCTTTCGATGGAGCGGATATATTATTCCATGATAAACTAATCATGGAAAGACAAGGCTCCCAACATGGCCCATACGTTGCAGAAAACTCAGTACTTTCTGAAGAAGCATAATTGAAGTTAATTGTTCTATTTTACCGCATTGTAAATCGTAGTAGAACTTCAGAGGTGACATGTTCCGTTTCACGATAACTGTTTCAAATGGAGGAGGGAGAGGAATTGCATTTTCTCTCAACGATCTCCCGAACTCTATATTAAAAATTTAATTTAACAATTCAATCGGGTTTACCATCAAACTGTTCTGCTCCAACCAATGTTCCGAAGAAATGCATATCCTTTGCTAATATATAAGGGATAGGATAATCTTTGAAGTTTGCACACCACTCAGCCATGTCCACTTCTATGAATCTGGCCCACATAGTCGAAAACTGAATGTCGTCGGTTGGTAAATTACTGAAACAAATCATAGCTAATAAACGTTCATTTTTGAAAACCTCATTGGATCAAAATCGCTCATTAACTTCAAGCAAGCATCTCTTCCATGGAGAGATAAATCGGCTAGAGCTCTTATTTCTAGCCCTGTCCATCTCGACAGGAACATAGAACTGTAAAAAATAGTTAACAAAAATGGTTACAAAGCTGCATACCGATTCGAATGGTCAGCTTTTTTCCATCGTTCTATGTAAATAGCACTGTTCTTTTCCTGTAAACTTGCATAGAGCTCATCCATGCGCGATTCTTAAAAACTTTGAGTAATTATATTGGACAGTTCATCTTACGAGGGAAAAGATTAGCTTTCTTCCGCAACTGAGTCAGTCGATCAGCGAGCATCTGTCTTCTTCTTTCGCATTCATATACCTAGCAGATATTTGTTTCGATAATCAGAAAGGAACGGATACCTCATCTTCCTTTAATTCATGACTCGATTGTAATGTGTTCTCGAAAAAGTCGTCTTGCATTTCTAATTTGAATTCCTGAAAGCTTGGAATTTACAAGAAAAACTTATTGAACTACCTGAAATTTGATCCTCAAATCGCACGGCAATGGGCTCTCAGCTGTGAATGGTTTTTTCTGGTTTTGATGAATAATTTTTATCCATTTTATACAATTGATGAACTCGTCGAAAACTTCATGGAAGTTGAACTCAAACGGTAAATAGAACGAAAATAGATCGGCAGCCCAAGTCCACACCTGAAATGATTCGAAATGAAAGAATGAAGATTATTCAGTATGTAATCGTTCACTCAAAAGCTGAGTAAAACAATTTAGAACAAGCTATGTGCTTCACGATAATTAACATCCTCACTTTGTTGGTAGAGGTGAGCACATTTCCAAAATTTTTACGAGCTGCATCCATTTGTATGTCTTGCGTTCTTTTTTTAATTGATACGTTCTGAATTGAGTAACTAGGATACTAACTGGCAAATCACATACAGTAGCCGTAACAATGTCATATCCATTTATATTAATTGTAAGAAGAGTGGATAATGCTGTGAGAATAGACGAGTTCCAATCTACATTCAAAGATGGTATTCGCCATATCATTCTGAATACTAATATGAACAGAAAGAAGAGAACGACAACCGAACCTGTGGAAACCAGATAGCTCCATATCAAGCTCTACTGAATTAGTAGTGATCAATTTTAAATGCAAAATCTTAGGAGTCTTCCGAACGGTACTCTCAACTCTGGGCAGGGTGAAAGTGCTGTATCATAAGCATGATTGATCAGTGTTAGTTATTTTTTTTACCTTTGTACAGTGCATTTTATATGGAATAAAAGTTGATGTAACAAGGGAGACCAAACACAATAAACCGGGGTGTTAGAAGATATAGTCACATCTCTTGTCACAGGAGATAAATGTTCCAACGATATACAGAGCATATCAGCTTCACAAACCTTGAGAGTAAAATAAGTATTAAACGATATTATTTTAAACTACGATTTTGATTCCTTTGGCTCTCTTTTCTTCGAAAATTTTCCTTTTCTCTGCTTTTTTTCTGAAATCATACATAAATACCTATCATTGGATACAGCCCACCTATCTTTCTCTTTCTGGTTCCAAGTCCTCCAAGGAAGATCGGAACCATCGTCTTTGCTTGGGTATACTATATGAGATTCTTTCAATTCTTTGATAAGCATGGGTTCAGCAGTCTTCATACCCAACTGGAAAATATCTTATTGAACCAAACGGGATCATTTTTCTCACCCCAATTTTACTATTTTTACATGAGATCACAAAGTCTTTAAAGCAATTATAGCTCTCCAACATCAACTCATCGCATATATGAACAACATAATAACTATCCTTAGCAACCAAGTACAGAGCTGTTCTATAAATTGATAATATCAACTAAAGTTTTGACCAAGCAAAGAGGAACCTTTTAACTTTAGCTTGTACCGCTATGGGGCGTGAATGAGAACTTTCCTGTTTACTATTGGTGGATTCACCTGAGTTACCTACTAGAACCAATAAACCATGGATCTTAGAAAAAAAATATATCAGGAACTGTCTAGCTTCGTACTTGTTTAGCCAAACGATCACTCCATTCCAATTTACAATCATCCACACAAATCATAAGAGAAGGTTCAGCAGCGCTTTTCGCATATTGAACGACAGCAATACCAATGTACACCTGATAAGAATAAGTTATAAGAATCTCGTAAGAAGTTCATACAGATTGACCCCAATGATGAGTGTCAAATTCAGATGGTTTGTAATGATTCTGTTCCGATGAGAAAGTCAAGCTCTCTATTCCAAACTCCAAATCGTTTTCAGTAACTGAGAGAGTTAAAAGTTGAACGGATAGAGAAGATTGGAAAGAATCTGTGTCAACTAGTTCACACACAAAGGAATCCAATTCGATGGAGCAAGAAACTGATTTTGTATCTCGTATGATACTTCCTGTTCGTTTCTGAGCAAACATAGATGATACTACCAGATATGTATTATACCAATTACCTTTTCGGAAGTATTAAAGTTTTCTAGAGTTGTTTCGAAATGCTCTTTCCACCATAAAGCATCTTGAAGAGATAAAGAAGTATGGATACTGTCTGAACGAATTTCGAGAGCGTACATAGACATTCTGTTCTGAAACGCAATCGAGTTGTGATTGTATAGCTTATTTCCTCACTTGAACAACAACTGATAAATCTGATGATTTGAGTACACTTTTCATAAACGAATCCAATAAGGAAACTCCACGAACTTGAGCATTCAATCCTTCGTTGCTCTGGCTTAGTACAATTTCTCGAACTTGCAGACAGAGCACTCGACTGAAGACACAACATGCAGTAGTTCATAGTCAAATTAGTACTACCTTTGATTGTACGCAGAAGTATATTTTATGACGCTGTTATGGAGATCAATGGAAATCGCTGGGATATCATCAAAACCTCTTTTAACAACTGATAATTCTTCTTCTTCCAAATCGTCATCTAAAGAAGGTTTTATCTCAAGAAGAACGGCCTGATTATACCATCATGACTTCCTTGAAACTGCTCATGTAGAAACTCGAACACGTCTATTATTCACAAATTATACTTAAATCTATGAAAGATGACTACCTGAAGATATATTGACGGACGGATCTCTGATTTTTAACCCGATACGGGATATTTCAGGTCCGGTGACATCCAGAGACAAATGGAAAGGTAGCGAAAACTCTGCTAAAGCTCTACCAACAACGCCTTTCCTCCTGAGAGCTTTTCCTTGAACAAGCCTACATGAAACTTCAAGTTGCCATCTACAAGTTTAAACTTCATGAAAGAAAAGAGAAGAATGGTTACCCTTCACGGCTTCTAAATGTTTCTATACTTAGTTCATATATTGTAATATGAACCATACAATGTGGTAAAGCATCCAATAAGATCAGATGAACACTAGTAACAGTCAATCCACAATACTAATCAGCATGTAAGTATCCACCACGTAAATAAAATCAAAACATACCTGTACAACTTGTTTCAATCTGGAGAGTAGTAAAGACGAGTTGTGAGATCGAGAGTTCAAACTTTTCCCGGAATTTGTCCGGTTAGAAAAAGTTGAGCCCTCAGTTTCGATTCTTACATCACCTAATGAGAGGAGAAATGGTTTACTAAAAACAGCAATTAGAACAAGAAATCGACAAAAAGAAACCTAAAATGCTGCGAAAATAAATGAAGAGATAACGTATCTACATGAACTGTTATGCCACCGGCTAACTTTACCCTAACGTCGAAGAGAGAAAGCCATCGAACCCCACCTACTTTGATAGGTACTTTGAGGAAGAAAGCTAGGAATGTCGAAAGTATTAATCCAATATATCTAAAATACTCAGTCCTTTAAGAAATTCAAATTCCCGTACCGCCAAATAAGGGAGAAGAATATGATTACAACAGTAATGACGATCAGCACCATTCTAGCTGCTCATCTGAACTATGAAAGATTAAGCTATGCACTTGATTCGTAAGTTAGAGTAATTGTTGGGTTAACCAATACACAAATTCACATAGTGAAAATAGAAAATATTTTATTGTAAATCGTGCCTGTACATGATTAGCTTTTAAAGCCTTAAGTAAATGTCTATCCCATCTTGGGGAGAATCAGATGAAATCGTATAAAAAGACTTGAGCACTGGGTTTGCAATGAAATGACTAGAATGTAAGAAAGACCTTCTCGGGGAATGTCAGAGTACAAAGTGGCAAGTGAAAAAAAAGTGAAAGATATGGCACTTAGAACATGAGTACAACGTTTTCAAACATCACCAAAAATAGCCATAAATGATATAACGACAAAAACTCCTATGTAGATAAAACACAATTTGGCAAGTCGTTTCCCTGGTTTCGAAATTTCGTGAGGAAGTACCTCAAACGTGGTAATATATAAGAAAGTTCCGCAAGCAACACCTTAAAAATCGTTGAAAATTAACAAAAAGTTTTTTAAAAACCTTGTAGAATGCAGGCCACAAGAGCAGCGGTTGACTTGTTGCCTCCAGAAATAACATCCATTAATCCTATTCCTCCGAAACCACCAATTAAAACCTTCAAATGTCCTAATCGATAAAGATCACATATGAAAAACAACCTGTACACTCAAACAAAAAGCACATATAGCAATATGGATAGTACGCATATTACTCTCTACTAAACGTACACCTACACTGAAACCAATGATAACTTTGTGTAGAAAAAGAGCAGCAGCAATCTAGAATAACAAGAAATGTCAGATATCACGAAGTCAGCCAACCTGTAGAAGCTTAGGAGCTTCTGTGATAACCGCTACCGATAATCCTTCAAACAACGCGTGTAAAGATATAGCGAAAACCTGAAAGAGAGGGTTAGACATTTTCAAGTAATAATTATAAAATACCAAGAGGATGGAGCCCACAACGTTCTCTTTTGGAGCTTCATCTTCAGGATCACTCGTTACCAATGATTCAGTATCATGATGATGATCATGCAGGTGACCACCACTCAACCATCCTTTCTCTTGAGCAGCAACCACAATCTAATACGAATGTCATGATCCCTTCTCTAGCAGGAAATGCTCAACCTGTTCTATTGTTAAAACCATTAAAAAACCCGCTACGATAGCAGCTTCAGCGATAGGGAACTCCATTTCTATTCCGGCTTTCTCGAACGATTCTAATCCTTCTTAAAAATCTTTCAAATTAACAAGCTTGAACTATTGCTCTCACCCGGAAGTAAATCTAAAAGGCACGTGGCTAGAAAAACTCCTCCTCCTACACATGATAAATATGAAACAATAGGACCTCTGGCCCAATCACCTCGTAAAACTGTTGCTCCCTAAAAACATGAATAAGCTATATGAGTGCAATCAACTTACTAAACAAGAAAAAAATGTTGCAGAAAATAAGACAAGTAGTAAAATAGCTCTGAGGGAATCAGTAGCAGGATTACCGTCCCTCTTCAAAGCGGCAAATACTCCTGGTGGTGTCGGAGAGAGGCTATCCAACCAAGAATTGCGATTTTTAATCATTCTAAATTGCTATACTTTTATTTTTATGCAAATCATACTTCTAACATACGACATACTTTTAAAAATTTGGCATTAACTATGGACTTTTAATCCTTAATACAAATGCATAATTTTTAAATATATTCAATTCTAAGTATGATCTGAGGATGCAATACCGATGTACCGAACACACAATAGACCATGGAAATTTATTTTAAGCGAGTTTGTGAATACATAATAAAATGCATCGTTCACCATGATCGCAAAGAGAAAAGGAAATCAATTAAACACGAATGCTCAGTTCATTTAAACCGGAATAAATTAGATACAACATTAACAGTACTTATATTACTCGTGTCTTGGTTCGTAAACGATGTCGCGTCCAAGCTCATCAGCAAACTCGTACCACAACTTGCTTACATCCATAGGTGGGAGACGAATCTTCTCGTCCGGTGTGATGTGAACCACTGAAAAACTCTCCGATATACAATGGGAATATTGAATTTCATACTATTGCAGACTCCTCCGGAACCAGAATCACGGTAGGTAGCATGCATGATAGCGCGACGTCCCAACATTCTAGCTTCCTCATCAGTCATCTGAAACAGATTACTAGTTCTCTCTTAGACTGTATCACTAACCTTGGCTTTGTAATGAGTATCAAGAATACCATAAGCATTCAATGATCCAGATCCAACTGAGCAAACTCGGAGAGAACAGCGATCTCCCTCACTGTCGACTTTGAAGATTTGAGGTCCCTTCTTATCGTATCCAGCAACCATAGAACCCTTAAGTCGACAGTTAATTCCTAATATATCAAAAACTACTTACAACTGACAGACCCATTCCCTTGTAAGTGTACAACACATTAGCGAAATACTTACTGGCAGCGCTTACAGTGATAGAGCTTTTCTCACGGAGTTCATACAAACTGAAAAAGACCTACTATGAAAGGAAAACATACAAAAGAAAAGCCTGACTTGCAATATTTGGCAACAGTTCTAGTCCAGAACTGACAATCAGCAGCTCCTCCAGCCATGGTAGCCACCATACGATCTCCGATGTCCAAAATCTTCATGACAGATTTTGATGCTTAAGCAAAAAGATAAGGTAACACACTTGAGAAAAGTATTACAGATATATTCTCCTGCGGAAGCTCTCGAGTCGACGGCAATGATAATTCCTCCCTTATCATTTGGAGTAGCAGGTTCGTAAACAAAGGACAAGCAGGTTGTACCTTTACGGAACTGGAGATTTTTGGCATTTTTTCCAAAATGGTTAGAAACGAACTCCTTGGCCTAAGAAGTAACAAGCTCAACGAGAACTAAAACGTCAAACGTACTGGGATTCCCAAAGGTGGTTGAGTAAACACGTATTTGCTGTGAACGGGCTCTTCTATACCGTCTCTCTTGTGGAGCATAAGCTCATTAGAATCATCGTTTAAATCTTCGAATCCGCAGTTCCACATAATTGACTGACTTGAAAAAATCGATGTGAAAAAAAAACAAGAAATCATGTGAAAATATGAAAGAGGACGAAACCTCTCAAATATATCGAACAACATAAACAAAGCACTTTCAGTGAAGGTAACAAGAATAATTTCGCACGCATAGAATACAAGTAAATACTGTGGTAGACATATAAATATATATATGGATGAAACTTTTCAAAACACAAACAAAACAAAACTAGACCTTCTGCTATATCACATGGATAACTAAACTGAATCACTTAATAATGGCTTAATCTCTTTTAGGAGGAGCCATTGCAGCAGCAAGATGATAAGAGAAGTACATAGAGAAGCAATGAATTTGAATAGCTATCGCGAAGAAAATGTACCAAATGATGACCATTGGGAAAACTCCCTTAAGCACAAATTTAGAAATGTTTTCTCATTAGACCCTTACTTGGAAAGTTGGAGTTTCGCTGTTCTCCATGTCACTGATATAGTCGAACAGTTCAGGAACTTGTGCACCTAATCCAATCATACAAGGCACTATGCCACAGAAGAACTGGCCATAATAATGATAGTTGACTAGTTTAACCTAATAATACACATTTGAACTCATGAAACCGTCAGAAACGCACGTTGTTTTTTGGAAATGACTTCAAGGCAATGAGAATAGGGATAAAAGAAAAGCACCATACATACTCCCACGGATATGCTGCAGGCATACGTAAAAAGTTGAGTAAGGGGTGCTGCACTCCAAAATCATTCCTAAGGACTTCACTTCCAACCTAAATCAGCTTGATAAGTGAAAAATAACAATCAAAACGACTAGCCTTTCCCCACATGAATAAAAGAGCGAACAAATGTAATGCGAAGAACATTTTCAAAGTAGTCTTGTATTGAACACTGTAATAGAATATGAGGGTTAAAAAAACGGTTATCATTTTACATTTCTTGGTAATGAGCCGCAATCCTCTGACGGTGTTGAAAATCAGTACCATCAGTTCCTTGGACTCTCGCACCATTGGCTGCCATTTTCTAAATGATTTCAAGAATTAATATGGTGGATAAAGTATTAAGTTACAAAATTATTGAAATAATAACATGAGAAACGAAAATTTTAGTATATATATTTCAGAAACACCACGTAACGTTTATAGTTGCCTGACCAGTCCATTCAATGTCATTCTCCTCGAGTAAAGGTCTGTTTACTGAGACCATTGGAGCGCGCTTCAATCCATGGCAAGATAAGTCATGATTTCGCCTATGTGAGATTTCAAAATGGAGCCTCTCGAGTTGTGGAAACATGTTATTTCTTAGATACCTATGCTGAATAAATTTTCAGTAGTCTTCCATGAGCACATTGGTGGGGTGTTCTTAAACTGGAAAACTGGTTGTATTGTTTCAATTCGGAAATATGTACAGAAATATGCTATCCAGACATTTATTAAATACGGAAACAAACAAACCAATCCGTAAAGACAAAACATCAAAAGTGAAAGAAGAACTAGTTCTATTTTCTTTAATTGAACTTCGCACGTTTAATCTCCCTTCTAAGTAACTAGACAGATGCCTTCTTTACCTAAAGTGAATTATCCTGACTGGTTAAGGAGCTTTCACTCATAGAATCATATAAAAGTCTCCTAATATGGCATGTAATGTTCTTTCGGCACTTTGCCTTATACTGAATCGATGTCTCCAAATCGAGAGGTCATGTTCTTAAAAGTTAGCTCAGCATTCATTCTTATGATTCTATCTCTGAACTTTTCTGTATTCATCTTTCTATCACTGGATATAATGCATATGCAATCTGATTTCTCGGAAGAGTTTGAAGAGTTTCACGTATGACAGTCTAATTGTACAAGTGTTCCACACTTTGTTTTAAGATATACTCAGAAGAAGCTTGGGCTACAATGGTCCTTAAAACTTCTCCCTCATATGTAAATAAAAAAAAAGAGTTTTTCGGCTGTAATAACTGTTCAGAACTCACGCCCGAAAAGAGGATACTATCAACGAGTACCTTATGTACCACCACCAATACCACAGTGTGTCCCGAAACCAGGACCTCCAGGCGCCCCAGGACAGCGTGGACTGACAGGAGGTATTTAATCCCGACATTACAATTTAGTACATATTTTGAGAGCCTGGAAGTCCTGGAGAAAGTGGTTTGCCAGGAACTTCTGGGTTGGATTTATACAAAGAACCGATGGAATGCATCTTGTGTCCCCCAGGTCCAGTGGGTCCTCCGGGAATACCTGGCCGACCTGGACTTGATGGCTCTGCTGGTTTTCCAGGGGAGAGTAGTTTCTATGTGTTCGTAGGTGCTCCTGGAGCTCCAGGTGATCAAGGAGATCCCGGATGTTGTGGTACTTGTTGGACTTTAATTCAAATGTTTCGAATGCTTAAGGTAATCCCGGTGAGGAAGGATCTCCGGGGCTTCCTGGTCGTTCTTTTGTCAGGCCTCACAACTTCCCTGGTCCTCCAGGCAAAAGAGGCGCGTTTGGAAAGTGTGGGAGACCTGGAGACCCAGGACAACCGGCATTCAGTCCTCCCGGTCCAGTTGGCTTGCCTGGACTTCCGGGTAAACCTGGATTTTCTGGTGCACCTGGTCTTCTAGGACCTGTATAAAACATAACTGTTCAGCTTCTTATGCACTTTATTTAGATGGGACATGCTGGAGTCCCAGGGAAAGATGCTGAGTACTGCAGTTGTCCAATAAGATCGGACACATATCCAAATGTACCGGGTTATAAAAACACACTGGTTGTTGGAGTAAGTAGGTTCAAGTCTTCTTTTTGATGGCGCTTTTTTTAGCAACCCTCCAAGTCGTACCCATCTACTCCTGCTCCTCCTCCTCCACCTCCACCACCGCACCAGCCACCAGTAACCGATATAACATCGGCGAACGGGCCATCTTATGGTTCACCTCCGGATCGGTATTCAACATACCCCGGGTATAACAGAGGACCACCAGCCCTCATCACAGCTGATAAGTATGCTACAAGCTATCCACAATATGTAATGAAGGCAAGAAGACCAATCTCTTATCGTTCCTCTCCTTACGATATCCCACCCCCTCCTCCTCCTTCATACATTTCTAGACCAGCTCCACCCTACACTAGCGTGTCTCAACCTTCATATAGTCCATATTACACGGGCGGCAGATAGCTGAAATTGTTATGGTAAGTTTATCATTTTAATGATGAATGATCATTCTGAGGTATAATATGTAGCGGAGAACATTTTTGTGAGCTTATGAACAGAACATGAATATGAAAAAAATTAGTTTATTTCTCATCATCGCAATAGGCCTATAACCATAGTGGACGAATGTTGTAAATATTTCTTTGATGAACTTAAAGTTGTCGAGCTCCCCGATTACGTGCACCTAAATGATAAATGATTCAATTGAACACAGATATGCGTTGTGTAATCTTACCTGAAGCATACCCTCCTGAAGGTGGTGGAGCTCCAGCTCCACTAGAGTATCCTCCAGATGGGGCTGGTGGTGGAGCTGCGGCTCCGCTCGAGTATCCTCCTGCTGGGGCTGGGGCTGGGGCTGGGGCTGGAGGTGGAGCTCCGCCTCCGCTAGAGTATCCTCCTGCTGCGGCAGGTGCTGGAGCTTGAACTGCGGCGGAGTATCCTCCTGATGGGGCTGGTGGTGGAGCTGCATTATCGTAATTTCCTCCTCCTCCTCCTTCAACGAAGGCGGTACGAGGTGGGCAGGGACAATAAGCAGCATCGGATCCTGGTTGACCATCAGCACCATTTTGTCCGGGGTTACCTGGGGCTCCTGGAGTACCATCGTTTCCTGGAGCTCCTGGAGGTCCTGGTGGTCCAGCAGGTGATGGACCGGCATCGAAGGATTGTCCGGGTCCTCCAGCAGGTCCGGCCTCTCCTGGTGCACCAGCAGGTCCTGGAGTGCTAACGCTTCGGGTTCCTGGTGCTCCAGGTTGTCCATCGGATCCAGGAGCTCCTGGGTTTCCATCTGGTCCTGGTCCTCCTGGTGGTCCTGGTGGACCTGCCTCTCCTGCTCCTCCTCCTTGTCCGCTTTGTCCTGGGTTTCCGTCTGGACCTGCTGGTCCTGGTGGACCGTCAGAACCTGGAGGTCCTGGTGGTCCTTGTGGGCATTTCACGCAGTCTTGAGAAGAAGATGATGAATCAGCGGGAGCACCAGCTTGACCAGCTTGACCGTCTTGTCCAGCATCACCAGGAGTTCCATCTTCTCCTGGTTGACCTGGAGGACCTGGTGGTCCAGCTGGACATCCAGAAGCAGCAGGAGCACAAGCTGAAAACAAAATGTTTTTTTCTTCAATCTGGAGCGTAGTGCTAACCGCATTGTCCTCCTCCTCCTCCACCTCCTTGTGATCCACCGCCGTTTGTATATCCTGATACTCCTGCAGCTCCACCTTGATTGTAAGACTGACGGCGGCTTCTGACGAAAACGCTGTACACTTTACGAGAGCTACCAGTTGATTGAGTTAGCATAACATTCCAAGCATCATCAGCATATTCCTAATTATATTATTAGTAAGTTTATCATAGTTTCAATACATACCTTGAACTCTTTGAGCTCACGGTCAACCTTTCGCTCGAACTCATCAATTTCATCGAAGAGATCATACATAGTATAAAAACAAACTCCCAACATCATGGAGCACATAATGAAAGAGCTCAAGACTCCATAATATTGAACGGTGCGCCACTGAATGAACAACAATGAAAACTTGAAAACGCTTAATAACTCACCATTATTATTCTCTTCCGATTGGGAGCTGAGAAGAGAATGCAGCGAAGGTATTGTGCCATCAGATTCAAGCCCTTATATAGTAGCTTGGACGCCAAACGAATTTGTGAAAATAAATTATCATTCCAACTGGTTCATTATACTTCCAAAAACAAAATATCAGGCATATCCAGTTTGGTTATACTTAATGATAAAGGATAAACTGCGATAGTGCATATAATGTCATTTGCCATCATGATTGGACGAAAATCATATCGTGATTCAACATATGAAAATTTTAATTGTGTCAACAAACCTCCAATCCGTTTCAGCGAGTTTTTTTTTATCGTTTCTTAGACGTATTCACTCTTACAAACAACATAAAATCTTATAACGCAACACTTAATGAATACAACTCGTGAACAAAAGACCCGAACTTGCCAGTAACTCCTGTACGTTTGGTACGAATGGTAGGTCATTTACAATTTTTGTCGCTGTACACACGGTTGTTCTTAACTGCTCTACTATTTATTCTGTCGCTGGAAACGAATGAAGGCAAGATTTATTCTTTTTCTTTCAATATTCATAAAAAAAACTTTTAGAAAACAAATGTACAATCAATTAAGTTATTGATTTTATTACTTATACAGTGAGTGTCAAAATATGTTAGATTAGGCAGACCGTCCATTACGTATGGAGTCGAAAAGTAAGTCATTATGTTCTCTTTTTCCGTACTTTGACCAGAATGTGACTTTCGAGGCATGTTTCTGACCTGTAAGATGTTCAGTTAAAAAGATTCGATGAAGAGTATTAACTTGTTCTTTGATCGAATAAATGACATTCTTCATAGGCAGGGGAATAAACATGAAGACTAACAGCATTTTCCGAATGACTTGGATTTTCCATACGATGAAGACCGAGTTGATCTAACACACATGCCGTTAAAAAAAATATACTAGCATTTCTAACCGCTCATATATGTCACTTCATCAACATCAACTTGGACTTCTCCAGTTCTGTTCAGAGGTCCAATATGTTCTGAACTCTCAGGGAAGGCAAATCTAAGAGATTAGCATGTTTCTCGCAAAATTCATTCGTATACCTGGACTCTAGAAGAGATCCTTGTAGCATTTTGACGAAACAGTGAGATCCTGAATGGTCATGGATGCTATAAAATGGATAATTTATGAGAGACATAATAAAAAATATACTTTGTACACATTCCAGGCCCCCAACAAAGAACAATGAGATTATATTTACCATTACCAGTATCAACAAGATTTCTGGTATAACTGTAAAAGTTGAGTTTATTCTCTTGTCATTATGCGCAACGTACTGTCTATCGTCAAAATGGGCAAATTTCCCCCAGTCAGAGATGTTGCTCTTGTATGAGCCGAGAATTTTCTCAACATCCTCGATTACAACATCATCAGTAGCAAAAGCAACACGAAGTTCTTCAATCAGCTTATCCATCTATAATAATCAGTCATTAGAATAAATTAGGTACAGGTGTATCAGCATATTTGAAATGGAAAGATGGAAAAGGGAAAGTGTTGATGGGATTAAGTGATATCAACGACCGCAAGTCTTTTCCGTTTTGTAGACAACGTGAAGATATGGTGTTACCCAACCCACTCACATTGCTGTTCATCTGAATAAAGAGAAAAATGATTGGATATATTCATCCAGTTCACTATTCAGCTGCCACAACCCTGTCCATCCAGTTCGATGACCATAGAAAACTGACGAGATCAGGAAACCGCATTTATTAACGAGCGAGAACTTCATAATTGAAACTTGTTCGCAAAGTTTCATTCTGGGTTATTAGTTCTAAAGACTTAATAGTTTTTTCTTAAATCAGCCAGTTTTTGTTAGGATATAGTTTGCCACCATAGCTTAGCCATAACATCGGAAAACGCCATTTAAGGTTTATTAAATAAGGTTTTCAACAGCATTTGAAAGCTAAGTGAACATTTGTTTTTAACCAACGATTATGAGAACGTAATACAGCTTATAACCTCGTTTTCTTAATAAATAGATTGAAATCAGATAAATGGACCCATAACTGATTTTGATTCGCATGAGATATTAGTATCAACTGGTAAATCCCCACAAGCGCACGGAATCACGATCTCTTGCTTCTGAAGATACTGATGCGAAAGCAAGAATTGGCTGTTTCGGATGCCATGCAGTTGAGAAAACTTCTCCATCCACTCTAATGTCTGATACCCTTCAAAATTAATATTTTTCAATGTTTCGGACTGATGTATGATTTACTTAGCGCCGTCATCTAGCCATCCTATGTCAATGCAGTGATCTTCGCTACCACAAGCGATAAGATTTCCAAAAGCATTTACGGATACTGTACGGACAGGATAGTCTAGCCTGAAATAACAGTTTCAGATTTCTCACGGTCGCATGTTCTCTGTCTATCTTATCATTCAAAGAAGCATAGATAAATATGGCTGACCTAGCAATCGTTGATTCGCAGATGAATTCATCCAAGTTCCACAACGTGCATAGCGCGTCATTTCCACCCACAACCATCTTTGATCCATCTGACGTTATTGCTATAGATAAACAACTTGATTGAGTTGATAAAGCTTGTATGCTTCGTAACGGCTTCAAATCAGGTAGCCTTAACATGAATTACAGTTTGAGTATATGGTCATTCAGCCTACGAAAATATCTCAACTTTTCCTCCACCGGTAGCGACGAACAAGTATTCTCCACTGGGGTGACAAACTATTTCATTGAGTTCCACTTTGATGTCAACACTCTGAAGAGTTTTTTCGATGAAAATGTCTCTTATTCATTCTCACTTTGATAATAGAAGATGTGCGTCCATCCACAATGTGTATTTTATTATCTTTATCACCATATATGAAATGCTTGCCGCTCGGAGTCCAAGTAACATACAAATTTGGAGCTTAATAACCAAACTCGTGTGATTCACAGTAGAGTTTGAACGAATTTTACCTCGTGTGCTCAGTTTTCGCTGTGTACTTTTAGCTCTCATATCCCAAACACAGATGGATCTGTCCAAACTTGCTGATGCAAAGACATACGGTGAGGAATATTGGAAAGCGACCTTCAAGCAAAAATTAATAACTTCCATTCGGAGTATATAATACTTGATCAACAGTATCATCATGACCAGAGGCTACAAAATCTAGCTTCAACCTACAACCAGAATCTACGGCAGCAACCGCAACTCTTCTGAAAACCAAAAAGATGAAACGAAAAGTGAAAAGCGTGTCAACCTATCGTGAGATCCGCAAGCTAGCTTAGTTCCATCGCAATTCCAAGATAAAGAATGAACTTTTGATACCTAGAAAAATCATTCACCACATCCGAGTTTTATTTTCCTTACCTGCATGTCACATCCTCGTATTCTTTGATGAGAGCTGAAATATGAGATCGCATCTCCTTTACTTCTTATTTTGTTTTTGAAGGATCTCGAGGATGCCATTCCTTCTGATAATAAGCCATTTAGACGACAAAGATGACAATGTTAAAGTATGCTTAGGCAATAAACTGATTGTACTGAGAACAAAACCAACTGCAAATTCCTCTTTATATACGATGAAACAATCGTCTGAGAAGCATGAAAAAAATAAATCTGAATAACCCTACTTGAACCGGAAAAAAGAATTAATCAAATCTATGGTCAACAACAGAAACCAATAATTCCTCAATTATCGGTGACAGAAAACAAGTTCGCTTTGAGCTTTCTCCCAAGAAACGAATGAATATTGTAAAATGTAAAGTGGATATCACAATTTCAAAGATAACAAAGAAGTGAAAACAAATCTATTATAGTTTTAAACACCCTAATCGGTAATCATTCCAACAATCCATTCTCTTCTTAGAAAGGCTTCGACAAATGCTCGATAATTTCATACTTTCTTTCCTTAGTGATTTCATTTTTGGAAATCATACCGTCCAGGATGAGATCCATTGTAAGAGCACTGAAAACTCACATGAACGAGACAACAAAAAAAGTTTTACTACCTATAAAAGTTTATTCCTGCTTTCTTCAGTTGAACTGTTGCTCCTTGCTGGCGGTCCAAAACTGCTATAGCGTCAACGACCTGATAGAAGTTTTTAAATCCAGCGCGAAAAAGTTGGACTGACCTCTAGACCTTCCTCACGGATTCCCTCAGCTGTTTCTCGAATGGACTCACCAGTTGTGACAACATCCTCGATAAGAATAGCACGTCCACCAGTTGTAAAAACACCCTAATAAACATGTTTTCAGTTAATTTCATGAACTAAGCACCTCAATCATTTTCTTAGTTCCGTAAGATTTAACTTCTTTTCTCTTCATAAGCATAGGTATATCCATAATGTCAGCTACTAACTGAAATCGGTAGCTAAATAGGATGAATCATTGAAGAACGAAACTGTTGCTAAAGGAATAGCAGCATATGGGACTCCAACGATGTAATCAACCTTCAATCCTTGAGAAATAATGATGTCACAGAGACTTTGAGCAGCCAAGCGCTGTAAAGTTCAAATAAGAGTCGCAAACTTGAGCGTTTCCTCACTAAAGTTTTAGGATGGCTCATGATTCTGCGAAGATCAATATAGATTGGAGTCATTTGCCCAGACTTGAGGAAAAACTCGCCCATACGGAAGACCTTAGAAGGTGTGAAACAATGCAACTGATTAATGAGATACCTGCATAGAATACAACGCTTCGAACAAATGATCTGGGAGCTGGAGTGTCTCCGTTTGGGAAGCAGAAGTAACTTCAGTCACAGAATTAGCACCCATCCTAATAAAACAATGAGTTAAGCAAGAACTAATCTAGAGAGGTATGAAATGTTATGAAACATTCTAATCTTGAGAGTGAAGATAGGAGACTGTCTATTCAATAAATCTATGTAACAATATTAACAATATATTAGAAAAACAAGTAGTACTAGCTAAATAGAGATCAAGGCCTAGGAGGGGCGATCGTCCAGCTCTTTGGAATGCTCTTCCATTCCTTCTCTGTTCTCTTATAAATCATCTGCCGGGTGAAATGTCCCATCTTCTGATTTTCACGTAAATCTTGTACAGACTAAAAACATATTTCGTAATGTTTTGCAATATATTCGTTGTATACTTTTCTTTCTGTTGGCGGCTTCAATAACTCTTCCAAATTGCAATCAATTTTCTGCGAAGATTGTATGGGAACGATATCGACATGAACCTTGAAAGAAAGATTCAAAATTCCAAAAAATGATTGTTCTAACTGTGTCTAAATCGTTCTGGAAAATTGACTTCGTCACTTTTCTTGCATCCACGGACATATGAGTTCGGAACAGAAAGTAGCTGAATTGAGATGTTCAAGAATTTCATGCCTTTGCCTTCAAACTTTGAAGAATAAACTGGATCGTTCGTTTGTTTGGTTATTCGTTTGTAGGGTAAATCTTTATGACCTAACGATTCAACTTTTTCAATAACAGCTCCATGATCCAGCAAAGTGTTTCCTGCTCTTGTAAGTGTCTTTATGAGGTCGGACTAGAATGAAACTTTGCTTTACGTGGAATTTTTACTAATTTACCTTTGATAATGAACGAGTGATTAATGTCACTTCAAAAAGTGGCATAATCAACCTGAAACCTTATTGTTAGATTACAATTTTCTGAGCTTTATCACTGTTAACATAAAAAATAAAGAGAGTTCTGTGCTTCTTCATGCTATAGAAAAGTTAAAGGTCTCAGCCATTGAGTACGGTTGCAAATAGAGCATGCTTGTCAATTACTCTGAAATATCTTCTTAATTTCACAGTTGACAAAAGGAGATCTTTGGGAGAGAGAAAGAAAAAATTCGCAAGCATGGCTCAGCACTCAGACAGAATGATTTCTTTTACCGGGTTGTTGGCACACTGTCTAGCATGTCCTAAAAATGTCCTTCGATTAATACGAGTTTGTCTGACTGATAGGAGCCGATCGATCACTATCACAGCGTCTTGATAATCAAGAATAAACTAGTTTTATTACTGTTATGAAATTTCAAAGCTCTCAATTCAATTAAATAGACGATTTTTATATGTAAGTTATCGGACACACATAGTCTTATCAGTTCTGTTTTCGCAGAGTTGCGAAAATGACCGACGGCTCCTTGGCACAATTGCTTGAGAAGGCAAGCTCTATTGTATTAGGAAGCGTTTCGAATCTTTTTCGAATCCACAGTATTTATTGCTATAATTTATCAGAGATTGATGTATTGAAGCCTACAAACTATCGTTTACAAAAAGTTCGAGATGGACGTAACTTTACGATACGTTTCGTCGAAATAAGCCAGAAGGAAAAGCCAACCCAAGTTTTCGAGTTCTCCCTTCAGAATGTTCGTATATCTTCAAAACTCGGACAGAATATCACCTTTAGGTCGCTAATGTGGATGTATCTGTGACGTATACTCCGAAGTTTCCTGATGTAAAACCCCCAGCTTCGAAGAACCTCAAACAAGTATTTAGTTCGTTGTTTCCAATTGAAAATTTGAGATTTGCAGAAATCTTTTAACGATTCACCATTCTTTCATTTTTGTAGAGCTGAATCTGAGTCAAAAGTCACTGCATATTGGATAAAGCTAGATGGTGGTGTTTTTAACGATGTTTACAAGTAACAATATCTTAAGATTCCGCTCAGTTTGATCACGAGGATATTCCGCTCCTCATGTTTTCTGATTATGGATTTCTCGCTGAAGATTCAGATCTGATAACCCAGCACAGTGTTTGGATTCATGAAAATGGGTTGGTGTTGTAATTCTAAATATTTTTTATATGAAAGATCGTTAAAGATTCCACCGGAAAGATTGGCTTTTACTTGAGCTTGAGAAGAAGACAGAATACTCAAAAACATCAGTTAAAGGGAGAATTTGGTCTCAAAACGGAAAGATACTTTTGAGCTTTATTCAAGAAAGAAGTAAGAAGACCAGTTCTAGCAAAATATGAAACATTCAATTTTATTGGAATTAGTTTGTAAAGTAATATATACAATAAAACAACCCGAATAAATCAAGAGAACTTATCACGTTTCAGACAGTGAAACCTCTTTCTTTTTATACAAAGCTCACTTAGAAAATTTGTACATTCAGTATTTACACGAGTTAAGTATATTATTAGTGTTAATCGAGCTCTTTACTAGGGGACTCACACTGTTCATCTTCCAACTCGAAGTCCAAATCAGCTGCCGTACCATGAGGTTCATCTTCATGCAACACTTCGAAGTCGTCATCAATGATGTAACTTGGATCGCCCATATCATCGAACTCTAGATAACACGGTTAATTTCAGAGAAAGTTGCAAGTTTCACCTTTCATTTCAATCTTGGCCTTCACACCAGTGTAAGGTTCGAAGGGAGGCCAGTATTTCGGTCGATCATTAAGTTGTTCGAAAAGTGGAGGGTTTGAAGATGGGAAAACGCGCTGTAAATTATGATCGTTTTCACAAAATACCGTTTATGATAACCGTTTTTAAGTCTTCCGAAAGTTTTTTGAAAGATTCTTCTGATTCGCAGAAGAAAGCCATTGCTAAGGATGGGTCCACCTGATCCAAGTCCATACAGAAAGTCATATCACAATGATAGGTTGAAGGTTCCTCGTTAGATTCCACTTTAACCTCCTTTGGGTTGTTACTACTGAGGGAAGGTCTGCAGTAGTGAGGATCGAGGTAGATGAGCTGAAATGAAGCATGTTTTGAGCGAATAATTAGGTAATGTTATTACTTTGTCATCAAAGATACCAACGAAATAAAGTGCTCTGTTGGGTCTGCCTCCGATAATGCCAACACATGAATCCAGTTTGAAGTATTCCTACAGGAGAAAAAAATTAAAAAATCGTAGTAAATAGGAAAACCTGAAGAGCTGGTAAATAACACTTGTTCATATTCGTTAGTCCAAGCCGGAGAGGAACAAGTAAAAGAACAGGTCGCCATGATGATGCTAAACTTGAAACGTTATTTAGTAACTTTTAAAATTCTTACTTGTTAGGGCTTCAGTCGACAGAGCTAAATGGGATTCATCCACGCATCCATCAGCTTAACAAAGAGAATAAAAAATGAATTTTTTTTTAGATTTTACCGCTTATCAACTTAACAGCATCATATGTCGACATAGTTGCCACTTTTGTAACATCGCTTTTGATCAGAATATTATCTAAAGCAACATGAACGGCTATATTTGACCAGGTATCAAAAATAGCCAACTTCTTCAAAACCTGAAGAGCAAAAAATTTGGTTATACATTGAATGATTTACCTGAGCAGCTGTATTTGGTCCAAACCATTCACCTATAGCTTTACCTTCAGATACGCCCATTTGCGCTAGAAAATTGTAATAACTCTTTCAATCGAAGACTTATACCTATTTGATGTATTGAATACAAAGCGGTTTTTTCGTCATGGAACATTTCCAAAATCTTGTCGTAATTAGAGTTTTTCTCGTTCTTTTCATTCCATATGAAATGTTTGCCTGAAGCAACAGATTGTTTGAATGATATTCATCTGAAGATTTGTTCTAGCTTCTATAAATTAATAGAAGAATGCAACCGTTTTGTGAAAGATATATATACATGATTTTTCTAAACTTTACCGATATGTCTTCTCAGAAGCACCTCTCCTAAGACCATCTGAGCACAGCGAAGCATGCAACCCCAGCCTTGATCAGACTCCGGGCCTGTTCCTCCTTAACTTATGCTTTCATTTTGTTTATATATAATTATTAATACCAATAGGTGAGAAGTTTTTCCGATAAGTAAACCAAAAGCGTGACCGAACATATTCTCTTATTTTTTCCAGTCCATCTGAAAAATTGAATAAATATACATAAATACTATTTCTTTGTAAAAACTAATCACCTTTCTTGGTAAACTTTTTGCCTAATAAATAAATATCAGTTTCCTCTCGATAACAGGAAGCGATGTCATGATTCAAAGCGTATGCAAATGGAGGTTCTAGTGTGCAGCATGTCTCAATCATTTTGGAGATAGAGTTTGTTTTGTCAGACGAATACTCTTCCATTAATAAATTTATGTACAATGCTAGTCAATTTTTGTCAAAAGACAACAACACGTGCACAGATTTCGTTGTTTTCAAACAGGCACGTTGAATCAGCTGATTTTCAGACTAATAGAGTATAACGTCTCTTCCGTACAGCTTTTTTGTGCGTCGAGTTAAAGGTCTGCATACAACGCTGCAAGACTTTTAATATAAAAGTTCTGTTCGGAGTTTCCGAAGATATGTCCTAGTAGTTTCGAACGTTTTCATATTTGTTTGTTTCGATTAATTCTAATTTCCAAGCTTTTAAATAAATACTATTAACTTTTTCTAACAACGCATTTATAGATGGAGGTTGTGGAAGAACAAAATCTTCAAACTTCTGTTAACACTAGTGAAAGAGGAATACCAAAATCTGGAAAATGGTGGAAGGATACCAGTGTACCGAAGTACTTTAGTTATTCAATGTTATAAATCTAATAATTCGAATTCAGGGTATTCAAAAATCAAAGTAAATCTATTAAAACATCATGGCAGAAAAAAATGGAAGATAAGAATAAAAATAAGCAGGTACACTCACAGTCATGACTTCAGTAAGTAGCATTCTGTTTGTGTTTAGGTTGCAATGCTGCAGAAAGATATCCGGGATAAAAAAGCTCAAGAAAAACTAGTAAGATTATTATTTAAATGCATTGGTCAACACTTTTTTCAACAGGATAGAGCTCAGAGAGCTAAAGAACAGGAAGAACGTCGTCTAGCTAATGAACGTAAGGCCGAAATAGTTCAAGTAATCAAGAACACCAATAAACTGAAGAAAATTAAAAAGAAACATCTTCGTACAATCGAAACACGAGACACAACCAATCTATAAATTCCAATTTGTTTATCTTCGTTGTTGTTATTGTTTAATCTTTGTTGATTTTGAAAAATTTATGTCAAAACATGAAATGAAATTTATTTTTACAAAAGCTTTGTGTGAAAAATCTGGAAATAGGGACGGCTAACTCTAATGGGAATGGCTCTTGTATGAAACCCTTTAGCGAGAGTGCGAAGCATGTTGACGTGCACATGTCCTCTTCGAAACATTTATCATGAAAGATATGAAATAAACATTTAGAAAATAAATGATTATTTGAATAATTATTATTCAGGAACTAACCATTAATCAAGTTTTACTGAAAAGTTATTAAACTATCATTTGCTATATTCTATTCTGAAATTATAAATTAGGCGCCTTGAGCAGGTCGTATTGCTCATAAATATATTGTTAATTGGTCATAATAATAAGTTAACGCAAAGAAAATATAAAGTGAACAAATTGAAACGGATCTATTATCTACAAGAAAACATTTTTATCCACCAGCCACGGAATCATAATTGGCTCGGAACAGCTTCTTGTGTAATTCAAGCTTCCAAACTGCTCCAGACACAACAATACAAAGCATGATGAGTATGAATACAGTTACCTGAAAGAAAATACGATTGAAGAGATAAATTTTCAAAACATTACCATAGTAGTATTGGAATCATCCGGAATAGGAGCCTGGGTAGGATTTTGGAAAATGAAAGACTGAGCGGTAGTCGTTTCTGGTTTAGGTTCTTCCTTTACTCTTTCTTCCTTTGCTTCTTCTACAACTGAGAAAAATTTAAACAATTTGCTATTAGGACTACGAACCTTTCTGTTGTTTTCTTGGTTTCTGAGTTGGCTCGTCCATATCGTCATCTTCGTCGACAACTTCTTCCGCATTATCGTCATCGTCTCCGTACTCAACCTCCATGACGGTTTCCTTAGGTTTAGGTCTTGAATTAACAAAATTTGAATTATACTATTAACAGGGATTCGTACCTCGATTTGCCCTTTCGCTGTCTTGGCTCTGGAACTCTTTGCTGAGCTCTAACTCGATTTATGGCTCCTTGATCGTCGGTCTAATTGTCGAAATATTTTAATAGTTTTGAATTTATTCCAACCTTGAAGCAAGCACTAACGGACAAATCGTCATTATTAAATTGAGCACATCCGGTTGGGTTTAGTTCCTCGGGAAGTTCATCATCTCCTGTGAAGGATGCGCAGCCGATAGTGTGGTATTCAGTCATAGTTCCTAGTTTACTTTTGATACTGGCCTAAATGTCTACTTAAGAACCATACTTTGTGATAAATATATACTTTGAAACAGAATTCTCCTCTGCAAGTAGTGTTACGGGAAGCCATCTGAAATGAGAAGTAAATAGTTGGTAAGTTAGAGCAAGCTCTTACCGCGTTACCCATCACGCTAGCTCGGACAAATGCTTGGCATTTTTGTCTTTCTGGGACTTTGGGCTTAGGTTTCTCTGCGTTACAGAAGTCAGTTCCGCAAACACAACTTTCAGTTGATAACAAAGATTCTGCGTCCTAAAAAAGAGAAGAGCTGAGGACATATTATTCTATCATTTAAACCTTCGCAACAGTGTGGTGCATAGCTCCAGTAATTGGAGGGATCATGCATGCTCCCAAAGATCTTCTCTCCACAAGGGGAACTGTCGCGTTTACACATCCCTGAAGACAATTTACTTAGAATGAATTTATGTAATGACAAATTTATGTTTGAAATTCTTAATTTTGCATACGTAATAACACGAATACATTTCTTCATTTCACTTATTAAGTTTGCGTACTCATAGTACGGTTGTTTTCATTTATCAATTTTTCAAAAATTTGTAGCGGTCGTTCCAAGAAGAATGCTCGAGTTAAATGAATCTTTTCAGGCTATACAACAGTTCTAAGCCTCGGAAGAACCGCAGATTGGCGTTGTCTATTCCCTAATGATTCATGTCTACTGCCCTGCATGCTTGCTGAGCAATCTTTCCTACCATGAAGCATTATATGATGATGAGCAAAGTCGATAATCTCATAACGCATTGTTGTTTTCAAAACTCAAATATAAGCCAAGCAATTTGTATCCAATACACATGTAGGAGATTATTCGTTCACTCGATTATGTTCAATTAATATGGCAAAAACTAAAGCTTCTTAAAATATGAACTGGCTAGGAATAATAATTTCCAGCATGCTACTAGAAATTGTTTTCTTAAAACTAATTTCGGGTTGTTTTGCAGAATGCAGAGATCAACATGGATGAGAAAATCAGAAAAAATATTTTTAAGAGAATATTTGGAATCTAGAAAAAGAAACATTTGAACGTTACAAAACTCGCTAGTAGTAAATGATGTTTTCTCTCGTGTACTAGTAGTTTGCTCAGACTTATTGGTTCCTTCTTCTTTTTTTTTGATTGGTTTGTCAAAAACTACTTGAGTTGTTGAAATTGGATTAAATAAAAGCATTCAAATGAAACGAACTTGTTCGATCTCCTTTGTGCGGTGGTTAATAACATAACTGCACATTTCTCCAGAGCATGTTGACTTTCCTCGGCAATGGGATCCAGAGCATCGGCAAGTTACCTTCAAATAGAATGATTACTGAGATGTTATTCCTAATGACTTCTGGAAGAGTGTCACGGAAAAACATATTGAGTGGATATTTTTCATGACATCTTTCTCTGTTGTATTAATTGATGAAAAATTCATTCATTGTTTTAAAAAAAGAAGAAGAAGAAGCTTACTAACCAGCTCAACTACTTCTTTCTCTAACTTTCTGGTGTTTTTTCCGTTACAAAGGTGCCCATTGCAGAAGCATGTAAATGGATCCTGAAATAGAAAGTGTAAGAAAAAAGAAAGAAGAAATTGGATTGAGCAACCCTAATCGAGTATATTTCGATTTTTTTAAAGCGTTATAGTGCCTGATTCTTATTTGATGTTTGATTCTTAAGGTTTCACCAGACACACATGTATGTATATCCAAGAAAATTCTTGAGTGCCTCATCAGTTTTCGGTTTTATCTTCCTTTTAAAGTTGAGTTCTGAGGTTATTGAGAAACATAGATTATATCTGAAGAAGGGTTGCCGCTAAGCTTCATTCTCTCTTCTCATCAAGGAATTCGATAAAAATATATTTTAAGTCTGCCTATGAGTAATCCATGATATTACCAGTACTTGCAAAAGCATTATGAGAAGCAAATTTGCAGTTGCGTCAAGCAGTTGCCATCACCTCTTTTTCCATATAAAGAAAAGGTTTTAAACAAGCTTTGAGTACCCATTAGATTCAGGAGATGTTTGACAACATGCTCAGAGTTTCCTCTTTCTACACACTGTTTCGTATTTCCAATTGAACACTCGTATTCAGCCATTCTCACTAATACTTGCTTTTATTGTCTTTCATTCTTTCCGTTTCACCATTTTGAAATCTGATGATTTCGACGAAAAACGCTAATTATCATCTTATTTTGGTCACCTTTAACCTTTTTTGTTTCTGAGCACACTGCGAAATTCTTGCTATCGGGCATTTGAATAATTCCGAAGAAACTGAATGAAGGCGAAAGTTGAAGAAATGAAGCATGGAACTTCCGGAAAAAAAAAAGAATCGTCGATGCTCGCTACGTTCCCTATCGGGTTACATCCTGCAGCTTTTCAAGCTCTCCAACATAAGAATAAGCATCTTTTCCGGACAAAAACTATTCTGTTGGCCTTATACGACAAACACGAATGATGTCTCGCCAATGATGAACAGAAAAAAAGAAAAGAAAAACTATGGGAATATTATCTTAAATCCTATTTGAATGAAAGATGTATAGAAGCTATTGCTTCAAGCTGAGGATTAAGATTATGAATAGTAAATATGAAAACGATATGTTATACAATCCTTGCTATAGAAAATGGAATTCCCTATTAACACCCACGTCCCCCTAAATACTGAACTAATAACGCTTAACCTATTATTGAATAAATCTTTAAAAAGCCTTTTGTTCTCGACTGCACTTTCTAACTTTTTTTTCCTTCCAAATAAGGAATAAATCAATATACTTACGTCATCAATGTCTGCAACCTCACAATGGTCACGAATATCACTTCGAAGTAGAGTTCCATTCATACATCCCTATAAAGAAGCACTTTCAATGTTTCCTAATTCATCACATAATCTCAAATGCGATATTTATATTTTGATTTCATAGAATTGATTAATATAAATAGCAATTGGAACTTGAAATTCATTAGGCGTACTCTAGCCTATTAGGACATCTATTTCCTCTCCAAGTTCCACTCATTTGGAATATTTGATTGAGATTCTCTTACCTTAACAACTTCTGGATGTCCCCATTCAACTGTTCCCCATCGTGGAGCATAATTGGAGATAACGCAATATTCCCCGTAGCAGAATGAACCCATACAATCTATTCCAACACAATCCATACATTTCACCGATTCGGAACTTCCGAATAAGAAAGTTAATAGAGTAATTAGGGAAAGAAGCCTCATGTTTAATTCACTCTTTGGTAAGTACCCTGAAGTATATTTGATGAAGCATCATTGAAAATTGTGAAAAAGTTTTTGCAAATTCAAGAAACAAATTAATAACAGAAAGATGAATGACGGTCCATTACAAGCAATATGAAATGAGGTATTCATAGTCGTACATCTCTGAATATGAGAAGAAAATGGAGAAGTAATGCTTAGAAACCTAACTTGAAGTTGTTTTGAGTAGACATATTGGCAAAAGAAAGCTTAAACATCATGTAAGGTTTCAAGTTCATATGCAAAGCCTTTCCCTCTATTCTAATTGAACCCTTTTGTACAAACAATGACGTATCTTATTGAATGACGTGGAGAACACTTGAATTTCACGTCCATCCGAAAATCATTTTTTTCATTTTCGATCATTCGGAACGGTTGTGTCTTTCAATTTTCTTCCTCCTAATTGTACTGCCCTTGCAACCATAGTGTTTTTATTTGAAAGAAAAATTGGAAAAAAAAAGTGTTTGAAGAAAAGTATTGAGCATTTCAAACATTTCCAAATTTTATTAGGAAAATTTGAGGCAATGTGACTATTTTAGGAACAATTTGAATTAAAGTTTGAAGCAGAATTGAATTAAAATGTGATGGAGATTTCAATGAGGTGGCCCTAAAAGACTGAAGCTGGAAATATTCAGTTTTATACGGAAAAGGCCAAATAATCGCAGGTTTACTCGTCGTTAGGTCCGTATGAATATAGAATAACCAAAGTAAAAATGAGAGAGAGACGATTAGATGGAAGCCTACTGACGACATTGTTGAAGCTAAGCTTTTCGCTTAAAATCTTTCATCTTATTGGAGGAGGAGGAGAGGAAATATAAAAAAAAAGTGGAGAAAAGAAGGAAGAATTATGTTGAATAAAAATATTCATGAGGAAGAGAAGCTCACAGAATTGTAATTAATTTATAGAAGAAGCAGGTAAAACAAAAAACAAAAGCGAAAAGAGATAAAGTGTATAAAAGCTTTGAATGGAAAAACGAGAGGTAGAGCGCAAAAACAGAAGAGAACGAGAAGTGCGAAATATGTAAGAAAGAATGAGGGAAGCTTTTACATAGAGAAGCCTATATTGGTCGACATGCAGAGAACTCAAGCTAAAATGCAAAATACTACGCGAGTAGTTGGCGATGACGGAGAGTTTGGACACACCCCAAACACCCTGAATCTTCTACTACTACTAGCATCGAAAAAGCTCTTGCTACCATAGGAGGGGCTAAGACTGAGCTTGTCAGTCTAGAGATGCAGACGAAAGATTGCGGAAACAAGTAAGAGAAATTGTAGAAGACAGATGAAAGAGAAAGAGAAAAGGATATCGAAAGAGGAAAAAGAAAAAAGAGTAAGAAAATGCAGATATAGGAAAAAAGATGAAAGATGTCATGACAGAAAGAGAGTCAGAAACGAGAAAATATAGAAAATGGAGTAGGCTGGATCGATGAGAGCCCGGGGAGAAAGAGGAGGGAGAAGGGGGGGGGGGGGTTGTGGTTGAAGAGAAGAGCTGCGCAGAAGAAGGCGGTTGCCTAGTTCTAAGCAAAAATTTTCTTGAAAAGGATGTGAGAAAACTAAATAAACCGAATAATATTCATCTCTCATAAAGAGGTTCATAGAGATAAAAAGCGAGAAATGACGGTAGATAGAGAGATGGATGAACAGAGAGAGAGAGAGAGAGAGAGGGAAAGAATTACCGAGAAGATGAATGAGCAAAAGAGAAAAAGAATCTCAAAAGAATATAATAAAAGGCAATAGAAGTAGAAAAAAAAGGAATTTTTCTAATTTTTGAGAAATGTAACCGACAACTTGCAGACATTTTGCTTTTTTTCTCATTTTTCTCTGAAACAAAAAGAAAGTTTGAAAACTGAAAAAGTAGCGAAAAACATATTATTTTATTAAAATTATATTCAATAATAGCAAGGTTAATACATATTTTCTTTTCTTTCCTTTTTTGTTCATATTTTTCATGTGCTACGTGAGGAAAAATGTATTATTTTCTTGAGAACTATTTCGTATTTTCAAGGAATATGTTAATGTGTCACAACTGCTGATGATAGATAAACTATGCTAACATAATGATTATATGAGACAACGAATAATAGACTATTTTGATTTTTGAGCTTTTCAAACATTTTTTTTTCATTCCTGGACAAGCCAAACTAACTTTGAAATGCTAATTATGCGTCACTTACGTGAGTTTTGAAAAACATTTTCAATCTGTGAACGCATGAAGCGGTTGTGCTACAAGGCATCTTCTTCCGCTTGTACATATCAATCATAGCACAGCAACAGAAACATTTTCATTTTTATTTTTTTTTCGTTCAAAAGAGCATAAATAGCATATTAGATGAATGTTATTGTTGATGTAGCGTAACTTGGTCGTAATTTTTCTTTTTTTCGTTGAAGAAACTCTGTTTGCCGTCTTCTACCATCAATGTAACACCTGAATGTTGTTATAATATTAATTATAAAGTTATGTATCTGAGTACCAGACGAATATGAGAGTGATAGCAAGTATAATTGCTACAGAAGACAGTATACCAGTCATCCACTTTAAAGCGATTTCTTCACTTCGTTCTAATGATGTTTTGTTTTGATTTGACAGAAATAATCAAAATAACAAACCTCGACACCACGGCCACCAGCCAGGAGTCCATGAGCCATTTATACATGTTCTGAAAGAGATATTCTTCATATTTAAAGGTTAAGCTTGATGTAAAGATACCTTTGTTGATCTCCATGAAGAAAGTATTCTGGTTTGCATGTAAAGGTGACAGTGATACCATGCAGATAGTTATTGCCCATGGGATACTTGATAACTCCCTTATTTTTCATTAATGGTCCGCAAGATTGTACTGAATGTTCACATGAATGAACAAAGAATTGGTTATGCCTTCAAACTATACGTTTTACTTCTCCTTTGGTTTTACGCTGTTCGAATTTCCGTTCATAATCCAATGTGTCTAAAGCATCTTCTCGTCTACCCGTCAACATGAAATCAAATTCGCATGCAGGAACGCCTTGGCACATTACCTGTAGAAAACCCATAAAGTAGATCTGAGCTAAAGTGGTAAACAAAAACTTACTTTTACTTCTTCTCTACTAAAAACTAAACTCTCCCAGAGACTATAATTAGAATATGTCCATGGATCAAACACAGGAGAGTAACGAGAATCAGCAAAGCTATAACTCACATAATATTATAATTATCTCATTTTCTATACCTCAATGGATCGTATATGGGCTTATGTTCAGCTTGAAACAACGATGGAATATGCAAATTACGATCTAATCTCCCTAAATGTAATCTATTTGTCAAACAAGAAGAAAAAAATGTTCTCAACATCGTTCTCCGAATTCATAGTAGACGTTGCGAGCATCCATTTCCGATTGAGGATAGAAAGAACGGATTTCCATACAATCGGGCGTTGTTAAGTCATCCCACGGATCTCCGTTATAAGTTCCTATATATTATTATTAATATCACTTAGAATCAGTAGAATGTCAATACCAAGAAGACCAACAGTTCGATAATGAGTTGCACATTTACCAAAACTGCTCGAATAAATTGGACGCTGTGTTGTTGTCTCCCAGAAAAACGCTGATTCATTTGGTGGATCCCATGCTCTCTTAACAACATGCTTTCTCAGATGAGTGTAACGACACTCTTACCACATCAGTTTCATTATATGAAGGTGGTAATGTAAGCATAACATTCAAAAGACCACGGCTTTCCTCAATTTTCAGCCCAACACCCGTTGCGAACATAATTTCCACTTCAGACTGATTCATATTTCGAGGTGGAGAACGTATGGTTACTCCTTAACAATTAAAAAATTTTTTTCTCTTTGTAAACCCAAAACCATTAAAATTTTGAATTTTCTTCCAAGGCATATCGAAGAATATGCGTATACCGTCTACGTAAACGTCTGTCTTATATCTCCAACGTCGATGATCTTTTCGAGCAAAAACCTAATCCAATATCATATGTAATAGGAGGAAAAACAGTTAACGAACTTGAACGATAGCAGATTGGTTGTCACGAGCTGCTACACCGGTAACTACAGTAGAACGGACTCTCTCTTCCCCTAAACAACATGCTCAATAAATTCATCGATTTAATGCTTAAAATTTACAAATTGTTTCTGCCGGCTGTTCCATCCTCGCTTGAATCATTAAATCGTGTCTAGGAGACTTCATCATGGCCAATACATAATAGCCTTTTCCATGAAAAGAGTATCGTGCCCCATCAAACGTCACAAAATGATTTTCTCCATATATGAAGCCTGATTAATATGTGTCTCATTAGATTTTCATTCAGTTTCATACCTATTGAAGGGGGTCTGTATTCTTGACAAGTTGAAGTTTGTCTTCTCCAAAAATAAAATTCACAATGACCTGCCCATTTACAGCAAAACTCATAAGGTAATAAATCATTATAAAAGTTGGATAACGATGGGACATATGGAGGTCTCTTATAAGGCAATGATCCAAACGGATGAGCTCTATAATATATTTCATTTCAATTGCTTTGCCTGGTTTTCACCTGTACGGTACTCCAGCTGAGAAAAATCTTAAATATTGATCGTTATACTCGAAGTCATCGCTAAACATAAGCCATCCCTCATAATCATAACAACATGTCTGCCCTGATCCAGTCCAGCTTAAAAATTTAAATTTTTTCAACATTCTTCCAAAACAATTAAACATACACACTGGCTGAAGACAAAATACAGTGTTGAGCTCCTTGATTAAAATAGCAAGTGTGATCTCCAAACATATCACAATCCGGCAAAGCTGTAAAGCGACCGAAATCCAGAAGAGCTTGATCAAGAGTGCAAGGACAAGGAACTAAAAAGAATTTTTGCTTATTTTCAGAATTCTTTCAATCCTCAACTCTTTGGTTCTAATTCCATCACAAAATTTTCTCGACGTCCATCGTAATCGAACCAGTGTTGGCACATCTTTAAGTATTTACACTACAAAAACTTAACTTTTTCTTACTGTGAGTGCCCAAGTTCGCCCATACTCATACTGCCACTTTCTATGGAAAAACCATCCGAAAGGCACAGGAGATGACCAGTGCATTCGATCCCCACGATCATCCAACCAAGCATCTGTGGCTCGTACTTGAATGACTCCACCATGATAAAACCTCCAAGCATCTAAATCTCCTTCTAGATCAAACTGAAAACACGCTGAGTTAAGTGCAATTCTACATAAATGATCTCACTTGAAGGGTGTTCGGGGTGAATGAGAATATTCCATTGTTAGGGTGACGTCGAGCCAAGTATCCAATTTGCTTGAAAGAATGTCCTTCTGTATCTTCCCAGTATCCCCATAAAGCTATATCCACAGCAGTATTTGGATTTGCTGTTATATTTTCCCATTCCCATGATAAAGTCAAATTCTGAAATTAATTTACAAAATTTTCATCATATCATACGCGGGAAAAAACCTGGGGATCAAAGAAATGCCAATTGTTCATCGGCTCTCTCGGATCGTTTATGAGATTCACACGTCGTCGAGATAGAGCAGGTTGAACTTCAATGCTTGTTGTTCGAAATTACAAATGTTAACGACTCACTTATATAAAACTTTGTCCACCAAGGGTAATTCTTGCCACCATCCACTGACATCTTCAGATCAATCAATCCAATTTTGAAAACACTGTTAACAGGAATTACACATCGAGCAAGTACCATATCAATCTGAGTATTTCAAAAGCTAATCAGAAGTCCAAAAGCATCATACCCTTTCACAATCTAATGTTATTTCATCAAATTGCAGTTTTATAATATCAGTCGGTCTCAAACATGGTCCAGATATGTTCAACGCAAATCCTCCCAACATATTTCCGTATTGTTGAGATGTTTCCAATGTTCCTATATCATGCTCGTTCATTTCGTAGTATTCATTATTTGTATACCTCTACTGTCATTATTGCAACCTCCATACTGAATTTGCTCATCTACACGAGCTAGCCAACGTCCTGCTATTTGAGTTGAACCAAAGCGAACCAATTTATAAGAGTCTCCTTCTGCTGAGAATGGCAAAGAATAAAATCCTGTTCCATTACCACCATTGAACCCAACCTAAACCAAACTACAGATACTTAGTTTTGAAATGTTATTACCAGAGCACTTTGTTTACCACCACGTCCTCTAGTTAAAGCTCCACTTTGAGATGACGAAGTCCAGTTGATATTCGCATAATTGAACATACAGTACGTTCTTATTTCATCTGTAGCCAACACCATTTGATAAGTATTTTGCTGAATAAATCAGTATGGGATATCCAATTAAGAAATTCTGAACCGCACCCATCGTTTTGCTTGTTCATATTTGCTCATATCAGTTATTTTTGGTGCTCCTCCATAACTCATTCGTTCCCATGTAACTAGTAGAGCATAATCAGCTTTCCAACCTCTTGCTCCGACCATAGAATGACGAATATCCCTGAGATCATTCGAATGAAAGATTACTGTATATATAAGAATAAACTACCGAGTTATTCTATCCAGTAATTCAGGATCTTCCAAACGTCCAGACTGTGTTTTCAATTGTCTCCCCCGATACGTCCGGTACAATCTTAAATGCTTTCCTATGATGTTTTTTCAATCACAGCCTTACCGAGGATCTTCATAGCTGTACACTCCTAGAGGTTGTTGTAAACTGGGCTCTCTGCTCTCATCAACGAAATCTGTTTGCAAGTTGTTATATCCAATCAAATTAGTCGGTCTATATTATAAAGTTAGAACATATTTTAGGTGGTAGCAAAACCTTTCTATTACTCGAAACCAAACATTACTGATGCGCGTATCTCCTACGTGTTGCATTTGTTGTTCCGCCATGAACACCTATACGAACATCTACAATCTTCATTTAATATATTGAACTTACAGCAATCAAACTGGGATCTGGCTTTTTCGGCCAATGGGGATTCGGGAAGGTATACGGAGGTTGAATATACCATGGATGAGAGAAAGCAACAAACCCTTCTTGGAAAATCTAAACCATCCAGATATGAATATAAAAAAACATAAAAGGTCATACAAATGTATAATTGAAGCGAAAGCCATAATATGGTAGAAAAAATTCTAAATCAATCTGTTTGTCCATCCATGGTCGATGAGATAACTCATCGTCGAAATATCTTTCACCGTATGGATATAAATGCCACCAACCTAGA
Source organism: Auanema sp. JU1783 (assembly GCA_943334845.2). NCBI lineage: Eukaryota > Metazoa > Nematoda > Chromadorea > Rhabditida > Rhabditidae > Auanema > Auanema sp. JU1783. The sequence goes on along the minus strand of CALQYR020007456.1, from coordinate 1,651,678 downwards.
ATGTATGTTTCTGATATTTGAAATGATATCTATGTGAAACCTTCTTCCGATCTTCTATCAATTTTGGTCCAGTCAAGTTCTCGCAGATTTTGGTGAGTTATACGAGGAGATTGATTTGACGTGAAGGCGTAAAGGTCTTTGGAGGCATGAACTCCTGTAAACCTCATACTTATTCATAAATACGCTGAAAGCTATACCAGGCTGCTGAACATTCGTTACTGTATTTAAAAACAAAAGCTGACTGTTGCTTAATGGTTCAATTGATTTAGGAGGAGTAGCAGAATTCTTATTGCTCAGAGAACCAGCTATCTGTGCAGAATTTTCTTGGATGAAAAATGAAACAATGATAATTAGAAAACTCCTGAAAAAGTAGGTTCAAATAGATAGAAGAGTATGGGTAACACTTACTTCATGGCATAACTGGATATCTGAATAGAATATACTGTTGTGGAGATATATTAACATTTTGCAGAACATTATAGTTAAGAGTTTCCTTTGATATTCTTTTCCGATCTTGTTAATCCTTTAATGGCATAAGAGGGGTCATTTATGTAAATGGAAAATCTGTCAGGTCATCCGAGGATTGGTGATTACTTAAATACTGCACACAAAAGTTATAAAAAGTATGAATGAAAGAGCACAGCGGGAGGATTGAATGCAACCGCTCTTCATACAACAGTCCGATCAAAATGAAACAAACTTTTCGTTCTGAAATGGATGAGCGGGTAATTCAAAACCATATTTGTACCTCATGTTAGTTTATTGTTTATAGAAAATGTAAAAGATTTTGGAGATATGGGGAATTGAACCCCAGCCCTCTCCCATGCTAAGGGAGCGCTCTACCACTGAGCTATATCCCCACACTAAACGAAATTTAAAGACAATTCAAGATAGCGCGCTTCAGAGGCAGTGTGAAGAACCTGTTTTCAAGTTTGATTTATGAAGAATAGATAAGAATGGGTGCAATGAATCATAGAGATTATAAAAGAGAAGGAAGCTTTGAAAGAATGTAGTACTCGGAAAACTTGGAAAGTGAACATATGAACAACGAAAGCAATAATTTTGTCAAATGAAATGTACATGATAACTTTCAATGATTTTACAGGATATTAAAAAATTTGTGAATGACTTTACTGACTATACGGTACATTTTTCTTTACATTGCCTTATCAGAGGAATGACCATGTGTATTTCTCGCTGTAAAAGTTTCCAACACAGAAATCATTTGGAGAATCTATTCGTTCGCCAATCCCCCACTCTGTATTAATGATTAATTATATTTAATAATAAGCTTCTAATCATCATCATATATATTCAAAATGAACAAAATAATTAAGAATATGAAATGTTATTGTTTAGGAAATGAACAAGCGTAAGGTTGATTGGCTTATGATACGGAACGTTGTAGCCTTTTGGTTCGTTTTTTATAATCATTTAATCAGGTTTTTTTCATTCATGTAGGTTTTTCGGACTGTGTAACAACTATGGATACGTCATTATGCTTAGTGCAGCTGAGGATATCATGGATGATCAACAACATAAACCTGCATCAAATGCTACAAAGCATTGCTTCGTAATATGAATAGACATAACTTCAATGAGTATACTATGGTTTAGGAACATTTGGATAATCGCCATTGCACATCAAAATCTACTGGCGCTGTACTAATTGCTGACAATCTGCCAAGTTTGATATGCAAATTAACTTTTCCTTTCTTCATGCACAGAATTCCATTTGGGTTATTCTCTTATTTTATCATTTTAATTCTTACTATCTTTCTTACAGTTTCCGTCATATTCTAGTGTGCGCACTACAGGCTTCTTCATACCTCATTGTAGCTTTTTCGGCCAATGTAGCCATGTCACTAGCTGGTGTAGCCATGGGTAGTTTAGCATCAGGCATTGGAGAAATAACATATTTGGGTTTATCGTCATTCTTTCCATCGTTTGTTTATACTTGGTGTTTTGCGGCTACAATGAACTGTTTAGATCAGCCATTGCGGCGTGGGCTTCGGGAACCGGTGGTGCCGGCCTAATCGGATCATTTGCTTTCGCTTTCTTAACAGAACCAAGCATGGGAAACTTATCACCAAAAGTCGCACTTTTAATCCAATCATTCATACCCGCGGTCTTTCTTGTAATGTCAGTTCTTGCGACAACACCTGAGAGAAATATCATTTTTCAGTTATTATGTTGTCTTATCACCTCCAGATGAGGTTTACACACCAGGTTGGAATCCAAAGACATGGATAGTTCCATTGGATCACGTGAATAACTTTACAAAAGAAAACTATTGATTCAATCAATTTAAGGACAAAAAAATATTTGAGACGCAGGGTGAAGAGTCAGAGTATCGGCCTCAGAACCTTCAACGGGTGCCACAAAGGAAGCTTACATTCATTGAACGAGTAGTATTAGTGAAAGTAAGAGGAAGTAAAAGATTTAAAGATATAATTATATATATTACAGCCTTTACTTCATTTAATGATTCCCGTATCTCTTGTATATATTGGAGAATATCTTATCAATCAAGGATTGGTACATCACTTTTAAAATATCAAATAATCATTTTGTGTTACATTTTAGACTCAAATGATAGTATTCAACTGTCATAGAGGATTCGGGTTAACATTAGCTAGTCAATATAGGTGGTATCAGGTTAATTATGCTAATTATACAATAATAACATAAACATCTAACAGGTTTTATATCAACTAGGAGTCTTTCTATCGAGATCATCAGTCAGATTATTTGAATTACCTCAATGGTTTCTATATCTTTTACCAATTTTACAGGTTTGCTTAAGAGAGACACTTAAGAGAGAAGATAAACTCCTTTTCAGTTTTCAAATATGTTTTTATTCTTTTTCGAAGCCATCTATTGGTTCATACCTCACATCTCAATCATTTTTGCTTTGATTATATTTGAAGGATTATTAGGAGGATCATCATATGTTAATACATTCAATCGTATTCATAAAACGGTTTGATAGATCAATTACTTGATAAAGCTTACAAATTTGATTGTTTATAGGTTGAACCAGATATTCGTGAGTACTGTCTTTCAATAGCAACTGTTGGTGACTCAATCGGTGTAAATCTTGCTGGATTTGCAGCTATTCCATTACATAACTGGGTGTGTGGAATGAAAATGCCAACGCATAACTTATAAAAGGAAGAAACTGATTAAAGTTCAAATGAAAGTAATCTAAATGATCTTACGGGCTTAATCATGTGTATAAGATAATGTATATGTGTGTGTTCATTCTATTGTACGTTATATCAAATGAAACGGAAGCCAAGAATATGATTCATTCATGTCAGATGTGATAAACTGTTGTAAGAGTTGAAGATATCCGTGAACATCGTAGTCGAAAGATAACAAAATTGATATAAAAGACAATTCTGTAAATGATATGATTTTAATAATTAAATTACTTTTTTCAATCCACAATAGGAGTAGTCTGGAGTGTAACGTGTCTCCATCTATGGAATCATTTCCTTTCTGACAACAAAAAAAAAAAAAAAGAAAAAAAAACTTTTTGATGTATAATGAAACAAGGAGACTGAAGAAGGAGAAGCAGTGTTTCGCCTTTAGTCATCTCTCTGCTATTTCTATATTTCCGTCTTTGTGAATTCTTTTAGAAGAGAAGTTGTTATCAGTAGACAAGAACAACCCGACCAATCCTCTTTTCTTCATCAATTATTTTAAACCTTTTTTTTATTATTAATAAAGATTGAAAAACCTATAATCTCCTATAATCGTGTTGCTACTGTAGTGTTGTATGAGAATCATCTGTTCTTTGCTTCATATGCTATGTTTCAGACTTGGAAATGAACAAGACGCTTGTTCGAAACCTTATCGGCTTCTGGTAATTTCTTTTTCTTTCATTTCAATTTTGATCATCTGAATCTCTCTATCATGGGTTGAACATATCTTTATAGGCTTCTGGGTCTATGTAACAACTATGGATACGTCATTATGCTTAGTGCAGCTGAGGATATCATGAACAATCAGAAAGGGGTTAATTCGACTACAGTAGATACATGCACAGTTAGTAACTCTAAGATGAATCTGTATATCATAAGCATCATGTTAGGCTAACATTACTTCACGTGGATGTACGTCTGCTTCTACAGGAGCAGTTCTATTAGCAGATAACCTTCCAGCTTTGTTTGTACAAGCTACTTTCCCATTTTTCATGCATCGCATACCTTTTGGGTAACGAATTTTAGATTTTTTCATTTTATTAATTTTTAATTTCATTTTAAGTGTTCGTCATACAATCGTGATTGCACTCCAAATTGCTTGTTATTTCTTGGTAGCTTTCTCTCCAAGTGTTGCTATATCACTAACAGGTTTTCATTATCATTTATAACTTCAAAGAATAATTATCGTTGTCCAGGGGTCACATTAGCCAGTTTTAGTCAGGGTATTGGAGAAATTACTTATTTGGCTTTATCCAGCTTCTTCCCATCGTAAGATAAACTATATAGCAAAAAAGATAACATGCAACTCTTTCTCAGCTCAACCATTGCTGCATGGTCGTCTGGAACAGGAGGAGCCGGTCTAATTGGATCTTTCGCTTATGCATTAATGACTGATGATCATGTTGGAAAAATGAGTCCAAAAACTGCTCTTCTTTGCATGTTGTTTATTCCTGTCGTCTTTGCTATAACGTAAGTCTTAACCTCTGAATAATCTATTCAACAACTTCTCTCTCTCTCTAGGTACTGGTTCATCCTCGATTTTCCGGAAGATGTATATACTCCCACTCTCTCACCAAAGACATGGCTTATTCCCAAAAACTATTTGGCTCAGAGAGTAAGTTTCAATACTTCAAACAAATCATGAACACGAGTTTTCAGATGGAACGTAGTGGTTCCGCAGATGAAGACGGCAAAGACGATGATCCTTCCACGTCTCGTCCACTCTGTGTTCCACAAAGAGATCTGAGTCTGAAAGAGAAGCTTTTCCTAATTGTGGTAAGCGAATATGAAAACTCTTTTTATGAAACAAAATTCTCTTTTAAGCCACTGTTGAAGTTTATGGTTCCATTAGCATTGGTTTATATGGGAGAATATCTTATCAACCAAGGATTGGTTAGTTATTCATATTCATTTTCCATCCTCATCATAATATGTTTAGACGGAGCTCATTATGTTTGATTGCAAGAATGGATTTAACTTGGCTGTCAGCAGTCAATATCGTTGGTATCAGGTTAATAGTGCTAATTATATATTTGTATACTGAATGATTCATATAGAGTTTATATCAAGTAGGTGTATTCCTATCTAGATCATCTGTCAAGGTGTTTGAACTACCCATGTGGGCCATCTACATCCTTCCAGTTCTTCAAGTAACACAAAATGATTATTAAAATAAACAAAAACAAAAAAATTAATTATTACAGATGTCAAATATGATATTTTTCCTATTTGAAGCCATATATTGGTTTGTACCGCATATTTCCATCGTCTTCGTCTTAATTATACTGGAAGGATTGCTTGGAGGCTCAGCATATGTTAATACATATAATAAGATTCATAAAATGGTTTGTTATATATTATATGTATAGTTAATATATATATTATATATTTATAGATTGAACCAGATATTCGTGAATATTCCATTTCTATCACAACCTTAGGAAATGCAATTGGAACCAATATAGCCGGATTCTTAGCTATACCATTGCATAACTCTGTTTGTAAAAAGCCTATTCATCCATATCATTGATTAGAGCCAATCATCCCTCATCAACAACTTCCAACCCCCCCCCCTTTCTCACCTCCCAAATGATACATTTGATATGAGAGCTTTAACTATTATAAATATTCTAATTATATATATACATACGTGAAACACACGTGAGACAACTCGTATGATACATTGTACTTACTCATTTTGACATCATGACAACAAGCAGAGCGGTTGGTTTCGGCTTTTTTTAGATCATGTTGCGTCAGACGCTACCACACGCATACACACACCCACAAAGCTGTTTTTTTCATATTTTCCTCATTTCATTTTTTTCTGTTTCCCATTCTCTCTCTCTCTCTCTCTCTCCCTCTCTCTCTCTCTATTCCTTTTTGCCTCATGAAAAATTTCTTTAAAAGACATCATGCGATTGTGTGAAGATTAGAAGAGAAAACCGAAAGAGAATTATGGGAGGAGATTGAGAGTGTCCACTCAGACTTCTTCTTGTTGTCTTTCCAGTTAAAAGTTGTTTGTTGGTCAGTCATTTTTCTATTTCTATTGTTACCTAGTTATATACGGAAATTGTTGTTTAGAAACCTCATTCCCTCCATTCTCTCTCTATCTCTCTCCCTCTCTTTGTCTCTCTATTCTTACCTCTTACTCTCTATCAATCATTTTCTATCTTCCGCTTCCACCTTTCTTCAGCTTCCTCTCTCTATCTACCCTACAACCTTCCAACCTCAATTACGTTTGAGTTGTGTCTGTGGCGCAGATGAGAAAAAGCTTGAATAAGCTTAATCAAATGTTGTTTTAATTATTATTTTATTGTTTCACAATGTTTTTTTTCCTCTCTAATCTGTTGATAAATTTGGAAACTTTGATAATGAAATTTATTGATTTTTATCTTGAATTTGTCGCCATCAAGGCTTGAAATTATTATTTTTTGTGTTTCATCTTCTGCTTCATCTTCTTACCTCCTGCTATGATTGAAGTTTTAAATGGAATTTTATTGTTCAAAATAAACACAAAAAGTCTTTAAAACTATTCAAATATAGGAGGAGATATGATGATATTGTCAGTTGAAACTTGTATTCTCACACTCACTTATTGATTTCGTCTTTTAAAACTTCTTTTTTCTTTTTTATTTTCTCTCTCTCTCTCTCACTTTCTCTCTCTCTCCCTCCCTCTCTCTCATGCTCAGTCCAATTAACTTTTCTTAAGAAAAATTAGTCTTTTACTTGAGCTTTTCCGTTCTTTTTTTTGTGAATTTTAATCTGATGTTGACTCATCTTCCCCCCCCCCCCTCCCTCTCTACACAACCAACCAACACCACCCTCCCTCCGTTTGTGACATGTCGTCCAACATTCTCTCCAACCTCCCCCTTTGTGTGTGTGTTGTATGTATGTTTCATATTGAATTCTCTCTTTTTCTGCCTTTTTCTCCTCTTATTCTCTTCTTTTGTTAATTTTTTTATTATTATTTCATTCACACCTGTATGATTATAGAAAATGGATGATAGAAAGGATGATGATGTTGTAGAAGATATTGATGAACGACGGCTTCATCGAAAAGCTTATGAATATCTTTGTCGTCTTTTAGAAGTTCGAAGGTATTTCATACACACTCATCATTTTCTGTTTATATAAAATTGCTGATTAAGCTGGTTAATTGACTGTCTGCAAGATGAATCAGTCGCCACCGTCACTGATTTAGAAGAAAATTTTCGAAATGGAGTTATATTAGCTCGTTTGTCAAATTTTTTTGCATCAAATCTCGTTCCGACAAAAGCCATATATGATATCAGTCAAGTAAGGCAGCATTAAACATCCAAATCAATCTCATTATATGTAATTTGAAGGAGAAGTATGAGAACAATGAGCATATTCCCGTCTATCGACACACCGATAACATCATGTTATGGATAAACGCCATGAGGAGCGTCCATCTGCCGGAAGTAATACAATCTCATAAAAATTGAAACAAAAACAGTTTTTTTTCTAATTATTCTAGATTTTCATTCCGGAGACGGTAGATGTGTTCGAAGGAAGGAATATTAAAACAATTTTCTGTTTGTACGCCTTGGCAACACTGCTTTACAGATTACGAAAAGCTCCTCGGATGCGTAATTTGGCCGGAAAAGCTGTATTTACACGTAATTCATATAATTATTATATAATATGTTACATGAAATGAACTTGTTTCAGAAAATGAATTGGATGAAATGAAAGTGAAAGTAAATGAGTCTAAGCTACCAGAATTTGGTGATGTTGATGGATTTTTATCAAATATGACAACAGATGAGAAAGCTGTTGCAATTGCCATACAGAAGATTAATAAAGAAATTGATAATCAAGTATAATTACCGTTTTAAAGTGTTTTTCAATCTAAAAATAATATTTTGTAGGACGCTGAACAGCTTCTGACAGCATTACATGATGCTGATGCTGGCATTCTACATGTTGAGAAGGATTTGTCGGACGGTTATTTGAAAAATTTGGTAAAAGCTAAAAAGCCAAATGAGATGTTGAGTAAACAAGAAATTCAATTGATCATCTCTGAAACAAATAGTAAGCAGCTTTCTTCCTTAAAAGCTTTCATCTATTCTCTATTTCTAAAGATGTCTATGCTATTGATGAGATTAACTTGTTAATGGAAAATCAATCAAGTGATTCAAAGAAACTTCTTTACTTATTAGATCTTCTACAATTTGAGCAGGTTTATTCAGCTTCATCTTACAATCATACTTCCCTCATTCACTAAATGTCATTTTCAGACTCGAGAATTTGCAATTCCTCTCTATCTTTCAACTATTTCATTTAAAAAGTCATCGGAGAACAAAAAATTGAATCGAAATGAGCTGATTGAGTTATTAACAAGTAAAAACATTTTTCTTCTTTCCTCTTCTAATCTTCATTCAATTCTTATAGTTGCCAATGCCTTGGCCGAAGTTAAGCTTTTCGTTCAACAAGGCTCCTCCGCTGATGTTTTCAACGCTTTACAAAACCCTTGTCTTCAGCTCAAACCAAAAGAAGAAAACGCTAAGCTCTATTATAACAGGTTTAAACATGAAAACATCTAAACTAATCGTTCTTTGATCAAAGACTCCGATACCTGTATGAGAAAACTGAACCGGAATTTTTCCTCAATCGCTCTGAGCTTGATAACGTCATCTTCGAGTTTGAGAATCTAACAGCTGAACATCGAAATGGTAATTGAAAGCAATGAAACTATATCTCAAGTAATTCATTTAAGTAATGGAACTGAAAAGTTCGCTTGAACGAAACGAATATGAGATCATCAAAGAGATCCTTCGTCAGATTTGTGGCTCCAATTACATTGAAGAGAATTTCGGTTCATATATCCTTTTCCTACTATTCATATTCAAATATATATTGTAGAATACTATCTGAATAAGTTAAATCAAAATCCTCCACAATCATCAGAAGATGTGGTGAAAGGTGTGAAGCTGGTTAATGAGAAGACTGTTGAAGCATTTGCCCGAGCTGATGCTGGTATGTCATTGTTATTATTTAAAGCTAAAACATCTCATTTTATAGTTTTACGATTGAATAAAGCTATAAAAAAACACAATTCAAGTAAAATCAGATTGAATCTGACTGGACTTGTAACCTCGACAGACTTTTCCAATTATCGTCAAGAATTAATCTTCTGGTATGTAAATCGATTAATAGCTGAAGGGGATATAAGAAAGAAAGACGAAGTAACATATCTGTCACATACTTTCCATATACATCATATCTTAAGCTGCCAGCCGTTGCCGATGAGCTATGGATATGTGAGCAATTCAGTTATGGTTATGTATATGTTGAGACAACTGAACTCATTAAAACGACAACACGTCGACATAACATCGATGCATCCATCATCAACTCCAAACAGATACAGGTTTATTAAACTTTAAGATCAATAAGCTTAAAAAATATATTTACATAAAGTAAAATCAATCAATAGTTCATATATACATGCATTAGGGTTTACGTCAAGTCTGTACGTGACTTGATAAACAAGCAAAAGAGAGAGAAAAAAAAATTTTTTTTTCTTCTTTTCTCATTTTTTCATTTTCAAAAAGCAGAGAGCGGTTGGAATGGCTTTAGCCGTTGTGTTCTTTATGTATTATCACGCGTTTAAACTTGACCATAAATCTTGAACAAATAGTAACGAAAATGCATCATTTTTCTTCAAAACCATTCGACTTTGAACGTTATCATTGATTGATTTGAAGATTATTTTCATTTTCATTCCATTTTCAGAATATAATTGATGATGAAAATGCTAATTTTGAAAAGCATTATGAGGATGAGGAGGATAAAGTCAGAAAATCACAACAAATTCTCAGACGATATTTACGAAACAAAAAGTATGATAATGATATCATTTTATATTATATAATATGTTTATTAAAGGAATAAGGAAGCATTAGCTGAACAACTACGTCAGGATGATGCCGCCAAGAAGATTCAACACAATTATAAGAAATACAAGGATAGACAGGATCAGAATAAACTACGTTTGTGCACTAGTTCACACATCTTATGTATATGCTCTGTTGTTAGGATCTGAAGACAATCCTTCTCTTGAACTAGTCCGCAAGTTCGTTGGAGCTCTACAGAACTGGGAAGATGATTTGGTACAGGAGTTAGGTAACTCTTGTTCATTACAACTCATCTCACTATCTTACTACAACAGATTTGGAGCATTTGAAATCGAAAGTATGGCATCTTCGTGTTTCAAATCAACAACTAGATGGCTCCTTACAAGACTTGGATACCAAAATTGGACTGTTAGTTAGAAACCGTCTGAATTTACAAGTTAGCACTCTGTTACGATATGATTTAAAAACCTTCATGCCCTTTCAGGATGTTATTGAACACAAAAACAAGATTTCGGATCAGAACGATAATTTCCGTACTAGGCCAGCTAGCATTCGCAAGAAGGTGAGAGCAATGAAAGAGATGTGATAATTATAAAAACTCTTGAAGGCAAGAGATCAGCAGGAGAAACTAGAACAACTCATGTATCATCTACAAGCTGATTCTGCATACTTGGCCAACCTCATTCAGTCCGGTACTTATTCAAACAGAGTTTCCTTAATAACTCAATTGATTAACAGATGAACGTCGAGACTTTGACGGAGTAAACATCATTTCTGACTGTATTGCTCCTATCTTTGGATTCATTACGGATAAGAGAGAAGAGTTTCTATTGGTGCGTAGATATACCTATATTGAGAAATCAAATCTTTGATTGCTTACAGGTCAAGCTGTTATGTGAACTCATACTTAGAAACGTGGAAAAGTCCAGCTCTTCAGATGGCATTCTCAGCTCAAAGGACATTCCTTTTATGAAAAGTGTTTTAACCAACGAGTATGCTCATAATTATATTTAAATGGAAGTTATGAGTGTGATTACAGTATGCTAAGTGTATCAGATCAAGATCCAACAACTGCCATCAAAGAAGTTATCGAAACGGTAGCCAAAGTGAACGAGAACTTTGCTTTCAATCTCAATCCTCGAACTATCCTTGCTGATACTCGTGATGATATTCCTATTGAGGAACTACTGAACAAGCCTATAGTCAAAGAGGTATCAAACCAGTTTCAACCCTATCTCCATGTCATTATATAGGTTCTGGACAATTCCATCTCATTTCTATCAGAGAAAAGTGAGAAAATCGTCGATGCTCTTATCCAGAACTACAAATTCCCGTAGGTTGACTGTATCTTTTCATGACAGAAAATTCCATTTCAGGAAGAGAATCCTCTATCTGACAGCTTATCTTAATGATATTCTCATTCGACAGTTCCCAACAACCTCAAGATCTGAATTGGATCGAATAATTTCAGTTTTCATTTTCGAAGTAAGTCTTGACTGTTATTTGAAACTTTAATTAATATTTTCTATCAGTGTTACTTCCATCCACTGTTGATATCTAAGAAGAGCATTCAACGATCAGCCAAAATCGATTTGAATGAAACATCAACTCATGCTCTCGAAGCTCTTATTCAATTCATTGGATTTGGAATTAAGAACCGAGGGGTAAGACCATAAGTAGCATCTTTACTTATTCACGTCCATATTCAGTATGGAAATTCGCAATATTATTTAAGTGTTCTCAATAAGGACATTCACATAATAAACGAGAAGTTCACGTAAGAATCTTCATTTACACTTTCACATCCAACAATCCATTTAAGGAGCTTCGTGAGGAAGCAAGTTGACAACATAACGTTTGAGGACATTTATGGATTAAATGAATTCACTCACTTCGATCCTGCTCACAAACCAACTCTGTGTTTAAAAGAAAAACAACTCACAACAATCCTGAAGTATTTAAAATTAAATGCTCCAGTGGTCTGTTCATCTATTTGGAATACCTTACTCATTGGCTGTTCAGATTATTCCGGGCACGGGTATGCAACTTCACAATCTCATCGCCAATTGCTCTGCTCCAACACGATTGACGGATGAGAAATACATAGCGCTTCAGCTTCAACCAATGAGAGGGTTAGATGAGAATCGAACTGCTAAACAGGAAATATTCATAAAGTTTGAGAAATGAAAAACAAAAAATTATCATATAAATTAAGGACGAAGAAGTTCGTTGTTGATTTACTGCTTTCTGGTCTTCCCGGAAGCTCAGTCGAGGAATTGATCGCAGCTGAGCCTTCTGATGAAGTTTTGAAAGCTTATAACTCCTTTTACAACCCAGAACAGTAAGAATGCTTCTTGAACTCTTATAACTTCCTTATTTCAGTATATCTTTGAAAGAGAAGCAAGCTTTGATTGAGAAAGGTCTTAGAGAACTGCATACTATTGGAAGAACTTCATTTACAGATGGGCATCAGAGCATTGTTACGGACATAGCTAATGTAAGCTTGTCCTTTCATCAATAACAGCTTATCTCGATCTACAGGATGTCAGATTGACGACCAGAAGAAGGAAAGAAAGAGGAGATTTGAAGAAATGTTTGCTCCAAACGGAAGAGAAGCTCGAAGTAGAACAAAACGCAGTTTTTGCGGTCCACAAAAGATTTTTGTCTTCCAGGCCCAACGAGAAGAACTTAGCTCCCGTTTGCAGGATTATGCTCAATATTTGGACACTTGTTTGGATAACTTGGGAAGAACTGCCAAGTGAGATCTTCAAAATTCTTTTTTTTTCCTATTTTCCCTCTCTCTGTTTGCCTTGAGACTGAGCATAGAAAGACCCAAACAAGAGTATCATGACTATTCCTAAAACAATCATATGATTAATTTGAAATGATTCATCGCCATTTCAGGAGAATGTCTTTCCGACCAAATACGGAAGTAGCCGGTAAACTTCAGAAAGAACGTTTATCATCGGGCAATTATACTGTCAGAGAGACTAACTTAGATAAGTTAATTAAGAAAAAAGTAGTTTCATCTGTCAATTTGCCTGATCAAAAGAAGTATGTAGTTTAATCACATATTGATTATTTGCAATCTGTTGAAGGTTGGGAAAGTTAACGGTTCGGTTAAGTCAAACGGACAAGAAAGGTTATTTCCAAATGGATATCTGTGATCATAAGAATGTTGTGAAGAGCTTGGTTTTTGATTTCCAGGTTGCTACAAGCGTACTTGTGATGCATAGTAAACATACTTCTTTAGGATATCCTGTCAAAAGAAGCTGTTGAAGATGACATCTGGATTGACAACACCATAGAATTTAATATAATTAACTTGAAAAACTATATCAATCGAAAGTTTTTCAGCAAATAATTTGATGAAAGAGCACTGTGATAATCGCTAGACCTTAATTATTTCTTTTTTTATATTTTAAATAAATAAATCTCTTTTAATTTATTCTTTTCGTTTTAAATTTAAAAATATTATTTCATGTGTTCAATGTGCTGGTGAGTCTGGGAGGCTCTAGCTTTTCCTATTTCTTATCGGCTACTTTGATCTTCGTTGACTTTCACAAAAAGACTTTTCCTAACCATCAGGCTTTCGTTCCATCCCCTCTCTCTCCCTCTCTCTCTCCCTCTCTCTTTCTGTTTCCCTCTCTCTTACTGATGTTTCTTACTCTCTTATTCGAAAACCTCGAGTTGAAATATATTTTCTGTTCATCTTTCATGCCTACAATCACATTCCCTCTCTCTCTCTCTCTCTCTCTCATTCGATATGTTCCTTGATGTTCTCTCTATTTATTTTTTCATATATATTTCAAAGTTTACTTGTATAAAGTATCTTTTCTTCCTCCTCTCAATGTTATTTCTCACTTGTGGTGATGGGGGGGGGGAGGTTTTTGCTGGAATTTGGTTTTTATCTAAATTTCTTCTTTCAATCATATATCTCACCGTATATTTTGATGTTGGAAAGCAATAGAAAGCAATAGAGAGGCTTTTGCTCATTTCCCCTTCATGAAGATTCTATCTTTCTTCCAATCTACTCTTCTATCACACAACATTTTCCTTCTTTTTTATTTTTTTTTATTTCAAAAATTATTTTTAAAAAAGAAATATAAATATGTTTGTATAAATGAGAATAAAGCAATTTGCTTATAATATACCACACTAACTATATAATATAATATAAATCTTGATAGTATGAATGATATTATCAATCTTTTTTATCATGATTACCACAACTATCTAAGGACACCATTTTTGTAATTTTAATGACATTTTGACCCATTTAATACTTCGGGCCAGAGGGGTGGGTTGTCATCAGTGATAATAGAAAGAGAGAGAGAGAATGAAGACATGAAAGAGTTTATCTTTCATTTTTCTCCAATACACACCTTAATCATTTCATCATTTCACCGATACATTCTTGTCGTATTATCTCAGATGCTTTACCGGCATTCCTTGTTTGGATTACTCTCTACACGATACCATATCCATGCCTCAACCGTCTAACAGCATCATTGGTTGTTGCTCAAAGCAACCAACCAGTGATGGTGGTAGCTCCGCCAAAATGACAATCGCCCCGTCGATGAAATGAGAGATTGAATGAATGAAATAAATATTTTTTTTCTCTTTCTTTTCTCTTCTTCTTCTTCTTTTTTTTTTATTTTAAATTTTGGTGAAGTTTCTTCATCGTCTTCCTTCGTATAGTGATGATAGATGTTATCTACATGTCTTATCGACGACCAACCATAATAACAGCCCTTTCTACATATCTTTACTCAGCCATCTGGCTCCTCCCTCATCTATTCCAAGCATCTCTTTTAATTGTGGTTTTGAACATTTTCCTATTTTTTTTCTTTATATTTCATACTATTCATTATTATTATTATTATTGTTTTATACATCATTATCATTTCGTTATCATATACCTCGAAGTGTCAATGAAACCATTCAGTTGCCTTTCACTTTCTCTTGTAACGAGTATATGCATGCTGTATACAGATCTATCTTATCATTCGAGTATTTTAAATAGTTAGCACATTATTCTAAGATTATATCTAATGTACTAATGTAAATAAATCTGATAAATGATATATTCATTATCTCTACCATCTCATGCTATCACACTCATGGTTTTGAAGAATTTTTCAATGTTTTCCATAATCTCTTGTGGGAAGACGAAAAAAATCAACACATCTATCTTATCAGACTCTTTCTACCTTCAAGCTCATTCAGTCTTTTTATTTTTTTTTCATCTACCATACATGTGTGTTCTTCGTTACACGTTCTACTTCTCATATTGTCATTCTCTGGACGTACGTGTTGTTACGTGCGCGTCACGTTTTCCCTCATTCTCACGTAAATCATTCATTCACTTCTGAGCTTCATGGAACGGTTGTACTTTTTTCTTTTTCACTCTTTCTCGATACCAATTGCAGAGCGATCATGATCTGTGTGATGTAACTTCATTGCTTTCTCCCTCCCTCTCTCTCTCTCTCTCTTACTCTCCCTCTTATCCAATTGAAAACATCATCAATATTTTCGTGACTTTCGTTTTTAGCCATGTGAAATGATAATGAAAAGATATGATTTGAATTGTTTTTTGCATTTTCAATATTTTCCATAGTTTTGAGCTTCATGCCTTTCATTCATTTAACTGTTAAATTGTAATCGTCTCCTTCCCGTATGACGAAGAACTTGTAATCAGTTCTCTATCATATCAGAATTGTAGATGATAAGACTTCAACTTAGATAACTTTATGCAATATTTAACAAAGCCAAACTTTTATTTCCAGAAAACGCTCAATATATATTCATCTATTTATATATATTTATAAAAGTTAAAATAGTTAACTATGGCTTGCGTATCGGATGATATGACAGAGGTGAGTTGAAACTCTTTGATTTTTCATTTTTCAATATATTGATAGTTATAATCAATCAGTAATCAATTGAGTTGTATATTGATTTCTTGAATCAAACAGTTCCGTTTTGAGATATCATATGCATCGTCAGCTATTCTTATAATTATATGAAACATTTTGTATTTAATAAGCAAATGTTAGTCATAATTGAGTTCTTGTTTCAGCTGGTCAGAATTTTTGCAAGTGGAATGGTACCGAAGAATGGAATATCACTTCTTCCAACAGCCTTATTACCAATAGAATTACGAACGGGAGATATAAAAGGTCCTTTTCATATAAATGACAATCCAAGCACATCATATACTCCATTGACTGTAAGTTATCTTCTTGCTCTTTCATATGGATCGTCACAAACTGATGTTTAGCTCATTGATCAGTTTGGAAAGACCCATTCATTTGAAATTATTGAAAAAGATCCTATTCTATCACGGATACAAGCATGTGCAGATCCACTTGCAGTCAATGCTGTTGCCTATGTACTCGGTAAGTGTTCGTTATTAACAAAGCCCCCCTGCCCTTTTCCATTGTTTCCGGAATAATTCCTTATTTGTATGCGAGTTGTTGAAATCTATTCATAAGGCTCATGATAGCGTCCAACAAGCGATATGAATTGATAAGTTAATTTTCGTGATAACAATCATCATATGATAGGGGAAAAAAAGAGATTCGCATCCGGAATATCCGCCTTAAGATGCCCTCTCTGTCTGATTGTAACAGTATCTATCCTTTCTGTTACTTTCATCCCTCACTCTCTCTCTCTTTCTCTCTCTCTCTCTCGCTTTCTCTTTGCTGCTCCATGATTTACTTGATTTCATTGAAAAATCACTGATACTGATCCTTCATTGCACTTTCATATTATATGAAATGGACGCGAAGCGTTTCGAAATTGTTTTGAAACGTTATCGGTCTTTCTTTTTTGTCAAAATTATTTACAAATATGAATGTTGAGTATTATTAAGAGAATCTAACAGAGAGAGAGAGAGAGATATGATATTGTTATCTTTATGAAAGTATTATTGATAAGCATTCAAAAGAACACAAACATTCAATCGAATATGTAATGATCGATAGAGATAGAGATGTATGGAATCAAAAGGTTATGAAATAATCATCTGCAACTATTCCTAACATCTTTTGAACAAGAAGACATATTATCTTTTAAAAATATATATTATATTTTATAGATAAAATTGTTCAACTTGTCATTACAAAGGATATACGTCAAACGGAAACTATATTTACTGCCTTCTTAACCACAGCACCGTCCATCAATTTGGCTGATATTACTTCCGGAAATTCAATCTCTTCCTTCAATGATAAAATCAGCGATGGTGGATCAGAGAAACGTATGTTTTTCATTTATTATACAGAAACATCTTTATATAATATATTATATTATAATATTATTATACTTATATATTCTTATTGACAGGCTATCCATGTAACCATTGTGGATTGGCTAAGTTCAACAGTTTCGAAAATTTAGCTGTACATCAACAAAAATATTGTAAAAAAGCTGAAAGTAAGTTAATCTTTGATGAAAATGAAGAAAATGGAAAGTTCTTTAGTTAACTTTCTTCGTTTCCTCATCTTTCTTATCTATCGTTTCCATCGGGCTATCTATCTCCTCGAATTCTTACTTTTGCTTAAATTTATGCTTCTTCTCTTCTCTTCTTCTTCATCTTCTTCTTCTTCTTCTTTTTCTTCATACTTTCATCCTCATTCGTTCATTCGTCTGTATTCTCGTGTTCATCACAGACGACATTTTCATTGCTTTTTTACTTGTGATGAAATGACGAGAAAGATAAGATTAGAATGAACTGAATACATTCTTCTTAAACAATCATATCCAAAATCATCTAACAATGACATATTTGCCATTTGTCTCAGCTCATCAAGATAAGATTGAAGCCATCTGCAAAAGATTACTTCAGTATAGTTCAAACACGATTGAAACTTCATCTTTTGCCTCAAATTCTCTGAATGACACAATGAACATTTTACAACCGTTCAACACAACTTCTATTCATACAAAATGAATATTTGACATCTGATAGAGCCCGCTGGATGCGTCAAATGGAGGAAATATGCTAATGAACTACATTGTATTTTCAGATAATCGCTTATCGACAGCAGCAATGCTGAAAAGCCCATCAATTACCCCAATGAACTCTCTTTCACAAACAATAATACCTCCATTACAAACTTCCCTAACTACCCCAAGCACGTCTTCACTTCTTCTTCCACTCGGACTGACGAATCCTATGCAATCTCAGAATATTGTTTTACTACCAATTGCTCAACATAATCAACCTCAATCAGATCTCATTCAGGTAAGATAAAGCTAATCGCATCAATAGTGATGATTCAATTAAAGTTCCTTGGACCACCTCAAACGATCATCCCCATAGCTATTGGAAAACAAAATTTTACGACTGGATCATTGGTACTACAGGTATGAATCAGATGAGCAGATCACAACGTCAATCATTGATTCTTTAGAAACCGTTTTGTGCATCCATTAAAACACCGCCTTCAATTAATTTTAGTAATGATGGCCTTAATGTGACAGTTCCACTCGTACAAATTGACACGTAAGATCCATTTCATACTTCTTGCCTTGTTTTGTACAACGAACTTTAGTCCATGCAGCTCTAGTGCATCAATAATCGGTACAGCTCTACCAGCAACAGTCAATCCTATACCGGATGTAGCTCCCAGCACTAGTACAGTATTCAATACACTGAATATAACAACAAGTAATCCATCCATGAAACGAGCACACGATGGCAGTTCACTATCCCCAATGGAGATATCAAAGAGAGCACGACATGACAGTATAGCTGAAGCAACCAATAAGGTTATCCGTTCATCTCCTCAATGTTGAATTGAACGTTTTGTAGGCATTGGCTTCACAATCATTTTTTGCAAAAGCTGGAAGTTCAACAGAAGGAGAAAAGCCATATGTATGCTCTTGTGGTGTTACATTTTCAGCCATGAACACATTAAAAGCTCATCGAACACTATACTGCAAAGATGTTGGACGACCAGATGATCATCGTGAGCCAACACGGAAGGTGTGAATATGTGTATATATGTAATTAATACACTACTAATAATAATATAATTAATAATATTAATAATTTTTGTGTGCTTTTAAAGAAGAGAAACAACAATCAAAACATTTGTATCTTATGTACAGATAAATGTTATAAACTATTTGAATTTATCTTTAGTTGCCATCGCGATGTTCACAATGTTCCTACGAACCACAGTCCATATCTCAATTATCATTACATATAAGGAATGTTCATAATGATGTTCAAGTAAATAATTAATATAAATGAAAAAAAATATGTTTTTATCATCTATTCTAGGCTTATGTATGTAAGGAGTGTGGTTATCGAGGTTATAGCATACGGGGAATACGAGGACATATGAGGTTTGGCAGCATTTCATTTGTTCACATTCAACATGCTTTCTGTTCTAGATCCCATCCAGAACTTGAATGTATGAAGCTTGATGCTTTACTGGCTTCCTATGTAACTGAAATTAAAGGAAATGATAATAATCCTGGTTCAGAGACTGAAGTTATTGTCACATAATGCTCTTCTCTGTAATGTGTGAATACTCTTCCAATTAATTAATATTTAATTATTAATAAAAGGATTTCTATTTCATTAGTGTTTGAGATAGCTTCATCATCTCAAGATGATTGCAACAAAAAAAAAGAAGAAAAAAAGAGATTTTCCACGAACCTTTCCATTCTCAATATCAAATGAATTCGATGTGAAGTGAATTTCGAATTGGAGAACGGAGGCAAATACAATCAGCGAAATAGATGGTTTGACCACTTAAACCACATCATTCAATGTTTGCACATTCACAAGATAGTTTTTGATTTTATTATAATACTAATAATAAAGTAAAAATAACTTATTTTTTTATCAAAAACGTTGCACAAACAGAGCACATTGATCTCCCGTTAGAACCACATGATAACATTGGTCATCAGCAGATGTGAGGATTCGAAAACCTAATAACTTGATCTCAAAATTTCTAATCACCTTAACAACTGTTTTCTGCAGAAATCAAGATTATAGATAGTACGATTCGATTTGAACTTTCTGGAAACTCAACATTGCATGTCAACAGATCCTTTACTGGCCCTTTCATCTTTAATTCTAAAATCTTTGAACTTAAATAGAATTAACCATAGACCACCCTCAACTTTGTTCGGATAAAAGTAAAAATAGATACCAACGTTCAAACATCGTCAAATGTGTTTAGGGTCTAGCAAAGCATTGATCTTGTTCGATAAGAATGGTAAGAGTTCCGTTTATGGAACGTTTCAATACTTTTGAGAAACTCTTAAGATGCATAAGCATTAAGCTAGAGACAGGAAGCAATTGGAACGTTTACGAAAACAATCATAAACTGTCAGTAAAAGCTAATGATTGCCTCAACAAGTCCAAATTTGTAGTTTACCCTGTTCATATCACTGTTGCGTTGACTAGACTCACTGCTGATAGGGTGGGGTTCCTCTGATCAGTGATGCAGACAATCGATAAAGAAAGAGACATTCTTCTGCACATGTCATGATGAGTATTCAGTTTTTAGTCATATATCATCTGATTACATAGATTGAACAGAAGAAATGATCCTCAAATACGACCCGGAGCAAAATGTCACAAAGATACGGACGATAATAAAGATAAGTGAGGTTCTGATTATTTTCGGCCAAGTATTATGGAACACTGTGCTAGGCACTGTTGAGTAGCTTGTGTCGAGGAAATAATATTCAAATTCTTACTAATGTTTATCTATAAAAGAAGACTCAGTATCATAATAAACTAAAACTATCTTGTGAATGGGTAAACATTCATTGTCTGCAGGTATAAGTGGTGAATCGTCCATTCGCAGATCTTATTTGCTTCCGTTCTCCAATTCGAAGTTCGCTCACTCCTTCTAAATCTCTTAGGACACAGGCTGTAAAAAAATAATTAGGCCTTTTCGAAATAAAGAATGTTCTGAGTACATTCTACTTGGAATGAGTAAGATCTTCCTCTAGAGCGACAGTAAAATCTATATCCAAGAGATGGATGTAAGATGTGATCAATATAACTTTGGAATGGAATGAATTGGCTCTCTCCAGTCAGCCAGTCTGCGACACATCCTAAGCAACACCCAATAAAGTTGTTGAAAAAACAGATGAGTCTTACCTTTCCAACGTAAAACACCTTCATTGCACTGCTTATAAAAGGTGGCGATCTTATAGTTTTTACCTTCTTCACAGCAGTTCACGAGTGCACTGATGCTAAGTAGGACCAAGCAGAAAGCTAAGTTACGCATGCTTCCGGAATGCTGGCAAAGTTTCAAGAGAATGAAGAAAACTTTTCATTAAATATTGGCCATGCTCTCTACTTAAGATATGGATTTTCTTTTTTTGGGTTCAGATTAATTGAAGCAAACGATCTATCGGCAGCTGCCTGGATGTTTTTATATGAAACTCCTACGCTCAAAAAATGAGCAGCATCAGAAAACTTAGAGATATGTTTCAGATTCTCTCGTCTGACGAAGCTGACAACTAGAAGCTGATTCCCACTCTTCTTCTAGTAGCGACATCTACCTATTATTCTAACAGTTCGACAATAAGATCAAAAAGAAGCGAAATCATTTTTGAGTAACAGTCGAGATAAGCAAGTAGGTCTAGAAAAACAATTTAGATTTTCTCTTCGCGATGTCAGATGTCGCTCATCAATGTCATTTCACAAACAGTTGATAATCAAAAACATTAGACAACATCATTCTACAAATATAATCTGTATTTTCAATCAAATAGAGAAATACATGCAAATCGTACAGATTTCAGTGCAAGTGATAATTGGAGATCATAGACGATTGTCCGAAAGTTATCATCTTTCTACAGACGAACCCCAACACTAACAACTTTCAATCGCGGCCAAGATATGATGACACAACACAGCTTTGATGAAAAAAAAATACACGTATCCAAGAAGTTTTGATGAGAAGCAGAAGTAGAAGAAATATAAGAATAACATATGAAGTCGTTTCAGGGAATTTGTAGCTGTGACATAGTTCCTTGAGCTAGCATATGAATTACGCGCGTATCTCTCTTAGGTGTCCTTCGTCCATCCCAGCACAAATACATGGACCATACAAGTACCATTAAAATTGAGATTATGACGTAGGCGAAGCTGAAAAACGAACTTAATTATTTCTTACTCGGCGAGTATACGATTCCAGAAGGAAGATAAGATGAAAAGGAAAGTACCTTATATAAGTGACGGCTTGTTCACGTGTCCAAATACCAAAAAACAGAATGGTTGAATTTGTACCGATTTTATCCCCGTTGAGTTCCATACATTATCTGCCACTAGAAAAAAAACTTTTGAAAAGATAATAAACGATAGTTTCAGATGAAAAGAATGAGATGAGTGCAAATCTATGTTGGAATTGATGATTTCTCTCTTTTTCTTCCTCGTCTATTTCTCAAATCAAAGACTCCATTATACACCCTCTATCCTCATCTTCATAGCTCATTAACCATCATTACACAGAGAAATATGTTTGTTGGATCAGAAAGAGCAGTAATACACTTAAAAAGAAACGCAGAGAACTCGATGACACCTTGCTAACATCTTAGAATAAGAGAAGACTAGGCAATAACAGCTCAATTTATTCACACTTTCGAAATGGTGGTAGAGGTGTACATCAGAACGCAATTCGAGTTTTTTTTAATGACTGGAAGCATATGTTGTTTCCAGAATCACAGCCATGCTAAGATTGAGAAGGTGAGGAATCTTGCTCTTTGCACCCTCTTCCACATATCTGATCTATCTCATACGATGTCTGCTTCTTTTTGTTTCTCACTTTTTTCTATTCACAAACGAACTTCGCTCCTCCTACCAAAACCTCGAACTAAGGTATCTACGAATATGAAAACATCAACTTGAGCGATCAAATACAGTTTGGAGTAGAAAAAACAAGCTTCAAAAGTATTCCAGGATAGAAAAGGTTAAAAATGAGATTCTGAATAGATTGAGTCAACCTGCGTGCTTATAAGGAAATGCTGGCGGAAGTCGTAAGTCGGTTCGACGAACTAATACATGAATGACGTGTTTTCAATAAAATAATAAAAAAAACGACAGAAGCTTTTTATGATTATAAAAGAAAGCTCAGCGTTTAAAACAGAGAGCAAGGAGAAGGTATTAGTCCACAAACCAAGAAATCCTTTCTTACGCTTACTTCGCAATATGAAAGAAGAATCTGTGAATAATGAGTGGGATTAAAGTGGAAGAGGTCAAACAAACTGACACAATGAATTAGAGAACAATTTTGCTTTTTACGCTTCAAGTATTAAGCACAGAGCACAGAAAAATGATAGTTGCGAGTTTGTTCTAGTAAAATTTCCTAAATTAGAACTCTAAACTCCAAAACATCATGAATGTATCTATCTCATTAGTGAGTATTCATAGCCAAGAATCCATGAACTAGCCACAGAATACCCATCATCATGATGATAGAGTGGAAAATAAAAAGAAAGAAGCAGATAGTGAAGTGACAAAATCTTCCATCAACACTTACAGATGAAACTCTAATTAAAATAAAAGATTCTTTTTTCCAATTATAAGTCAACAGATGATTCTACTTTTAAAGTTGTTTCGAGAAAAGATAACTTTACAAACAAATAGAAGTTTGAAGCCAATATCTTATCTATTCTCAGACAAACACTTCCTCATCTTTTTCGCACAATGTGCGTAAAATGAAAACAAAATCAATGAAAGTAAGCTTAATTGAAAAGGTGTATAAACGAACCTATTTTCACTGTTTTTTGTTCTTCCTTTCCTCACGACTATATCGATGATTGTATGAACGGGCAGTAGGCTTGTAGCTACCAATTTTGGAAGGAGAGTTAAGAAATTCAATCTTCTTCTGTTCCCTGTTTTTTTCTAACTCAAGCTTCTCAACGATGCTCCTATAGCTCTGCAAAAAAAAATGATGCAGAACTATGAATTAATAGATACTTCGATGAGAGCTTCGCTCTCTTTAGCTCTGCTACGTTTGCTCAACTTCACATGCAAAAAAGAATCCTTTATAGCTTGTCCCAAATCATCTCCAAGAAAGTACGATCGCAAAACCATTGATGTTTGTGCTAGAGGTAGGACTCGATGAGATCCTTTCAACCTGGAATTGAGTTTTATTTTTCTTTCCTTCACGTAATTATAGCTTACAAGACATGTTTCTCAAGTGGTATTCTATATGATTTAATGCCTTCCATTATAGCGAGTGAATAACTACTCGTGCAAGGTTGTGCATCAAGACTTGTACATAATATTACGGCTTTGCAGTTAAGGGGTTTTGAAGGCAGCACATCTCTAGCTTTCCACGAAATATAGATAGCTTCGCCTGGAACAAAGAGATTCATTCAGCTCACACGTCAGTTCAAAAAGTTGAACGCAGAATTGGTCTCAATCATTCTTAAGTTTGAGACAGCGATGAGCGGTTGTATGAACTCACTTTTATCACAGGGTAGTACGTTTTTCACACTTTGACTCGTAATTTTGGGAGCAAACATATGCGGCTCAAACTTTGCATTCTTATCCTTTGATGGGGGTCCATATTTGAAATATAAATTTCTTCAAATAGATTTTTTTTTAAATCTTTGAAAATAGTTTACCTCTGAGCTACTGTTGACAGTTGTTGATCAGGAGTGTAATTCATTATTGTTATATTAAAGGGGTGTCGAGATGTCCAGTTTGCTTCATATAACTTTTGAATTTGTCTTGAAATACGAGTTATTATTGAAAACAATATGCTCATACGAACGTCATAAACACCGTTTGAGTTGTGAGAGAGAAATCGTTCAAAAATCTGCAGTCAACCAGTAACTGAGGCAAATCCTCCTCATTCCTTTTTAATCTCAATACGCTATTGGAATGATATTGGTCTATTCGCTCTATGATATTTTTCGTTTAACTTGTTTCATGTCTCAACAAACTTCTAAACTCTTTTCCCTCACTATAATATATGTTACTGGAAGAGCCAATCTCGGGTTTTTCAAGCTAAAAATAAAGATTTACTGAACAGAATATGGGGAAACTAAACTTCATCTTTTATTCTATCCTGTTGCTCTGAATGATTCTGTTTTAACATAATAAGAAATTGCGTTCTTTGCTCGAATGATGGTAGTGAAACAAGACTTGTCCAAACATCATCAGTAATTTCAGGCAGAGAGGAAGAACCGAGAATTCTCAAAAACGTCTGAAAGAGTTGCACGAAAGAGCAATACTCTTGATAAAACCTGCAGCTCCAATACAATTTTAGAAAATAATAGTTTTTGTGATGGTTTTCTTATATATTTTGACAAGAAATCTGGACTAGGTAATTCTTTCTCAATACTTCTGATGTTTTCTACTTGACTGAATCTTCTCAGTAATACCTTTGAACTAAAAATCTTTCTCAACATTTCTGAAAGCAGCTAAGTCAGATTGATACAAAGATGACACTACTACCGCAAGACAACTATGCAGTGTTTAAGGGAATACCCGGAAAATATAATCACGTCTGGTACCTTTAGTCGGCCTGAGCCATGTCGAGTACAGTCAGGTTGATGGTTTGCAAACGAAATATTCAGACTGTGAACTAACATTGATAAAGTATGGAACTCCGGCAAGAAAATGTTTTATTTGTTTATCACAGATATGTAAAATATGTTGAATGGCACAAAATATGATATGAAAGCGATCAGATAGCAGACTAAAAATCTAATAGTTTCTCAATTGAATTCTCAGTTCTTTTTTGTAAGATATGAAACATCGAAAGCGTAAATCTTGAAGTGCTCGCATAATTGACGAACCTAAAGGACATATGATATTAGGAGAACTTTATGTAAAAACTTACAACACAAACACCATAATGGAGGTGAAGGCCAGTAATGACGATAGTTGATACTCGGAGAAGAGTAAGTTCGAAGACAGGAAGAAGGAATGAGAGCCCTAAAACACGAAAACATTGAGAAAGAAAGTATATGTTGAACTAACCAGCTACTGCGACGTAAATAGCCAGCATGCTATTCCATACACAAGCTCTTGTGCTAGACATTTGGGAGATGATGAGACGACACTGAAGCGACCCATTAACATAACTCGTTAAATTATTCAGCTTACCGCGACGTTACTGAAAACAGTTCCAACACAGAAGAAGAACATACGTGGATCTTGTTCGATCACTTGGGCTAAAATAACATAAGAATTTCGTTGCTGAACTAAATTTTACTTGGAGAATAAGCAGCCCACGCTACGCTTGAAGCGAAAAGTAAAACAACGGGGAACATTGGACGAGCCATTTCGGCTACTGATGACTGGAAGAGAAAAGTTAAGCAAGAAAAGCTCGCTAGCATACCTGTTTGAATGTCTTGGTAACGGCGTAGGCATGCCACATATTGTATCCGGACATAACGAGCGATCCCACACAACACACTTTTCAACAAATTTATTAATTTATTCATGATCTAACTTACAGTAGAACCCAATCTCGAATGTTCTGGCAAAGGTTACATCTCCAATCACATTGAACTTGAACCATTGGTAGCCAACAACATATGTGAAAAGATAAACAAACACAAGCCCCTGACAATATGCGATATTACTCAACTTTCGTAGTATTAACTCACATATTGACTAGCATCATATCCCCATGATAAAAACATAACACCTGTGTTATATTTTTCCCAATGAGTGACTATGAAAACTAATTGAACACTTATGAGAACATATAGCAGGTTCAAGGGAGGCACGCTAAGAATAAACGATATTATCTGATTTCATAGTAGAAACGAACCTGAAAGCTCCTCTTCCGAAAACTGAAAATATTGTGATAGTGAAAGGCACTGTTGACCATGAGTCCAAGCCATGATCAACTAAAATGTAAAGTTCTTTATAAAAACTCTGATCAACGTATTACATAATTCTCCAGTTGGTCCTGAAGCGC
Organism: Auanema sp. JU1783; assembly: GCA_943334845.2. Lineage (NCBI taxonomy): Eukaryota > Metazoa > Nematoda > Chromadorea > Rhabditida > Rhabditidae > Auanema > Auanema sp. JU1783. The sequence goes on along the minus strand of CALQYR020007456.1, from coordinate 1,624,654 downwards.
CTATTCTTCTAGCTTGCTTTCCATCAGTTCCATCTAAAGTATGGCCGAGAAAAGTACAAATGGCAGCAGCCATCCAGAACCTTGACGAATTGTTGAAAACTAAAAACCTTAAATCTTTCAACTCACCAATCCGGAATAGGATTTTTCCCCCCTACACTATTTCTATTCAAATCATAATCTAGCACACATTCGAGAAGGAAGCAGCCCATTACTAATGCCCATCCAGCCAAAGTAAGGACATTAGGAGCGATTGTCTTTGGGTAGAACTTAACAAATGAATATAACGAAAGGAATTTTAGGTGGAAATACCTCAACAATCCAATTCCAGAACGGATGTGATACGTAAACGGATAATGGACTATTATCGATACAGCAATACTAAAGCAGATAGTATTTAAAAGAAAAGAAAGTTTACCAACCTTGTACCTATCGAACCCTTTCAGGTGTTGGTCCGATAGATATTTTGTTGAGAAAATCCGCATAACCTGGTGTTCTCTGGTTATCTCGCAATCTGAAAATCATTTAGAAAATGATAGCCCTAATAATTTTTCATGAAAAAGATGAAAACATATGGAAGGAAAGGTTAAAAAAAAGATCTAATCTATGGCTCTTTCACCTTCATTCAAAATAGGTACAAGTTCATTTAAAGATATATGATTCGAGTCAGGCTTGTACTCCACATCTTGCATATCATAAAGCGAAGGTCTAAACAAATAATAAACTGTTACAACTTTCATATAATATCCTAATAGTTTAAACATTCACACAAGTAACATTCAGCAAAGATTATTAAACTGCAACAGCAAGAAAAAGCATATACTGAGCGGAAGGTAAAACAGAGCTAGAATAAGCTGATAACTGATTAGCACATCTAAGGTTCATAGTGAAACATGATAAGAATACTACATCACCATCTCCCTTGTGTTAATGTTTAAGAGTAGGACGACATCACAAAAACAAGTACGTAGTCGGAATCAACTACAGTGCGTACCGACAAGAGAAGGCTTCTACACGAGCTTATGTTAGGTAGTCTAGTAAGTGTGTTCTTGAGAATTGAATCAGCCAGAAAAGGACACGTATTGCAGAAGAGTGAGTAATGCGGAATAGTTAACTTCATAATAGTAGAAACTGTCATTTCACAACATTTTGAAGAAATTGACAGTTTCTGATTAGATGGAAAGACTTTTTAATGGAATAATCATATCATATCAATCTTTGGAGATGCAAAGAACACAGTTCCTATGACAACTGTCATAAAAATTGCAAAAAGAATCAAGCAAAAACGATCTAAAGCCATAGCTGCCATCATCCATTCTTCCTAATAATAAATTTGAATAACTTTGGTAATATAATGACTCACTTTGTTCATTTTCTTCAATGATTTTCTATCAACATACTCCCTCACACGACGTATCTTCGATACAATACTGGAGTAAATGTTCAAAATATACAATGACATCTCCGTCGACTCATCATCGCTCTTTTCTGAACAGTATGAAGTTAAAATTAGAAGAATTTATCGGAATACCCTCTTTGACAAGTTGGATACATTTTTTCAAACACCGTTCATATTGAGTCCATCGGAACCGTTTACCGTTTGAGAACCTTTTCGGCATGAATATCCCCTTGAAAAGTTCTGATTAGACAGAAGATTGGGGGGAAAAAAACGAACCTCCCCCACTTTTCGTTCTAATCCTAATTTTTCGGAGGCAAGAGTTGATAAAATTGGATCTTCCAGACCTTGCTCTTCCAAACATTTGGAAACAGCGTCGCCCGTTTTATATGCGCACTGGAAGAGTTGTTGAAGGAAGAGGCTAAGTCGTAAACAAACTTGAACACAATCATGGAACTCTGAGGATGAAACATTAACACATCTTCCTTTTATATACTTATGTTTTGGTCGTTTTAGTAGGACCAACCAAGGTATCCACTCCAGAAACACTTGTCTGAACTAAAACCCATTCGTGAGCGTTGGATATATCAGTGGATCTATACCAGGGGTGACATTGTGTGATTGGCATACTGGCGATATCTTATATTCAAAACTGCTATTGTAAAGATAGTTGTGATCGAAACGATAAGAGTGAGAGCAGAAAAAAACATTCCTATAAACATGTCATAAGCATGATTACCGCATTTGCTAATACCTAATAATGGGATAGACTCTGACGTAGTCGGGACCATTTCCGACAGGATTGTTAGGAAGAAGCATACAGATAACAGTATGGTTGTCTCTGAAAATAATGAATATTTCATGTTACTTATCTGTACTTACGAAAACCGATCTTTTCACTCATATCATCTGCTGGTAGACAGAATGCCAATAGAGTCATCAAAGAGATTAGTAATGACGGTATAACTACATTGAACGCGTAATAGAGTGCTCTTCTTCTGATATACATATAAAACCTATGCAAAACAATGAATGCGTTTTTTTGAAGATTAGAAACTTGATTGTAGGATAAGGCTCCAAACAGCATTTGTAAAACTTGACTTCTCTATGTGCTGGTGCGTTGATTAGACGCCATTCTCCGTTACTGATATAGGTTGATAAATCAACAGCTGGGGCTAAAAGTACAAGTAAAAAACAGATTTTAGAATGTGCTAACTATCTTCCTTTTCTGTGTCAACTTGAAGATCGATTGAAAAACCATGATATGTCCAAGAACCAAACTTCATGAAACAAATCTGAAGTCCCCGTGAGAACGATATTTACAGTCCTGTTCACCTGTTCATCGAAAGGAAACATGGTAATATCCATTTTACACGAAATTTTGAAGATTCCGGGAGGAATCCAATTAACCAGTCCACTGGAATAGACTACCAAATTTGATTTGAATGAAGAATCGAAACGATCATCAGCGCTAAAATAAAAGTTCCCACTATTCTGTGGCGAAGAAGTCTTGCCTATTGTAGAGAAGTATATCAGGCTGCCAAATAGGACTTTCTCCTCCTGGAAACCTAACTGAAGTTATATTATCATATGATAGGGGTCTCCAACGTAGGCGGTAATCGTTCCATGTCTCAAAAGCAGTAGCTGCCTCCTAATCTAATTATACGAAGACTCACATATTTAAGCCACGCATTGATTTCTACAACTTGATTCTGTTCATCCACATTTATAATTTGTTGAAGAAAAACTTTAATAAACACTGGCAATGGCTTGGAGGGATTTTTTACTGGCCGCACCAAAGAACTATAGTTTCTCAACAGAGATCTGAACTCAAACATGAAACGACATGAAGTTGACAGAAGACCAACTTATACAGTTCTACTTCCGCTTTGCTGCATTCTACTTCGGATATTGTGAAGAATGCAGAGAGTAGCAAAACATAACAAAACAATATTTTAAAAAACATCAAAATGACAACTTAGAATGAGCTTGCAGACATTGGTGTGAATAGAGGCTGCTAGAGGAACAGAAGAGAGCAAATATGTCAATTAGTTGCACTCGAAAGACAAACACCTTGAAATCTTGATAGTTTAGTTCGCTCTTCACAAGACATTATTACTTTCAACGGAACGGCCAAGAAGATCTTAAAGATATACAAGAAATGAGAAAATGCCCGATTATCTTAGTTTCTGCATTTCATAGACCATTTGACAAGAAAATTCAAAACAATTGTACCAAAAACATAATTTTTGAACTCGACCATTTTTCAAATACTCAACACCGTAAAACTCCAGACGGGTGTGAAGGAAAAAACAATCATTCAAGAACAGAAAAAAAGGTTTTCTCTAAGAATACCAAGATAATAGAAATATCTCTGTTTCTCTTGAGGTATATACAGCACCAGCTAAGACGACCATGGTACACAATCCTGCTCTATGGTTTTCCGTACATCCATAGTAAACAAACAGATAAACTGATTACATATTATATGTTTATTTCTTTTTCATTTATATATTCATATATACACCGCTATATTGATCGATAGCAATGAAACAACTTTTAATTTTTTTTATTTAAAATTCTCTAGCAGATTCTTGCGTACATGGTAACAGTACAATAGGTTTCGTTTCATTTGCGTACATGGTAAGAGTACAGAACCTCTGGGGACAGATATGTGAGATCTATCTGCTCTATATGCCTTCAAGAATACAACAAATAATAATTAATTTAAAAAATACTTTCAACAAATAATAAAAAATTGAAATATAAGCATTGAGTGGGCTTAGATCTCGCCCCCTCAATGATATCTGAGAAGCCTTTAGACATGAGTATAGAGCACGTGGAATATTTCACGTGGAATGCGTGATTCTTAAGAGCGTGTCATTTATAACAAACATACATTCACAAGATCGGTTGGTCATCCAGTGAACAGACTTACACTCTCTAAATCCGAGCCATCATCCATACATGTAAGTTTTATTTATTATATATCCTTTATATGAATGAGCATAATTTCGCAACATTTTTTCAACAATCTATAATCCCTTGCCCTAATCATAGTTTGAATTTTTGTATTTTGTTCTACGTAATGAGAATATTTTTAATTAACTATAACATACATCGTTTCGTAGCAATATTAAATAATTCACTCTCTTGTCAAGTAAAAGAGACGGTCAAATTGCAACAGGCTATTTGGCTAATCTCGGAAGAAGTAAATCGGAAATTCTTCCAAGAGATTTGTCTGCTGTCATGGTCTAACGAGAAGTATTTGAAAGTCTTGCTCCTATTCTCTCTCTTTATCTCTTCTCGTATTTTTCTCCTAAAGCTCTTTTTCCGTTCTCTTTTTTTTTCCTGCATAAAAAGAAATTTATTTTACTTTTCATTTTGAACTCCAACAACTATTATATATAAGACGCGCGTGAATTCCCTCTCATTTTCTTTCTCTCTCCCTCTTTCTATCTGAACTCTTCTATTTCACCTTTTCTATCTCCATCTCTCTTTCTCTTTTTTTTTTTTTAATATTTTTCTAACATTTTTTTTTCTCTTTTGCATATTCAAAGAAGCCGAAATTTTGTTGTTACGTGCTTTTTTTATGATTTAGTGTTAAAGCTTCTCCAATTTATCTTATTTGCCACTCAACTTTTCATGGACAACTTTATTCACTTTTATATATATTTTTTGCATCATTAACAACCCCAGATGTACTTGATGACGTTAAAAGCTCATCATTATTATTTTTATTATTATTGATCTTATATTCTCGCTCTAATATATCTTCTTTTCTTATATTTCAATATTTAAGCATTGTTCTTCTACTTCATGTATCTCCCTCCCTCTTCTCTCTTCTAAGACCTCCCACCCCCTCTCTCTCTCTATCTCTCTCACTAGAGATTTGATAAAGCAAAAAAAATGTTTGAAACAATTAAAAATTAACGTTTTTCCTCTCATTTAACTATGTGAAAGTACAATAGTGAAATGTTAATGAAATAGAATGTTGTTTCTTCTTCTTCTACTTACTTCAACTCTTTTCTAACTTAAAGCTTTCTTGTCGATAAAGCTTCTTTCATTCTTTTTTTTTCTTTTTTTTTTCTGTGCGATTTTTTACCCCATAATTTGAAGATTGTGCTCCTCATCATTTTCTTCCGCATCTGTATGATTTTGACGTATATTTGTCAAAAGCTTATAATTATATGGTATAGTTAGATGAAAAAGTAAGACGCCTCTCAACTTATCTAATTATAAGCTTATATTTCATACATATATATATATGCATTTGACAGTTTTACGTCAACGTTTGGATCACATATACATAATACTCGTATTACGCATTATAAATTACTTAGGTATATATATATATAATATATATGTATATACACATATATATTATTATAGTTAAGCCTTATCTATATGAGAGCTCACTTTACTCTCTATTCAACACATACAGACATAAGTTTCGTTTGAGCCGTAACAGTTCAGATGTCCTTTAGTTTACAAAAAACTATATCCTTTTGAAGTTTAATGATGACTCGCTGAGCTTATTTTTATTTTAACTATGCTTGAACTTCTTTGTCTCCTTCATTTTTCCACCTCTTAACACACCTTTAAGAAAACACCTTTTTCTCTCTCTCTCTCTCTCTCTCTAGTCAACTCTTATTCAAAAACGAACGTGTTCGTGACAGAATTCAAACCATCTATTCAGACTCTTATATCCTTTTAGATTTATATGAATTTTTGTTGTTTTTTTCTCTCTATATATTACTTCCTATCTCTCCTTCTCTCTCTCTCTCTCTCTCTCTCT
>CALQYR020007456.1:1503934-1618346 GCA_943334845.2 Auanema sp. JU1783 | reverse complement strand
TTTTCTCTCTCTCTCTCTCTCTCTCTCTCTCTCTCTCTCTCTCTCTCTCTCTCTCTCTCTCTCTCTCTCTCTCTCTCTATCTCACGTTCATAAGATGTATGTATCACTGAGCTTTCTCATACTGCTCACTAATACCCATCTACAGCACTGATGATGGCGGTAGTTTGATCGCTCTTACACTTACAAGAGTAATCTTACTTCCGTGAAATACGGAACAGAAGCAGTTCTTGTGGATGAACTTCTCTTAATCCGTGGATGCCGCGTGTATAGCGTTCATAATTCAAAAAAAAAGAAAAAAATCTTATTTTTGTAAATTACAGAAAAAGTATTTTCCATCCAATGTTATTTATTAATGTGTATCATTAGTAATACTATGCTATGCTTCTAATTAGCTATTTTATACTTCTCAGATTAAGTCACAAGGCTTTGATCAGATCTCATATTACACTACTCAATTTACAAATATGTATGTCTCTCTCCCTTCAAAATTCCATTATTATTCTTAAATCTTAAGCCTATTTGAAATTCTTCAAATAGTCTTCTGATGATTTTCGATCATACCAACCTTAACCTGATTGACTATGATGATTATTCAAATGTTTGACAAATTTTATTTTTGAATAATCGGAAGTTAATTGAATGATTGCAATTTTTCCTTTTTACTCTGTTTTTTTTATTTTTTATTTTATTTTTTCCTTATTCACACTCTCTCCCTTCATCTACCACCCACCATTCCCCCCTCCACTCCTCTTTCTCCTCCCTCTATTCGGCATATCCCAAAAAAGAAAGGAGACATTTAGAGAGAAGAACATAAAAATTTTGTGCTATTTATACTTATTAAAAGAAGAAGCGTCTTTTTCATACACTTTCCTCATAACCCCGCTATATATCTCTCTCGCCCTCCCTCTCTCTCCCTCTCTCTTACTCTCTTTCTCTCTCTCCATTTCTACTCTTACTTTTTTCTTTTATTATCTATCATTTTCTCTCTTATTCGTAGATCTTCTCTTTTTCTCTCCTCTTTCCTATAAAAACCATTTGTGGACCGGCTGGGGGCATCATTCAGCTTCCTCATCCTCCCCTTCATCCCATCATTATTCTGTCTTTCATTTTGCTGAATAATAAGTATCTATTATTTAAAGATTTGTGTATGAATGTGCTTGTCTTACAAAGACATTTTGCAATTGTTTTGTTTGGAAGAAAAAAAAAAGATTTCTTCTGAAAGATGATGATGATCAGTATGCTCAAGTTGTTGCTTCATAAGCATATTTAAGTTTTTTTTTCGAAAAAAAAAAAGATCTTTTAAATCTTTTTTCGTGAATAATTAAAAAAAATAATATGTTATATGATATGGTTATACATATATATAACATATTAATTATACATGTTAGCTTATTTAGTTTCACTTAGATCATCATACATCTAACATCAATCTTTCCTCTTCTATCTCATCCACCATGGAACCGAAACTTCTTATACTCTTACTCTTAACTCATATTTCAAATTCTTATGAAATTAATTTTTTTCTTCTTGTCTATATATTTCAAAAATGAAATATAAAAAAAAACTTATATCATATAGTTAACATAAACACATCTATATATCTATAAATGATATAAATATAAATTTTCTTCATCCACTGCAGTATATCATAAGGATTCCATTTCATTGCATTTTTGCTCATCTCTTCCACCTACCACCTATTATGCATGTAGTTTAATATTATTAACTATATCATATATATGTTATACTATATATATATATATAATAGTTAAACATAATATGTATATTTCTAGTACTCGATTAACGTATTTTGTCATTCGGTTTTATCATAATCTTTATTTGATCAACACCTACAATTGTATTTTGATTCAAATAAAAAACACAGCCGAACACAACATGCTCTTCCTGATTTGACTTCCCACTCCTCTTTTTGCCATCCTTCAACGGTTCGTAGAAGCTTCAAATTTTCTTTTTTGCCATTGTTATTTTATCTTTTGTCATTTTAAAATATTTCTTCTTCTTCTTCTTCTTCATCTTCTTCTTCATCTGCTTCATCTACATCTTCATCTACTTTCTATTATACTATATGTTTATTATATTAATAGCTTCTCATAATGATTTATTGTTTCTTTAACAATATTTCTAAAATCATTAATTATCATATTCTTTTGAAAGAGTTCGTTGTAAGGAGACCTTTCGATAGTTTTGTTTCTTTTTTATTTTTCTAATTTTTATAATTATTAAACATATAGATTCGTCTTCGAGCTTTTTCATCATCATCATCATCATCATCATCATCATCATACTCATCCTCATCCTTCTCATCATCATCATCACGTTTCATCATTTTTAAAGAATTATTATATTCACATATAGTTAGCATAAAATATACTTTAGTCATTTCTAACATTATTTTTTTTCCTTCTTTCCTTCTTCATCTTTCTTTTTTTTTTCCTTTTTTTCTTCTTCATCTTCTTTATCTTTCAATTTTCGGCTTTTGCCCTTCGCTGACGTATCTTTTCATCATTTGTACTCATGAATCCGTAAATTTGCTTGACATGCTCTTCCTATTCTAAGCTTAATACCAGCAGGCTGCTTCAAAAGCGAAATACATTTGATGACTTTTTCCTTTTTTTTTCTGCTTGCTTCTCCTTCATCATCTGCTTCAGCTTCATATTTGACTCTTTTCCATACTTTTTTCTTCTTTTTTTTTTATATTCTTCATCATCATCTATTGAATAGATGAAAGTAAAAGATTTCTATTTTATTAATATAATTCATTCATAAAAAAGAGAAATTATAGATTTTCCTTAATTAGGATGAGGAATTGTTCATTACAACGCGAGCCTGTAATGGCTGTTACAACATCAGTTATATCTATTATAACATGCTATATAATTGTATTCATAATAGCTTTTGTTGGAAATGTTACAATGTTTTTAATACTTGTCAGGTTATTTATATATATTAAGATATATAATTACTAATTATATATTCTTTATTATAGAAATCAGTTAATCAAAGTGAGACGAGTACATTCGTTGCTCTTACACATGAATATAGCTCACTTAATGGTCACTTTACTTTATATGCCAAAAGAAATACTTCATAATTATACGATTGCTTGGCAAGGAGGAGATTTTGTATGTTTTTTTTAATTCTTTTATTTTATTATTTTATTTATTATTATTATTGAACTTCATTTATTTATTTATTATTAACTATATGATTTTTAAGCTCTGCCGCTTATGCAAATTTTTTGATGTCTTTGGTATTGCTCTATCTATGAATATACTCATTTGTATATCATTAGATAGGTTCTATTCTATATTTTTTCCTTTATATGCTATGAGAGCTAGAAAAAGTGTTCAACGTATGGTCATTATTGCTTGGGTTGTAAGCTTTCTGACGTCAGCTCCTCAGGTAAATTTCATTTCTTTACATTCTTCCTTTTTTGTTACGGCCATTCTTGTTTTTTTGCCCTCTAACTTACATAACACGACTATTTCATTCTGGAGACTTTAAACAATTCTTTCTTTTTTTACTTGACGTATGTATAATCTCTGGTCATCGTTACATTCTCAATTGTTACAGCTTAGAGTAATTACAATTTGGCTTAAGCGTGGTCTCAAAACTGTTAAGCCCGATGGCTTTGTTCCATCTTAAAACGGTGAAATTACACCTTTGATCACAACTCGAAAAGGCTGTATTCTATCTAAGATTATGTCTCAGTGCGATTGCATCCCACCTCTGACCAGTCTTAGAGCGGCTGTACTCCATCTCTGATCCGGCTCAGAACGGTTGCATTCCACCTCTAATCTGTCTCAGAACGGTTGCATTCCATATTTCATGCGTTCCATAACGATTCCGTTGCACGTCCAATTCCGTCCCAGAATTTATGCATTTCGTGTCTCACTCTGCCTCCATACTGTTACTCTTACATCTGATCCCGTTCCTGGTGTATTGTATTCTCAAATTTCGCGATCTCTGAACGATTGCATGCCGGACGTCTATAACTACCGAAGGACTGAACGTTCAAATCGTTCATGTTCGAGCTTGAGTGCAATCCATTTTCCTATCCGCCTATGAACTGTTATAATTTGAACTTAACATATTCGTATTTCGAAGTAATCAAATTTCAGCTCTATCTATTCAAAATGGCTGCTCATCCATGTTTTCAATGGTATACCCAATGTGTTTCAAAGAATTTTATCGGAGAAATGTCGAACGAGGTTAGACATATTGTGAAATATGACAAAACTATCTAAATATATATTTTTTCAAGGCAGTATTTTACTTTTCGATCTTGAACATCGTTCAAGTATATTTTCTACCATTGGTAGTCACATTATTATGCTATTCACTTATTTTATGGAAAATATCAGCACAAACAATTGAAAAAGAAAGTAATATAGTATGTATAAGATGAATACTATATGTAATGATTATAGATTTGGAAAAGAACGATATGCTATTACGTCGAAACGGTGTTAATACGTTAGAAAGAGCACGAAGTCGTACATTGCGTATGACGTTTGTTATCGTTTTAGCATTCATATTCTGTTGGACTCCATATGCAATTCTAATGTTTCTTCATTTCCTCACAAAAACTGATTGGTAATTCAGATTTAATATTGTAATTAACCACATGATATATACTGATGCTTTTAAGGATACCAAAAGATCTTCGAAAATTTATTTATGCCTTCGCTGTATTCAATTCAGCTTTATCTCCCTATCTGTATGGATACTTTTCATTTGATGTTCGGCGCGAATTAAAGCTATTAATGACATGCTCAAAGCTGACAGCATCTGAACGAAATTTATCTTGTTCAACCAATGTATCTCGGTATGTCCTTTTATAGTTTTTCATTACGAATTAAGTTATATTATTAAGTTGATCATGTGAGCATGAAACTGAATTGCCTTGAAAGTAGATTTTTTGCTCGTCTTAACACACTTTCAATACATATATATACATATATGTTTTTTTTGTTTTATTTAATAGAATTTGTAGTTGAAAAACAATCGAATTCATTTTATACGACACATTTTATTCTATTCAAACACACATGTCTTTACTAAGTTAGTTAGGGATAATGATGCAAACCATGTCAAACTGAGTCCATAATTTATAATTTAGTTTAAGCTTTAAATATGAATCTTCTTCACACTCTCTCAATAGGCCATGCTCTCTCTCACACATACTCTTGACATAAAAAAACTATAAAGAAAGAAAGAAAGACATTTTTTTCTTTTTCTTCCTCTCCATGCTTTTTTTTTTTATTTCAGATCGCAAAATAGTCAACGAATGCGAAAACGCAGTGCTTCAGCATATGACTTGGATAGTGGAAGAGCTCTTCTGAGTAAAGAAGAGCCAACTCCACCTGCATGTAATCGTGGCCAATCTCTTCGTAATCCTAAAAAGGCTAATCACTTATCTGTACATCAGTCTTCTGCACAAAATTATAAATATCGTTCAATGATTTGAGTTTACAAACCGAACAGGTTTCTCTCATATTTTCACTAGATGTTCCCAATTCTCTCATTTTCCCACTGAAAAGCAAAAAAAAAAGAGAAAAACGAAACTCAGAGCTTAAGCTCCACAAAACCTTTTTCATTATTTCAAATAGAGTCATATGTGAATCATTATATGCCAACCAAATGAATTCTGATTGTTTTATTATTATTAGAAATATTTATCATTTCTCTTATTTCCGCATGGTACTCCAGATCTCATCATCATTATCATATCACGTTTTCATTTCTATTATCAAACGTAATTTCCTTTTATGCTTATGCTACAAATATGTTTTACTCAATTCAGTTGAACATTCAATACTCTGAATCATTCATATGTTCCAAATTATTTTACTAAATAAATGATTTTATTTTCATTTTCACAACTTTTTGTTTGTTTTGTTTTCTTGTTTACATGTTGTTTATTATGTTTTAGTCATATTGATTCGTGTATGTCAAGAATGACTTTGTTTTCTTTCTTTCAGCTTAATATAACTATAGCGGGCTTTGCTATCAAGCAACCACCACGTGACTCCGCCTTCATTGCCATAACGAGCCACTCCCCTCTTAGCCTTATGTCTCTATCTCCTCCTTTATCTCTCGTTTCGGGAGCATTTTTGACAACTCTTTCTCCCCTTTATTCATCCATTTTACTATCTGATTCTCTCACTCTCATCGTATCTTTCATTTCAATCCTTTCTGCTTGTGAAACAAAAAAAGCTTCAACGAGCAGCGGAGTTTCACTGCCAGTCATAGCTGTATTAGAAGCTCTCTTGCTCTCCCACTGTCCATCTCATCTTTGAAAATCTTCAGTTTTACATTTGGGAAACTTTCCACATAAGAAGTACTACTGAGTGAGAAACCAGTTCCCATAGCAGCATCATACTATTTAACTTCATATCGATTTATTGACTACAGAAAAAGAGAAAAAAATCTTGTTTGAAAATGTTTGGCTTCCGCTTGATGTTTTTGAGGAAGAATTTCAAAAATTAAATTCAAAGCTATTGGCTGAAGAGCATTTGTTCATTCTGCGATGCCGACCATAAGGAGCTGACGCTGCGTTTTATTCTCTTTATAAATTCTCACACAACTGCCTTTTATGAACAGGCAGTGTAATTTTCCCGGTTACCTTGACATCAGCGCATACTAGACGTTTCTATTCATCCGACAAACAATTTCCATTGGAAAAGCAACTAGCAAGCTTTCTTCTATCCGTCTTTAACGCTCTTTCTCCCTTTTTCTTCCAATGTACATCCGTTTCTTTAGTTCTCCTTCTCAATCTTCATTTTTTATTAAGAAAATCAGAGTTCCATGTTAGAGTTGAAAGTTATGCATTTTGAAATAGTCGGATTGAATTTCCGTTTGAAAAGTTCTTATCGGTTCCGCTACATTTTATATAAGCCTATAATCATTGCAATATCAAACAAGATCATTCATATGAGAACACTAAAAAGTTTCAAAAGACAAACCGTCTAAACAACTATTGATATATGTTTTATGCGTTTCACCTGTTCCCCTCCAATATCAACTGAGGTATAATCTGCCATTTCGACGAATAAGAGCATATGGCTTCCTGTTTCAATTACTGTCTCTTGTGTCAATCTGAATATGCCGATGAGTTGTTCCTATGGGACATAATGAGGAATGACTATAGACTGACAATCTATGTGTCACAGATGTAGTAGAGACAGCTATTTCACAATATTTAAAAATCCCATTTGGTAGTCTTCAATTCACGTATAATCTAATTTCACGTGATTTCAACTTTATTTCTTTTGGCGCGGACTCAAGGGTCAGTTCTGTGTGTATCTTCATATTTTCCCAGTCCAACATTCCTATGTTTATTTCGTTTCAAATCGTTTGAGAACTTTCTCCAAAACATAAAATAAATTGTGAAATCTATTATCTTATCTTTCAATATCCTGTAATCAATTGATGATCCAAGACATATTATTAGCTGGTTGTCCAGTTCTATTCATAGAGAACATACGAAAAGCTATCCATATTTGACTATTCAAACCCTTGGCAACATTAGCCATTGTAACCTGAACCCTTGCGCAAGTAGCTTTAGCAGTCAATGTTACATAGCTTTTAGTATTCGTGAATCACTAATTATGTTTTGTTTGAGAACATGCATGACCTAAAGCAGTTGTGACCAGCTACTTAGCCATTCTTACTTTCATATTATCTAATTTCTCTTTGTGAATACATAGCTTTCACAAATTGTTAACCGCTTAATTTACAGTACTCTCTCATACTGTTTGAAGAACGACCATGGCCGCCGAAAACGCTGAGTTTAACTGGGATGGCAAAGAGGTCAAAAAACGGTTTGACTATAAGTTAACATTTTATAATTATTCCACATGCGTTCAGCTGGGATGCGTTTACCAAATTTGGTTCAGCAACAGCGACTGAAATGACTGGGAAAAACTTCGACAAATGGCTAAAGGATGCAGGAGTAATCGATCCAAAAGGCGTCACAACCACGATGACGGGAATTGCTTTCAGTAAAATTACCGGGTGAGGAGGGATATCAAATCGCTTTAACTTGTATTTAGTCCTAAGAAGAAGGCAACCTTCGATGAGACGAAAAAAATTATCAAGACTGTAGCAGAAGATAGAGCCCGCCAATCGAAGAAGTCTGTTCAGGTAAGATCATGTCTACGTCTGATCACAATAATTATCTATAGGATGAACTGGACTTCATAACGAACAAGCTTGCTAATTTGGAAGCGCCCACTGTTAATAGTGCCGCCAAGTCTGATGCAAACGGAGTGTACAGCAGACTGACCGACCATACCAAATATACAGGAGCTCACAAAGAAAGATTCGATGCAGAAGGAAAAGGTGTGCAACCTCAGCTCAACTTCCCAACCCCATCACAATTATAGGAAAAGGCAAGGCTGGACGTGAAGACACGGTGAAGCACACTGGATATGTCGCGTCTTACAAGAACAAGGATACCTACGACAAAGCACATGGAAAACAGTGATCTCGCCGCTTATGTATTCGCGGAAATAATAAACATTAATTATTAACAGATTTATAAACAAAACAGACAACAATTTTTTACTTGTTTTCCTCAGCAGCTTCTCTGGCTCTCTTCTCACGCTTTCCGATGTACTTGGCATCAGCTCTGACTCTTCTAAGAGTGCAGAAGATCTTAACCTTTCTTTCGGCCTCAGTAACGGCTCTTGGCTCCTCAAAGACTGGAGTATTCTTGACTGGAAGAATAGTTCCACGGAGTTGAGAGGCGATCTTGAGTTCAGCTTCCTGTAATATCAAATATAGAGAACTTTCTATCACCAGGCACGTTATGCTTATACTAAGTGTCAAACAGAACTCTTTATATAATTTCGCACAATCTTGGATATCGTAAGGAAACGTCCTTAAGACAGCTGAGTTGTGCACCTCTAAACATTTATCAATGATAAAATAACTTACGCTGGAGTCTCCCTTCTTTGGAGCCTTAAGCTTCTTGGGGAAGAGGATGAGCTTAGATTTGTATTCCTTCAGACGCTCAGTGTTAGCCTGAAACAGAAAACTAGAAAAAAAAACTTAATTGTTTTCTTACCTTAAGTCCCTCAACGGATCTGTTGGTTCTGCGGTAGTCAACAGCGATACCAATAGTTCTAGCTTGAGTCTTTCCGATTCCGACGGTCTTAAGCTCTTGGAGAGTGAATCCACGTCCGAGTCTAACTTTAGCGTTGTGGCGCTGAGTTGGGCAACGAACGACAGGTCTTAAATGAGTACACTAATATAACATGCAACTAATTTTTCCCTACCTGAGAAGTCCGGCAACTGGTCTTGGAGCAACAGTAGCAGCCTTCTGGAGACGGTTTTGTCTTCTGCGGAGCTTGCGTCCTGGCTGGTTGAACCAGGTACGGATTCTTCTGGTCCAGTGCTTTCTGAAGTGGGCATTGCCCAACATTTGGTTACCGCGAGGTGCCATTTTACCCTCTGATAAATAAAAAACTGTTAAAGCGAGATTGAAAAAAAACACAAATGCAATCGAGGTATAAAACAACATTTAGAGCTTCAATCAATAACATTTCGAAAACCAAAATAACGCCAAAATATATATTTTCATAAATTAACAACTAGTTATCGAAAAACAAACCAAAAATTAAGCAAAAAGTTGTTTGAAATTAAAGAATTTTTAGGATAGGGTTCGCTGCAGAACAAGCGCCATTAGGACCGCCGCTCGTCAGCATTGAATACTCAGTCGGCAGCCAAATTTCTGCTGAACGTTTGACTAGGCGCGTCGTGCCGGGACCAATTTGTGCGATTAAAGACATTGTTGCAAGCAAAATGTTGATTCTGTTATCTGATAAGGTTTTTTGGATAAAATGAAACAAATGGTGGTATTTATCCTACGACGATTGATAATTTGATGTTACTTTGTAATTTTCAAAGATATTTAAACAACTCTGCAATCAAGAAAGGATAATGGTTTGTATTGGATGTATGTATATATAAATAAAAATAAATTTTTTTATTCATGACTCATTTTCCTTGGAAGTGTTCATTTTTTCGGGTCATCGAATTCGATTTTCTTCAAAATGAAGAAAGTGACGTAGTTAGAAGGGTAGAATGAAAGGTGGTATGGGATCTCATATCTCGAATAGCATTGAAAGAAACGGGAACTTCAACAAGATTAAGCATCGATGATATGCTTTTAAATGGGAAAAACACTGTAAACAAACATTCAACCAAGTTTTCTAACACTCGTTTATTATAAATAATGTACGGTATTAATATATAGCAACTTTCTCGTGTTAGTTCATCTTGGCGGGAAGATATAGTTTGATAGACTACGGCTGGCTCAATCCATGATCCATTTTATCTGTTACGATTTAGTCCGAATGCATGTAAATGATAATATGATTGACTCCTTTAAATCCAAGATTTGTTCTTGTGTTCCATTGTTGGATTTACGGGCTAATTTGCTAAGAACCGGTTGCCCTGCGCGAGACGTCGCTGGATTAGAAAAGGCTGAAAGGTTTTGCTATGCTGCTGCACTTCACACAGCGAGTGCGGTTCATACTTCTAACGTATTTCCATAAATTCCTTGAAATATATGCTTTGTTGAACGATATGTATGTATTCGAATTTTGATTTCAGTCTGATGAGGTTTGATTGGCTGGAGAGGCGGATAGCCTCAGGCTTTAATCGCTATGGTCACTTCTTATCTAATAACCCGTTACCGTTTGTAGTTTTTCCATTACTGGTCACTCTGGCCATGACAGCAGGTTGAACTTCTGCGTCTTCGTTGCATTCTTATCGAGAAAAGTACATCTTCAGGTTTCTTACATTTGGATCCACTAACCGATGCTGTTTACTTGTTCACTCCTCTTGGTTCTCCTAGTAAATATGAACGTCAAGCTATACATGAAAAGTGGCCTCTAACAGACGATAATTATATTCCTGGAAGAGCTGTAACGCAAAGCAGAGAAATTCAGGTTATTTTTTTTATAAACAGTACTTGCACTCGAATCGTTTTATAGGTTACCGCCCTTGCACGTAATGGAGGGAATATCCTCGAAAGCGAGTTCGCGGAAGCAGTCTTCCGCCTAGATAGTTATATACAGAATAGGTAGGACTTATTTAACATTTTTGTATTCTGGTACCTTTCTTGCAGAATTCGGGTTCTCTTCAAGGGAAAATATTATACCTATAGGGATTTATGTTTACAATTCAAAGGTTTCGCCCTTCCTTTCTTTTGTTATGTTAGGTCTGCGTTTAAGGGAGCGGCTGTCCTGGAAATAAACATATTCACATTCTCTCCGATCTTTACAATCATGGATTCAACATTACATTCCCATATTTCCGTTTTGGAACAGAGTTAGTTCACACGTCATTTTCATTATCATTTTTTTATCAGAAGCGGATACTTGGGTTCAGCTATGGGCGGAGTTTCGTTGATGAATACAGAGAATGGTACTTCTATTCTAGCTGGCGCTAGAGCATGGTTCATGATTTATCATCTTAAGTTCCATCCATTAGAAACAAGTTACATATCAGGACTTTGGGAGAATGTAAAATATTAAGATTATTTCAATGAACTTAATAAATTTTCAGGAGCTTGGAAGACATCTACAGAACTATCCTGAAGATCCTTATATTTCTATTACGTACTTCCATTCTCAAACGTTAGCAGACGAATTGAAAAGAAATGCTGACTCTTTAGGTAATTTAGATCGTATGATACACACTCGGTATCCGAATATACTCCTATTTTCTTTTTCGAAAGCTAAGACGATTTTAAAGTTTCAACCTTTTTCAGTTCCAAGATTCGTGATTGCTTTCACGCTATTGGTGATATTTTCTGCTATATGCTCTATCTCTTTCATCGAGAACTCATATTCCATTGATTGGACATTGAGCAAGATGGTTTTATCCGTTTTGGGTGAGGTTTAAAAAATTATACGGTAACGAAGTAAACTTAGGTGTGGTAAATGCTGGAATGGGAATAATGAGTGGAATTGGCTTACTCTTACTCTGCGGAATGCCTTATAATGATATTGTCGCTGTTATGCCTTTCTTGGTCGTCGGTAACTGCAATTTTAACTTACGAAAATTAATAGAGATCTATCAGCCGTCGGTACGGATAATATGTTCTTGATGGTAGCCTCGGTTCGTCGCACTCCTCGTTCGCACTCTGTTGGAGAGAGAATGGGCGAATGCATGGCCGACGCTGCTGTATCTATACTGATCACAGCATCCACAGGTACGGATAACATTCTTGGCGAGTTCTTCAAAATTTTTTTAAGATGCCTTCTCTTTTGGGGTTGGAGCTATAACTACTATACCAGCTGTACAGATTTTCTGTGTTTACACCGGAGTGGCCATTATTTTCGCTTTCTTCTATCAAGTAAAGAGGCTCTAGCTGTTATTTCTAATTATCTATTCAGATTACTTTCTTTGCTGCATTGTTAGCCATTTATACAAAGTATGAAGAGGAAGGCAAAAACTCCGTCTTTGTTAATATCACAACTGTCCCTGGGCAGGAAATCAAGGTAGGCTTAATCAGATCGCTTCGTTTTTGATCAAAACAAACTAGAGCGCTTCAATCATCCAAAGAATATTCAATATGGGATCCCGTGTCAGAAAAGATGTCTCTGATCACAAGGATACCATAACTGAACCCATCACCGCAAAATTCTTCAAAAATTGGTATTTTTTATCTTTTTGTTCAAAGATGCCTTGTTGTTTCAAAGGTTTGCTCCAATGCTAATGAATCCCATCATCCGCTGTATTTCAATCGCTTGGTTTATAATATATTTGATAGGAGCTTATTACGGATGCACACAGCTCAAAGTAAGTATTATTGTATAAAAACCGTGAATAAAATCCGTTTGCAGGAAGGCTTAGAACCCATTAACCTCTTAGTGGAAGACAGTTATGCCATCCCCCACTACAAACTTCTTCAAGAATATTTCTGGAAATATGGTGCAACATTACAAGTATGTTCATTTCTCTTATGTCTTTTCTTTTTTATATTTTCAGATTGTTGTTAATAATGCTCCTGATATGAGAAACTCAACCTCTAGACAAAGAATCAAAGCTATGGTGGGAGATATGGCTACCACCCGTCACTCGATAGGAATGGAGTCTGTGCAATTTTGGATGGAGGAAATGGAGAGGTTTTTTGATACCCCCAAATTTTTAACCAATTTTCTGTCAGATATTACTCGACGCAATTAGACATGGGTATAAATGATGTTGCCTTCTATGGCATGCTCAGACATTGGCTTGCTAGTAAGCATAATAACATGTTCACTGAAGATTTGGTTTGGGGACATGATACTGTTGGAGAAGATATTGTAACGGCTTTCCGGTTTGTGATTTATACTCTCCACCAATCATTTTCTCTTCTAGATTTGTTATTGGCATGCGCGATATTGCTTCTACCACTGATCAGACTGATGCGACAATGCTTTTCCGAGAAGTAAACCTTTGCTTATTTCATGTCTTAATTATTCATGTTCAAGGTAGCGGGAAGATGGCCAGAGTTTAATATAACAACTTTCATGCCTCTTTGGTTGTTCACGGATCAGTATGTGATTATAGTTCCAAACACGGTAAGTTTTCATTTTCACTATTTTTGAATTCAATTCTTCAGGTGCAAAATATTATTATCGCCTTATTCTGTATGATTGCTATTGCGTTCTTCCTTATCCCACAACCTATGTGCGCTCTCTGGGTTGCTTTGGCTTGTGCTTCAATTGACTTTGGTGTCATCGGGTATATGACGCTCTGGGGTGTAAATTTGGTATCTGAAATTCTTAAACTCTCGTTACAAATCGTATTCTACAGGATGCCATTTCTATGATCACGATCATCATGTCTATAGGATTTTCTGTTGATTTTTCCGCTCACATTACTTATGGATATGTAGTCTCTCCAGAATCTGATCCTAAAGAGAAAATTCGTGATGCTTTAGCGGCTTTGGGATGGCCTCTGTTCCAAGTTAGATTTCCTATTATTCCTTCGCTTAAAATAACTTTTTAAGGGTGGTTTGTCTACCATTATTGCTGTTTCTGTTTTAGCTGATATCCCCGCCTACATGATTGTTACGTTCTTCAAAACCGTAATCTTTTTTTTCCAATCTTGAATATGTGAGTCTTTCAGGTTGTTATCTCAATCACACTTGGACTTCTCCATGGTCTCATCTTCTTACCAGTTTTACTTTCAATCTTTGTGAGGGGCTGTTGTATTGTTGATGCTCCAAGCCATTCACCTACAGTTAAAGCAAAAGTAGGTTATTGAGTGAAGTTGTCATGAAGTCAATTACAATCTAGGTTACGCCTATGCTTGAAAAAGGCTCATATTATTCCAACAGTTCACCCTCTACTGGCTACGGAACAGGTCCATCATCCATAAACGATGGGTCACCCATAGCTGGTTCAATCATCCCACCACTACCAGAGATCAAATTTGACTCACCAGCATCTCTAAGCTTTGAAGCTAGTCCAGCAGTCCATAATAGGTCACGACAGTCAACTAAATCGCCTAATCATTGTGAGTAGACCATTAGAATTAATATTTAATAGTTGTAATAACATAACTTATTACATTTGTAAATGTATACTATGCTCTAATCAAAATTGCATCTTTCTTACTATTTTTACAGTCAGTTTTAGCTTTCCACTAACTTTTCATGCCATAAAAGATTCGAAATAAATATAATTATATTTATTGATGTGTAAATTAAGTCAATAACAACATATTAAAAATTTGCACAATTGGCTAAATCATCGGCGAGTTCTATGAGATTGGTTAAACCACAATTTAAAAGTGAAACGAATAAAATCAGATATTAAACTTCCCGCATCTGATAAAATGAATAGATATACAGTAGATGAGATTTAAGCTACTGGGAAGAAGTTATTAGGGACCTGGTTTGGTGGGCAAGTCATTTGATGAGATGGTCCTCCCATTACATTTTCACATTGATTGATAGCTTGGTTGGATACTGTTTTCATGAAGCTCAGTGTTCCCCTTACAGCGTTGTGACCGAATCCATGAGTGAGCTAGAATGGATAGGATCATAAAATGAACAAGTAAAGAAAAATACTTACAGAGCAGAATCGATTAATGGCAACTTCTTCAGGTGTTGCTGGAGTAATTTCTGCTGGGTTCTCTGGCATATTGCTGTACAAACGAAGGAAATAATCATTCACTTTTCTGTGAAAAAATAAAGATAAGTGAACTCTAACTCAGTCAATGTTGTACCTGAAGGCGTGGAGCTCAGCTAATGTGATTGAGGAATTCATGTTTGAGTTGATTACATTATTAGCAATTTGTTGAGCAATGGCTGATGATCCTCCCTCTCTTGAAAGAAGGCTTGAATAGTCCTTAGCCAAAAGTACTGCTTCTTCTAAAAATTTACAGTGTTAAAATAAATATCACATTAATCCTTATACCTTCACAGAATGAAGTGAAACCCGTGGTAGGGGCAGTCTTTCTTCTTCCACTAGGAACTACAATGTTGTATGGCTGGAGTTGAGATCGGAGACGCTTGCCGTTATCCTTGGCCTTTCCTCTGAAGAGATTATATATTAAACGAAATTTATAATTGGCTAGTTACTTTCTGAGCATTCCATTGATAAGGCTAGCATGAAGAGTCTCTGGTGGACTAATGCGTCTGAGAATCTCTCCAACTGTTACTTTGTACTTGGTAGATCCACTCAATAAGCACAGGCGGCCACTGACTTCATCGAACTTTTCAGACAGGTTAGATGGCACTTGATAGCTGTTGGACAGTGAGTTGAAAGGCATGCATGCCATTGGGCCGAAGTCAGGTTTCTGTTCCTGTGATGGCATCATTGGAGGTGATGGAACAGCTGATGGTGGTAGCATGGGAGAAGAACAAGTGGAGGAAGCCTATATGAAGAAATATAAAACTATTACAGGAATTATAATTGATACCGAGGTGTTACATCCACTATCGAAGGAGTTGAAGCTTCCAGAACTGTTTCCACTGCTGCTATTAGTTGGGCTATGGTAGGAGAACATTGGATGTTGGAGCATTACAGAATTGCCAGAGTGGAAAAATTCCTGAAAAAAACTGTATCAAAAGAAAGTAAGATTGAACATACATTTGTATTGATGTAAGGAATGCTAGTGATTGGAGTACTGTGAAGCATTGACCAGGGATACATAGAATTTCTTGGTACAGGAGAAACTTGCTCATCTTCGCCAGAATAGCAGAGTCTCTTAGCTGCTGGTTGACCATCGAAACAATTGTTAGACATATTCGCTGAAATGACAACAATGTATTACGAAATCGGATATGCAAGAGAAAGATAAGAGGAATGATTGACTCAACGGATACATGGCTTGTGTTCTTCGTCCTTATATGGAGGTTGATGCAGTTCACCTCCTAAGTGTGAAAATTTCTTTTTTTCTCTAGACCATCTCATTTTACCTGTACTCTGTTGTTCACAATCATTATTGCTTGACAGCCTTAACAGCCACAATAGCGGCTTGTTCAGTTTAGGCAGCCTAACCTCCTTTCCCATATCGTTCATTGTTCAAATTTTAATTAAAACTGTTCTGAACAACCAGCCTATACTGTTCAAAGCGTGAATCCGTCTATTGTTTCCTATTTCTAAGAAACTTTTTCTTGTGACCACTGGCTAATGGAGCAAGCACTAAGAGCTATTCGAAAGTTCTAAAGTTTAATCACCAAAAAGACTTGTTATATCTTTGAAGGTATGATTGTTTCAAAATTCGGACAGTAATTTACAATTAGCGCATATCTCATTGGCGCAAACAACACTCCGAATTACCAAACGAAAACATTTTCAAATCTTTTTTCGTCTACAAGCTGTGATTACGTAATCCACGCAAAAATATTTTGATTTCTTAGTTCGTGTTTCAGATTTATTCTCACTATCTTAGTTCAAATACTGCATTATAAATAGTATGTTGTTTACATGATGTTATCATGGCTTTTGGCTATATGAGGTCAGAATCTTGATACGTAAACTGATTGATGTGACTGTTATTCCTAGTTAATAAAGTGTATATTGAGTCATCTCTCTGTGTTCGTACGTAAAGGACAAACTCAAATGCAACCACTTGTTCGTCAACTGTGCTGCTGAATCAAAAGAAAGTGAGAAGTCTGCGGAGCTTAACACTGCCAGTGTTCCCTTTTTTCTATGAAGATAATCTCAAATAACAGTGATCAGTTAATCTAGTACTTTTTATACAACCCGAGTACATAACATGAACATGAAATTTAGAATCTCATATATGTTCGGAAGTGCAGTATAATCGCTGGACCACTGAGACTCCCATGTTTCTGAATAATATTATACTAAGAAACATTGTTTCATTATACTTTTCCTATCAGCAAAGGAGAATTCTATGAGAAAAAGTTTGCTGAACAATAGTTAAGGCTTTTACATGAACCACTTCAACAGAAGCTAATTACGTACATGCATTCATTGGCACGTATCAAGGAACTGAAACGCAATAAAAATCATTACAATCATAAGTTGAATTAAATAAAAACAATTTTGAGATATTTTTTCGGGTTGGAATAATATTTTATCCCACAAGTTCAACCTTTGCATAAATTTGTAGCTACTTCCTTTTTCTTTTTAATGTTTCGCTCTTTGTAGTGAAATGGCCCGGCACAGATTAATCAACAAGAAGTATTATGGTTTGTTGGTTGATTCGAATTAAGATATTGCAATATGAGTTCAGAAGAAGACTTTGAAGATGATGATTATGATTATGGTTCTCCTGAAGACGAAATCGCAATGTCGCCTAGCATAAGTCAGTTTTGGTTGCCAGAGTGTTGAGTTAAAGTTAGCCTTTTCAGTGAACCAATACGTTCTTAATAGAAATTCGGACAACTCTTATAGCCGTTATCAAAGTAGTAGTAATGATCATGCAGAAGCACATAACACTGGTGTAGAATCCAGTGATGGATTACTGTTTTCAATGGATGATGGTAAAATGGTATAGGTATTAAATAACTGTGTTTAATTTTCTAGTTGGGGGTGAAGAAACTGTTTCTATGGCAAGACCACCTGGACTCCCTGAACCAAAACCGAAGCCATCAGGGGCGAGCAACCAGAAACAGATTGGCAAAGTATGATAAGCATCATCTATTCAGTTTGAGCCAAAATTTAGCCTTGTAATCCCAACATATCGAACCTGAAAGTCGCTGAAATTGCTAGAAGTACCTCCAAATCTCCTTCTCGCAAGAAAAATGATGGTGCAAGTAATTCACGTTGCAGTACCCCTACTCAAGCAGCTACTTTAACCAGTAATTCTAGTTCGCATAGGCAAGTATTCCCTCCGTCGTAACTTTTCCAGTTAAATCATTACAGGTTGGCTCAACTTTCTCAAATTACACAGCAGTCAACTCCTAAAAGAGAGAGAAAAGTACAAGAACAAACCAAAGACTTGATTAACCTCGTCGTTGTGGGGCATGTGGATGCTGGCAAAAGTACTTTGATGGGTCATTTTCTTGTACAAGTAAGTAAAAATCATTATGTTCTTAGTTCTCATTGAGTTCTGTGTTCTCGCGACACGGATAACCATGTCGAATCGGCATGTTTAAGAGAAAATTCCTTTTCTAATTGTTCTTGTTTAAGCATGGAAATGTAGAACAGCGGTTAGTTCACAAATACAAACAAGATGCCGGTAGAGCGGGAAAAGCTTCTTTCGCATTTGCATGGGTACTAGATGAAACTGAGGAAGAGAGGTTAATATCCACAGTATTATTGCTTTTATAAATAGTCTACTTCTCTTAAGATCGCGAGGTGTTACAATGGACATTGCGCGAACATCGTTCGATACTGAAACCAAAAGGGTCCATCTTCTCGATGCTCCAGGGCATAAAGATTTCATACCAAATATGATTACTGGTTTAACGATATGATTGGAATTCGTTTAATTACCGCTCTTAGGTGCTTCTCAAGCTAATTCTGCTATATTAGTGGTCAATGCGACAGTCGGAGAATTTGAGACAGGATTTGCGAATGGCGGCCAAACTAAGGAACATGCTATGCTGCTACGCTCCCTTGGTTTGTGCACACCTGTATATCTTATGCTAAACAATTTATTCAGGAGTATCCCAGCTAATTGTTGCTATAAATCAATTGGACAGGGCTGAATGGAGTAGAGATAGATTCGAAGATGTAAAACATCAACTCAATTCTTTCCTCACAAAAATGGTAATTACACTGATACGTTGATCAAAATTCGATATTCAAAACAGGCTGGATTTTCAAACGTCAAATACATTCCACTATCAGGTCTTTCGGGTGAAAACTTAGTGAAACGTTTCGAACCTTCTCACCCAGCATCAACTTGGTATCAAGGAGAGTGTCTGTTGGAGCTCATTGGTTAGAATACGTAAAACAAACTTTCTAATTGATATATGTTAGATAAGCTCCAACCTCCTAAACGATCAGCAGAAGGGAGTCTTAGGATAGTTGTGAATGATGTGATGAAGGTATTGTTCTTTTCTCTACTCTCTCTGATTTCCAAAGTTGTAGTCTATGGCAAACACCATAACTATATCTGGAAAATTAGAATCTGGAGAAGTTGAAAATGGGGATAAAGTCTATATAATGCCTAATGCCGATGCTGCTGTTGTGAAATGTATGTTGATAAAAACAATGATCCATTCTTTTTTTTTTCTTTCAAGCTTGCACAGTAGAAAGCCGCAGTGATGGAACAGCTACTGCAGGAGACGATGTATTGATGACCCTAACTGGAACTTTTGAACCCGACACTCATCATGCCGGAGATGTTGTTGTTCGAGGCGGTGAGGATACATTGATACCGGCACGACGTTTCAGAGTTCGATTGATGGCCTTAGATATAACTATTCCTATCATGAAAGGTATTTCACCCGGAATACCAACGAAAAGACTAAACGTATTGTTAAGGAACGAAAGCTGAGTTATATTGTCACTCTTTGTGTGAACCTTGTACAATTGTTAAAATAGTTTCCTCTTTAAATAAGACAACAGGAGAGGTTTTGAAAAATAAGCCCCGGTAATATTTGTTAAAAACCATATTTGTTCAACAGCTTTTCTAGGTGCCTCTCGCGACATATGCATGGGATAGTTGAGATTGAGACAGACCATGACGTTGCCATCGAAGCTTACACAAATTGCAAGGCTTTAGGTCGCATAGCTTTAAGGTGTAAAGGAGAAACAATAGCAGCTGGGATTGTTGAAAAATCCACTACTGTCATCAAGGGAAATTGATAGTTCCTTGTGTAAGATATGTTCAGATAATAAAAGAGGGTTTATCCAGTAATGCTCGAACTCATCGTCAGTCTATCGAGTTGAGCTTTGCTTCATTGTTATGTTCAAAATCTGCCAAATTGTTTTAAAGTATTCTGCATTGATATTTGTAAAAAATAAAATCAATAAAACATTTTTTTGGGGCCAATGTTTTGTCAGACGACATTCGTACAACTTACATTCAAAATGTTTTCCAGTGTTCCAGTTCCTCATTTCAGTTCAAAAAATTGATAGTTTATGAGTTCTCCTAATTATTACTTATTACTCTTTCTAATTATTCACAGCTATGCTGCAGATTTTGAGCTTAGCACCGCTAAATTTGCTTTGGAGTTCGCAGGTATGTGATTTTTAACTTATTTTTTGGTAAGAAGGGTTTCAGCTGCTGCATATTCGGAAACACCCACGGATTGTGTAACAAAGAATAATGGAACTGTAGTCCTAAGGATCACGCAGCCATGTGATTATCTGAAAGATGAGGTAAGTGAGATAAGTTTGAATGCCTGCACGTGGCTCTCTAGTGCTGGGGACTCGTAACCCTCACCCCGAAACACATAGTTATCTCTTTCCGTGGGACTCGTACGAAACTCCAATTAATCACAGAGCTTGTAGAGACAATGAGTGAACCGAAGAAAAAGGTTTCTCTTCTGTTTGTTACTCATCTCAACAAGTAACTTTAAGCTACGAGCAGGTGGTTCAGTCCAGCATTATTTTTATGTGGCTTTATCGTCAATTTGGAAACCAATTCAATCAGTTGTACGGAAATTAGCTAAAGTTCATTTGTATAAAGTTCAAAACCATAAAAAATTTGTTATTAGGCTTATCCCGATAATGATATCATTTTTACTGGTCATTCACTTGGTGGAGCTCTTGCTAGTCTCGCTTCGACTGTTTTCGCCTTCCGACATCAAGATTTGAGAGCAAAGTAGAGAGAAAACATTGATATATTGTATATTATTGACTATAGAATAATCCTTTGTACGTTTGGACAACCAAGAGTTGGGAATTACGAATATGCTGAAGTACACAACGCTTTGCTTGAGAAAAGCTGGAGAGTAGTTCACAAGTATGATATCGTGGGTGTACCTTTATTACTGACGTTTAATGATTGTAATGACTGATTACAGGTCGCTCATCTCCCAGCTTGTGCTATTAACCCTCTCTCTCGTGCTTGTACCAGTTTTTTCAATCACGCTCCTTATCATCATGGAGTTGAAATTTGGTATCCAGGAGAGATGAACGACACCTCTCTATATAAACAGTGTTCGGGTACTCCTGTTGATGAGGATCAGTCTTGTAGGTGAGATGAAGTACTGCACACCTTGAACGCTGACGACTTTAGTAATGGGTGGTACTTACATTACGGAATCAAAGACCATGTTGTATATTACAATCACTATGTTAGTCAATATGGGGTTGATGGATGCGTTGATCTGCCAGAGAAACCTAACTAATGCTGCTTCTAGTCTCATGTAGATACTTGTATGATAAAAATGTATACAATAATACGTTTTAAAAAGATACTCGCTCGAATAATTGTCTTTAGTTCTCACGAATTGTTAGACTGAAGCTTAATCTGAGTAAACAAGTAGGCTTCTTCTTCTCTTAAAGCTCTTCGTTGTAGAAGCAACTTTAAAGATAAGAAGAGAACGAGAGTGAAAGTCACGAAATAATTTCATAAAATAGGGAACGTTGAGCCCGTGCACTGCAGTGCTGGCGCATTGTGAGGTTCATGTTCCACAACGTTCACGCAACTGAACATCGCTACAATTCTATTGCTCTTTCCTTCAGTCTCTCTATTCTTCGATCTCACTTCTGTTTTTTGCCTATTTCTCTTGAATTCCTCTACTATTTCTAATTCAAATTTTCCTTGTTTGTGCTACTTGGTCAATGCTCGTTGATGTGACTAGAGAAAGAAGAAAAGAGAACTAGAAAGAGGGGGGCCCAGCTTGTTTTTAACTCTTTGCTGCCTCCTCCATGCCATGTGTACTAAAAGTGCGACATTCGATCCACTCACACTCCTCAGGCATAATAATATTCCCTGTTTTGCCCTCTTTTCAACTCTTTTTCTCTCTTATTCTCTCTCTTTCTCGTAACTTGCTTTTCTCCCTCTTTCAGCCTGCTGCGTTCTTGGCGTTCAATTTTTTTATTTCGTCGAATTTTTTTCACATTGCCAGTTCAGCTTAATAAACCATATTAAGCTGAACAGATAGATATCTAGTTGAAGCCCTGAATGAGCTTAGATATCAACTTCCTTGTCATAACTTCTCTTATTTTCTCCTTAAGGCTCTTGTAATGTTTCTTTTTTGTGCTAGTAGTACATGGCCTGAAAAAAAGCACTTTGTTCTCATCGATTTGACTTGGTCCTGGAAATACTAGCTCTTCTCTATAACTTCGAAGTCAGAGAGATTCTTTTTTGACGAAAGCTAGCGACCCAGCATTTTTATTTTGGAGCTAATTATGTACATCCACATTTCCATGTCTTCATCATCTGAATGAATTATTGAGCATTTGATCTTGCGATCTTCAGTTTTCGTTCTAGCGACAATTTTACTGTGTCTCGCAATCTCTCTATTCCTATCATCTTTAACCTTACATAAACTCTCACTTAACGATTATAATTGGAACTAAACGAAAAAATGAAAATCCATAGTCTGAATAACGAACTATTACAGGTTTCACATAGATAATGTTTTCACAATTGGCTACTCTCGATCACACTGATATCTTTTCTGATGTAGCCGGCACGGCACTTGATGATCTGTTGCGAGAATCGATTTTTGATTCACCTCGTCACCACCACCATCCCCACAGTCAACAGCAGTCTATCCTGGCCCACCATTCTCAGCAGTCCCACCAATCCTATCATCATCAATTGAATAATCATCATTCACATCAACCCCATAGTTCTATAGGATCTTCCAATATTAACTCTAACACAGCGGTGACTAGCGACACTGCAATGACGTCAGCTAGGCCACGAGGTAGACGAAGAAACAATCAGAACAACCTAATATGTGTTGTTTGCAAAGATCAGGTTAGAATTATTTTTTATTTTCGTTTTCCTTTGTTTTCTTGAGAGCGCATCTATTCTGAAACAACAATCAATAGTTTCGTTTGAAATCTTACGCACTTTCAATGAACTTATAAAAAAAGCATATTAATGAGATTATTGTTCATCACTATTGTTATTATTCTATTCTTATAGGCTTTTGGAAAACATTATGGTGTAAATGCTTGTAATGGATGTAAAGGATTTTTTAGGAGAAGGTCGGTAACCATTTCAATCAATGATAACATGACTATATTTAAGTGTATGGAATAATCGACAATACATGTGCCGCTTCGATGGCCAATGCTCAATAGCCAAAGGTTTGTTATTTTTTGCTCCAAGTTCACAAAACTCTTTTATAGAACACCGAAACGTATGTCGGGCATGTCGTTTGAAACAATGCTTTCTATCGGGAATGAATCCTCGAGGTTAGTTGTTTCATTAAGCTTCTTTTTCATTCAAAAGATTGAATGTATGCTGCTTGCGTACATTTCTCCTATCTTCGAACTTTTCGTATCTTGTTTTCTCATATGGGAGCATATGGAAAGATTTGTTTTTCAGCTGTTCAGTCGGAAAGAGAAAGAACAGTGGCAAGTGAGGTTTCCGTTTTAGATGACGATCAGGACGATAACGACGAAGAAGATGACTTACCACCTTCAAGGTACAATAAGAGCATGAATAATTCATTTTAAAATTTAATTAAGAAGCACTATTGGTGTACAAACTGATTTTGTCCCCGTTCATAAGGCCGAGCCTCTTCCTAGTCCTGAATGTGATTTAGCTGGGTAAGCCTTATTTTTCATTCAAGCCCCATTTCAGTGTAAGCATAGGTCAGAACACTAATAAAAAATACTTCTAACTAACTTAGAAAATAGACAAATTGAATTATTACTCGTGAGCTATTATATAAACGCTGAAATTGACGCTAATACGAGAATACATGTTTGTGCTTTCGAAATGAGAATATCGGGCAAGCGTTCCCAGCTCTCTCAAAAAATGAATGATTCATTCAAAACATGATGTGGGAGCTAACGTGATTCCTCGTGTGTGTTCGAGGACAATGTGCTAATTATTTTTCTTTCAGAATAGCTCTGCAATTGGTTAATATGCACCGAGAAGTTTGTAATCGGCTAGACTTGACTGAAACTAATCCGCAATGTGGTAAGTTACAAGGACCGAGTAGCACTACATTCCTCTTTTTCAGAAACTACCTCAACTATTACTTTCGTTACAGCATTTTATAATCCGACTTTAATATCTGCGCGAACTCCCGTATGTTTTTATGAATATTCCTTGTAAGTACTTATGCTTCTTCAGCTTTCAATAACAGCTGAACGCGTTGCGACTATGAAAGACGTACTCCAAGACTGGCGAAGAAATTTCGTTCTTTTCGCTGATTGGCTTCACGCCCTACCAGAATTTAATCAATTGAATATACATGATCAAGTAAGTTTAAAGTCATAATACTGTTACAAACGTCACTGTTGTAAACATTGTTCTTTATTAGTTTACTAGTTCTATTGCGCATATTCTAGGTACAAATAGCCCAAAACCGATTTGGTCCTTTCTATTGGTGGTTATGTGCTAATTGGTCTGTGGAAACAAAGTGTAACGGAGTTTGTTATGCAAACGGAACTTATTTTCCGTCAGATGAAAGACTTCAATGTGTTGCTGATGTCAGGTTAGCTTTCACTGCCCTTTTGTTCGTTCACATTAGGCTTCATTACAGAGGAACGGCATCAAAAATGGTTACTTCCTTGAAAGATCCTTTAAGTGAATTGGAGTTAGACGAAACAGAAAAATGTCTAATGCTTGCAGTAATAGTCTTCTGTGAAGGTACTTAACTATTGAAGGATATGATCAATTAATAAAAAATTACTTTTTTTAGAACTATCAGAGCTTTCTCCCGAAGGAAAGGAACACATTCATCAACTTAATAATCGCTATATCCGTGTGTTACAAGATCATATCCAACGGAAAGACTATGGAAGTAATTCTATGACTCCCGCTCAAATAGCAGTGCGAATAACAAAACTTATGATTTTACTCTCAGCAACCACGGTAATTTTCTGTTTTTTGATTTTTTGAACTGCTGGACCTTTTACAGAATCTCGTCTATCTCACTAGTGATAATATACGTTTAATGGATGTTTTACACTTGGTGGATTATAGATCTATTCCCGATGATATTTTCAAAAATAGTTATCGAAATTTTTAAATATATTTAAAACTTGTACAAAGCTTTGTAAATAAAAGAGATATTATTCAGAATTTCTAATTGCGGTCATCAAACTGAAGATTTACGCATATTGCCTTACCTACCTATTCCTTAATGAATGCTTGACTGAGACGTACATTTTGAAGAAATCCCTGACTTTCATGTCTTTGCTGTCTTTCGAGGGCACCAGTGAACAACCCTTTCTTTTCTTTTTTACCTGAATAGTTCGTATAAAAAAATTAGGGGTATTTCCAAAACCGAAATTTTCTGCGTCTTCAATGGTCATTGGCAATGGAGCGCCTAAAGTTTCAGGCAGGAACCAAGTGCAAACTGCTGCTGAAAGAGCCATCAAGCCCAAAATTATTAGTGGAATGATTTTCATATATGATCCCTGATAATGTACTTGTAAGCATTAAAGAATACGTTTAAATGATTATTACTAGTTTAACTATGTGTGGTGCTAATAGAAGGCCTGAGCCAGCTATCATGCTACTCATTCCCATCCCTATTGCTCTGAGCACTGTAGGATAGAGTTCACCAGCGAATATATATATTACAGCAAATCCTGATCCTACCCCAAACTTTCCGATGAAAGAGGCAGAAGCCACTGCCCATGGGTATTCTTCAAATACAATTCAAAATCAACATCAATCAAAGTCGCTCACTAACCCGGAGGTACAAACATGCATGATACACATCCAAATCCACAAGTGACCATACATAACACCATAGTCCACCTGGAAATTGTTTATAAAATTGATTCGATCTCTACTCACCGTCTTCCAAGTGTTTGTAGGAGAGGCCAAACTATGAAATAGCCTGGTAGCTCAACTGCTCCGTTTATTATGAAAGACCAATAGTCATCAACAGGAAGATTAGAAACATTAAGTGTCAATCCATTGTAGATGATTGCATTCATAACCCTGGAATCATGAGAGGTAAAGTATGAGAGGATATATTTACCATATATATGTCACAAGAAGCGTTTTTTTGCGCAAGTTTTCTGTTCTGAAAAGATCAATAACATTATAATGTTTCTGATTGTTGACATCATCCTTGTGGTTGTTTTCAAGCTAAAAGTTGAAAATGTTCATAAGAATCAAATCTTCACTTACAGCATCGACAAGACTTCCAACGTCTACATCAGATTTGCCGTTCGCTTTTGCTATTTTCCCCAGTTGCTTCTTAACTTCGGGCCATTTGCCAGCTGATGCTAGCCACCTGGGGGATTCTGGTAAAAAGCTGAAGAAAAAGGTTTTCATCACAATATACGCTCTCACAAGTAATAAACGAATAGTGCTACGAAAGGAGCATTGCACAGTAGTGTTAATTGTCGCCATCTTCTCGTGAACATGGCCACAATACCAAGAAGTGTCATGGCAACTCCATAAAACAAATTTATCATTAGACCTGAGAAAATTCTCCCCGATGGACCCATGAATTCCATTGCTATAAAAAGAAATTTGTACAATAAGACTTTTTCAGTTGTACAAACCAATGATGAAGGGAATTTGAAACAATGCAGGAAATGGTAGTCCAGTCAAAAAGCGTAGTATGATAAAGCTTCGGATATCAGTAACAAAAGCATTCGCTGTTCCAAAAGTGACTAGAGCAGCCAAAATGATGAAAAAGCTTCTTCTTCTTCCATAACTACAAAATCCGAAAGTTACTCAACTCAGAAGTTGAACATACGTATCAGCGATGAACCCGAAAAGATAATTTCCAATGAAACTACCTACATAGAAGGAGGTAGTGGAAATTTCAACCCAAGACTCGTCCTCACAAACCAAATTGAACTGGAAAAGCAATAAAAGTGTGTTCGTCTTCTATTTGTTTTTACTTCAGTTACTAAGCTGTCTAAGTAGGTACTGTTATCATAAATCCAACCATTCTGACATGGAATAAGCGATACTTCGTCCCTAAACACGCATTGAGAGGCAAGTTGAAACTTTGTCTTACTTATAGTAGGTTTCGAATGGCGCTGTAGTGAAAGATTTGAACCTTGACACTTCTGTTTCATTATATTGGAAACAACTGCTTATTTTCTTTAAAAGTTATTTTTAAACCAGTATTATATTTTAAGTTCTGTTACCGAGTCGTTTGAAGAAGGTAAAAGGTATTGCTGGTCATCTGGAACTCGGCAATGATGTGAGGGAGATCCAACAACAAATGGCTGAAAACAATTACCGAAGTAGCTCCAATATCTTTATACCTGATTGAAAGCCGAAAACGCTGATGGGATACTAGCGGGTAAACACATGATGAAGAAGAAAAGAATTTGATAAAATCCAAAGTCACCAACCTAAATTGTTTTTGAATTTTGAATTTGTATAAGTTCACCTCGAACAACACCAGATCGAAATCAAAGTGTTTCGATGCGGAGAAAAGGATCTGAGCACTGACATCCATGACATTCTCCTCCAAATATATAAATTTAAATGGAAATAAAACTAAACTGACCATTTCTTCAGATCCCGTTTGGGATTGACGACAGCTGGATGCGAATGAATATGGTCAGCTTACTCGTATTCAAAAAGGTTCAGCACAATCTTGAGATTTGTGCTATGATGAGCATTGAAGAGGAATCGAAGGTCATTATATTTATCAAAAATAAAATTCAATCAAGAATAATGTGTTTTTAGCCAGAACACGAAATGATTGAGGATAGGGTGAAGGAAGCCAACTTCAAACAGATGAAGTCAAGGACGCTTCAGTGCTAAGCGTTTACAATCAAGAGTAAAAGCAGAATTACTATAGTAAATAAAGCAATCTCCAATTTTTTGAAAACTCTTGTCGTATATATTTGCCGAACACGTTAACAATGTATTTTCACCCTGTGTTCACAGAAAAGTTGGGTTTTTTATTAAACAAATTGAAACGATAGTATGTTTTGTAGAACATGTCCAGTACAATGTATCGGAACGAAAGCAAATAGCTTCAATAAGTAAAAGTGATTGAACAGCTCATCTTAACTTTTTGTCTCCTCCGATATATCATTAGCTATGTACTTCTAACAACAAGCAAAAAACGCACTTAAGCTTGTTCTGCCATATTCTCATCTAATTTCTTTTTCTTCATGCAGACTACAGGTTTCGAATGTTTTGAATCCTTTTTTATGGGAATCTCATCAAGTTCGTGGATACAACCATAATGAGATGGCTAAGATAAAATGTACCGGCAATGGCTTATATGGCTACAGCAAAAGAGAAACGTCATTCAAAATGAAAGTTTAAGAAATGAATGAAACGTTGTTTTTATAATCCCAGTTTAATGATGGTACAGACCGTTGTTGAAAATCAATCGATATATCCCTCTACTTATCTGATAATGTATCATAATGCACATTCTCATTTGTAATGTTGCGTTACGCATGAAACGGTTGTGTTTCAATCACTGCACTTTAGATCCCTTTTATAACCTTGTGTACGTAATGTTGTTTTGATTCTTTTCCGATGTCACACTCATATTACATTAATTGTGAAATTGAGGATTGAACTGTTTATTTCAGTTTCTTTTTGAAAGGATTTAGATGCGAGCGTATCCTTGGCTGGCTGGGGTATCCTCAGCAACTGCGGCAGTACGTGGTGGGCATGGGCAGTAAGCAGCATCTGGTCCTGGGAGTCCTGGAGATCCAGCTTCTCCGTCAGTTCCTGGGTTTCCGGCTTGTCCGTCCTAAAGCATGAAAATGTCAACTGGCTCTGTTTAATGTAATCTTTACCTGTCCGTTTGGTCCAGCTGGTCCTTCAGCTCCGTCTTGTCCTGGGTTTCCGTTCTCTCCTGGGGCTCCTGGAGCTCCAGCTGGTCCTTCTGGTCCTTCTGGTCCTTGTGGTCCTGGAGCACCCTTTCCGCGTTGTCCGTTAGCTCCTGGAGCTCCGGCTTCTCCGTCTTGTCCTGGGGTTCCTGGCTCTCCAGCATCTCCTTGTGGTCCTTCAGCTCCTGGGATTCCGTCAGCTCCTGGGGCTCCTGGGGCTCCTGGTTGTCCGTCTGGTCCGGCTTCTCCAGCAGCTCCGTCTGGTCCTTGTGGTCCTGGCTCTCCAGCTGGGCACTTGATGCATTCTCCGAGGATGCTTTCTTTGTAGGTGTTAACTCCAGGGGTTCCTGGGTTTCCATCTTGTCCATTGTCTCCGTCAGCTCCACGCTCTCCTGGTTGACCTGGTGGTCCTGGTGGTCCAGGTGGGCAGTTGTTTGGTTGAGCTCCACAGTTGCATGAACCGCCAGCAGCTCTCTTTCCACGGAGGAAGATGGATGGAGCATCGCTAGAGTGGCGCTTAGTGGTAACAGCGATCATAGAGTTCCAGGCATCATTGGCATAAGTCTATAAATAGAACAATATATTACGATTAAGTTTATTTATACTTACACGGAAGTCATCCATATCATTCATAGCGTCATCATAGAAGCTGTTGATGTCTTGGAAGAGAAGTCCAACGTAAACCAAAGTGGCGACGATGACGATTCCGGAAGCACCGGAGGCGAGACTAATAAGGAATTTACCCATGTTGTTTCTCAGAAACTGATGATTCAAAGGTATCAGTTGCTTATATAAGATTTTTGAAACGCCCCAAGGCAGTTGTAACACAGTCCATTACCTGTCTTTTGGAGGACACTTCAAAAAAACTGGCATTGGTAGAGGTCTTCTTCGACGCTGCATATCTTTCATTTCGGCACTTGATCACATGAAACATGCAAGGTACAAGTGGATAAACGGTGAAAAAACTGTTTTTCAGATCAAACTGAACGTGAAAGATCGTAAAGAAACTTAGTTTTATGAATGCGTCGATGGAGGATAAAACGATTAAAAGAAATGTTTATGTTTTCCAACGAACAAAAAAAAATATTTTGTTTTCTATCATCATCGTATTTCCTTCACACTGGGACTTCAACCTTTGAATTGAGAAATGTTTCTTTCTTGTTTTGAAGATGACAGGTCACATAAACCTGACTTTTCCGTTTCTCTAAAGATTATATCAATTTTATTTCCTTAATGTTTCTGATTTATAAAGAATCCATGAGAAGATGATAACAATGTTGGCACAAACGAACATAACTTCAAAGAAAAATTTAAAAGATAAACATTAGTTTAGAATATGAGAGAATAACAAATTAGTCATGAGAAAATCATTGCACTAAGTACTGATATATTAGGTAACTACTTCAGACCTACATAACGAGCTAATACTTGAAATTGGAATGAAATGAATAACTAAGATCATTAAAATATTTATGAATTTGCTATGCGCTCTTGGAGAGGCCTTTCCTCCGGATTTTTATGCTCAACTTTCCCGTCATCTATTACCAATTGGCAATTAAGAAGCCGATTGAAAAAATTTGATAAAGAATCTGCAATAATAAACATTTAAACTTTGAAAGCATTAGCCACTAACCATTTAATGAAACAATATACTTTGGAGAACTGGGAGTCTTTACTAACAAGAAGTATAAAATAAGTCCACTGAATACAAACACGACGCCAATGATCGTAACCTGAATTTTCAAAAATAAAAGTAAAAGAAGACCTGTCCTACCAGAGTTTCTTCGATGAAAGGAACAAATACAAGAGCGATACTGATTATTAAGAAAAGCACTATTGCAAAGAGAGGAACCTTAATAGGATCTGAAAGAAGTTGTGTATATATGTCAAACGATTCCAGCTTACTTTCTGCAACAGGCATCTTCTTGTAACGAAGGTAGAGAAGAGCAAGTATGGTTACGGCCCTTTGTCCCCACATAACAAACGTAACATAATTAATTAGAGTGTCAATGTCGATGAAAGATACAAAAACTGTACAAATTAACTGAAGAAAAAAAAAATAATTAATCTTCTTCTTCAAGTTACCAACCTGTCCAAGCAAGGCTGATCGTGGGCTGTCAGATTCTTCGTGTGTCCCACTCAAAAATGGAGGAAAATGACGTTTCTGGGCGGCAGCTCTCATTGCTCTTTAGAAAACATTGAAAAACGTAATGAATGTGTTTGAACCTCGATCCACAGAAAATGTTACTGTTCAAAGTACCAATCAGAAGAATAGCAATCATGAAAGGTATAGCATAAGAACCATTTCCCATACATGCTTGAGCGAAGTCCTAAAATTTATGATGAGATTTGCATATCAGATCACGAACTTACAGCAGCCACAGCTGTGCTATTTTTTACTTGTTCTGGACTGAGAACAACAAAATAAGAGAAATTGATAAGAACATATATCAAAGTAACCGCAATGATACCCGTAATCAGCGATAAAGGTATAGTCCTGGAATTCTGTTTCGATCGTGCTAATAAGTAGTATATACCTTCGTGGCTTATAAATTTCTGGAGTTCCATAGTTAAGAATGTCCCATCCTGCATAGCTCCATAAACCACCATAAAAGGCTAACGATAGCTTTCCTGGGGAATAAACACTACCAGCCATTGGATTTTGAATGTTCTCAAAGTGCCCTATCATGGCAATTGTATTACAGGAGTCTCTTAGAAAACTACCTTGGAACAGCTGAGCGAATCCAAAACCAATGATAACGAAAACGATGATGACTTTCGCAAAGCTCATAACTGACTGGAACCTTCCGGCATATTTATCAATTGAGAAGAAGTTTAACGCTGTCAAAGCAACTAAAAAAACAACATTTTTTTAGCCTCCTTATCAGTTTGCTTACTCAAAAGGACAAGACCGATTAAACGTTCAGCAACACTATTCCAGAAAGATTCCAATGTGAATAAGGGTGATAAACCGCCCACTAAATCCACCTATACTGTGCTTATGAAACATTTCTTACTCAGATATTGACCAAATGTTTGTGCTTGAACAGCAGCTGAGGCGGGATATGTTACCAGACAAGAGACCCACATGAAAGCAAAAGCTAATGCCTCCCAACCAACATATGTTGTGTACGCAAAATCACACCCAGGATCAGTTATTGAAGTACCCAACTCAATATATACGATAGCTCCTGATACGATTATGGTAAAGCAGAAAGTATGAAACAAGTTACCTAATATGGAGATAAGTCCACATCCAGCCCATACCAGTAATGATAATCCAATAGAGTTTGTATATAAAAGAATGGAGGTAGGTGTAATGAAAATGCCTGATCCAATAATGTTATCTGAAGCATGTGAGATGAGATTTGGACTGAGTAGAAGTCCCAACTGATTATGTAAGATGTACACGTTATGAAACCCATTTTATTCCTCGTTGTAGATGAATTCTCAGATGTCGTCACGGTTTCTCGCCTGTCATTTTCCCCTTCTGAGTAGTCTGTCATGACTAAACTGAAATGATTTTATCTTGAAATTCATATTAATTATGTGATTAGAGGAAAAAACGACGAGATAATTAAGTACATAAAATCGGAGATTTCTTTCCAAAATCAATCAATGACTCATAATCAAATCTTAACAAAAGAAATAGTAGCCAGAAGTACTAGGCGTTCATCAAACAGAGAACTTCTAAGAAAATTTATTTTCTATGAAGACTATACATAAAACGATCTTCCACCAAACAAAAAAAAAAGAAAAAACCAGTAAAAATATCACAATGAAGCAGATTTTAAATTATGACGAAGGAATGGGATTGTACAATATGTTTACAGAAGGAAGTATGGGAGGTAAGTGCTAAAAACTGTTAAATTCAGTAGAAAGAAAGGATTTTAAATGTTAAATATTATATAAAATAGAAAGATTAGTTGTAGATAACAGCTTAAGTAGTTTTAAGACGATTGTCTCTGAACACTATTATGTCATTCTTCATCGCGATCTCCCTGTAGAAATGAAGAATACAGGGGCTCTGTAATATCTCATAATAAACTTAATGTTTTCAAAAACGTTGTAAAAAAAAACAAAATTTAGATTATTATAGAATGAGATCGTTTAAAAATATAACAACTGCTGATGGCCGTTTAGCCATTGTTACATCAGCTCATTGAAAATTCATGGCTTTGAAAACCCTTTTGAACCGTATGAGTTGTCTCTTATTAATTAATTAACAAAAAGCTACAGACGATAAACGTCTAATGAAAGGGAATTTAACCTTTCGGTAAGCCAATGATTCTTAACGATCGAGCGATTAATGTGATAACATATCAAAATGCCACGAAGAAGACTTACAACGCATTTCACTCTGACCAGCAGGAATAGGTTGAATAGCTGGAGTTGAATCTATTGGCCCTAATAGAGAGCTCAACAAATCCTAAACAAACAAATATTAGGAGAGAGAGCTCTATAGAGCAACGAACCAAATTACTTTGGGGTGCAGCTTGAGTGGCTGGTGTACTGTTCACATTAGACGGCTAAATAATACGAAAATAATGATAAAAAGTTATATTTAGACACCTGCACTGCAAACGTTTGCTGAGTTGTTGGAGCTTGATAAACTTGAGTTACTGGTAGATTCGCACATGTATTGCTTGCATTACCATGCCATGGAGAAGGATTCTAAACAAACTTGATAATCGTAGGTTCTCTAGTTTGTTAACCTGAGGAACTGTTTTATGCCAAGGAGAGGGATTTGTATTGAAAGACTGATTCATCGGAGTAGAGAAGGAAGATCCATTATACATTGGTTGCGCTGTTGGTGCAGTTGGCTGCTTATTCTGCTCATGGAAATTCGTAGTATTATTGGAAATGTTTCCTGGGTTAGCAGGAGGCACATGCGGAGATGGACTAGCAGAGTACGGTGGATAGTTTGCATAAGGACTTTGGTAATTTCCAGTTTTTCCAGGTACACCATGATTGATAGAGCCATTGTTGGGTTGTTGTGAAGGTGATGTTTTTGGTATGGTTGGCTGCTGAGGAACACTTGGAATTGAAGCCACAGCGGGATGTTGTTGAATCACAGGTTGAGAGATGGGATATGTTTGAATATTAGATACTTGTGTCATCCCATAGCTATTGGATGAAAACTGCTGAGCTGCGGACTCATTTGTTCTTTGGTGAGGAGCATATATACTGTTGTTCAACTGGGTTGGTACAGGAGGTACATACGGCCTTTGAGGAACAGAAGTATTTGTACCAGAAAAACTGGCTGAAGGTAATGGTGGACCTTGAGTAATGTTAGATGGTCTCAAGATATCTTGCTGATGAGGATGATGCGCTGTCATCGGAACTTGAGGTTGCTGTTGATTGATGACAGGCCCATTGAACTGTTGAGCATTCCCTGTAAATGGAGTGTTTCTCCAATCCATTTGTGGCGTAGCTGCATACGTAACATCAGTAGGAAATTGATTGTAGAAATTTTGTGAAACAGGTTGAGATGACCAATTTTGTCCTTGAGCCACAGATGTGGGACCATCTAGTCTCTGGGTCGAAGGAAGATACCCATTACTATGCATTGAGACAATATTCCCGTTAACTGGAA
This sequence comes from Auanema sp. JU1783, assembly GCA_943334845.2. NCBI lineage: Eukaryota > Metazoa > Nematoda > Chromadorea > Rhabditida > Rhabditidae > Auanema > Auanema sp. JU1783. The sequence continues at coordinate 1,583,429 of CALQYR020007456.1, read as the reverse complement.
CATGTTGTGGAACATGTTGTGGAGCATGTTGTGGAACATGTTGTGGAGCATGCTGAGGTGCATGTTGTGGAACATGTTGTGGAACATGTTGTGGAGCATGCTGAGGTGCATGTTGTGGAACATGTTGTGGAGCATGCTGAGGTGCAGTCGTTGGAATATGACGGAAAGAAATTGAATCTTGAGGTTGTTGATACTGTCCAGGATAATAATGTTGATTGGAGTTTTGTACTGGCGGCCCTCAAAAAACAAAAATAAAAAGTTAGTGAAGAGTAAAGCATACTTTCGACTGTTGGACTGAAGTGGAAATCACAGACACTACTAGGAGCAGGAGAAGGAGGTTGCGTAGACCCCCCACTAGGGAAATGATCCTGTTGAACACTTAACTGCGTCACGGGAGTAACATTTCCCATATTCTGAGGTAGACCCATCTTGCTTCGGAAAAACTCCTTATAATCTCCAATTCTACCTCTTCCTCCTAAACATATTAGATGGAAAATAATCATACATAAGACAGATACCTGAACTACCAATCGAAGGTACAGGGCTTGGTCGACCCATATCCATTGAATTAGGAACCATTCCAGGATTAGGGCCCAAAGCAAAATCGGATAAGGCAGATCTAGCCTCCTGCGCTGCTCGCAGAGCTTTCATTTTCTCTTCTAATGCTCTCATTTCACCCTCCCGTTTCTGCTTCTCTTCAGCATCTTAATTTCATTTTCATTTATATTATTCTCTTCGAAGATTCATCTTACAAGCACTTTCCATTCCTTTCACAGCAATTCCCAACCTGTCAACTCTGTCAAGAAGCTTTTCATAAAATCTGACAAAGATCAATTACTGTTCTCAAGTGAAACTCATTACCTTTTTCCTTCATCAACTTTCTCACAAACATCAGAATAAACATCGAAAGATTGAACTAGATCAGTTATCTGCTCGGATCTCCTGCAAAGTGAATAACAATCGTGAAAACACTGATATTTGAAAAAAAAAAGTACTTAATGTTCCCCTCTTGAATTTTTTGCCGATGCTCAGCAAAATCAGCATTGGCCTCAGTCAATCCGTTCAGAATCTTTTCCTGTGCTGTCAGGTTTAAACGAATATACTGGATAGTCTGGTCATGCTTCTTCAGCTCCTTCTCGAAAATATGCTAAACTCATTGATAAGTTGTTCTGCTGTCTTTGATTTACTTTGCAATTAGTGTCTCTTTCAGCCAGCAAACGTTTGGAAATATCATCGGAATCTAATTCACCCGAAAGTCTTTGTGATAGTTTGGATCTCTGATTAATCATTTCTTCGACTTTATCGAGATATTTCTTCAGAACAAGACCTTCTTCTGTTGAACCTGGAAGTGTAAAGCACTAATTGAGATCGATATCGATTTTCTAACCTGGATTAGAGGCGCAAGGATATAATTTGTTTCTCAGCTCATATAACGGCAAAGTTAAAAGATGCAGATTTGCTGAATGAGCAGCTAAAGCCTTATGAAGCTCTCCATTATTTGTTCTGAACGCAACCGCATAAACAAGAGAATAGGTATTTCACTAAACCTTGCTTGTAAATGATGATCATTTAACCTGCTCACTTCCTTAGATATAGCCTGATAACCTTCATCAGATTTCTAAAAACCATAAGATTGAGAAAATCATCCATCAACTCAACTAATTCAGGCAAATCAATCGCTGCTAATCGGTCCTGGAGACAACTGATCTTCGTTTCGGCCTGCAGACTCCTCTCATTAACTCCTGAATTCTATAAACTTTCATAAACACTAATATGTTTCACCTTGTAATTCTTGAAGAATTTTGGGAACAGCATCAGGTTGAGAAGCCAATGACGCATTCCGTTCAAGGAGTATATCCGGTACATGGAAATCCTCACTACCCTCATTTAAGCCCAATTCATTGACATTTAAAGCAATAAGGAAGGTTCTGAAGAAATATGGTCTTTTGATTGATTTTAACTTTCTTACTGTAGTTCCTCATTCTTCTCTTCAATCTCTTGCATGATCTCCCGACGAAGCTTAGCCTTCTGATCCTCATACTCGGAAACTGTAGCCAGAACTGATGGCGGAAGTAAAGTGGAAAAAATATCTTCTCCTCCTATAGATGGATCTAGAGGATCAAATCCCAACGGCTTAACTTTACATAAACCCTTCAAAAACAATTTTTAAGTTTTAAAAATAGAAGAAAAATACTTCAACGGAATTATTCTGAAGCTCCTCAGCTGATGGAACTCTCTCATGATAGATCAATCTGTTTTCATCGTCCGCATTTTTTAATCTACAAATGAGGCATTAAAGAACAACTTTAAGCTACAAAGCGTACTTTCCGTTTACGACATCACTCAAAAACTGAATGGAGTCTTTCAAATCGAAGAGGTTCTTATCATAAGCACTAACCATATTGTCAAAATGGGTCTTGGCGATTTTATAATAGCCTAGCCTAAGAATACTCTGATTAAGAGGATCATGAGGAAGATTCAATACCTAAACCCATATTTGGTTTCTTCCTCGGAATTCATTCCCATATAGAGCATTGTCATACAGGCGTACATCTCCATCTTCATGAAGCATAATGTTGCCCATAACTGAAGCGTTTCAATAAAACCAAAGAAAGTTGAGAGCGAGAACGAACTTTATATTTTTTTGGGCTGATGCCTCCCGACAAGTTCTTATCGATATGATTCAAACAACTCTTGTATAACTCTTTCAAATAAATAGTAAGCTTGGCGACGATCAGATGCTTGCGGTGATCGTTCACACTCTTCTGTACAAGGCATTCCTGGGCTTGCGCCTGTAAGTAACGAATAACAGCCTTCCTGGTGAAGCTTGGCTTACCAAAAGGATATTTACATAAAAAGTCAGAAGATCTTTGTCAAAGTCTAAACAGTTAAACTTCGCCAATTCCATATTATCTCTCATATATTGAAATGGAAAAGCAGCATATTGGAAATGCATGAAAGCATTTTTAATGCTCTGAATTCAATCTGATTATTGAGATATTTTTGTATCTTCTCACATCTTCTTCCGTTCTAGGCTGTTCGCTAGCAATATGAGAGTGAACAGCTCCGATTTGATACATTATACAAGCCAATTCATAGTTGATATCATAATGAGTAACAACAGCAGTACTTTCTGTTATCTGATCTTGCCTGAACGGCGGAGAATTCGCAAAAAAAGGATTGATTGGTCGTTACCAAGAGAAAGGAATGCATATTTGGTCTCCTGATTCCATTGGAAATCGATTTTTCATCATAAGAATTTGAGAAAAGTATCGTTTAAGAACACAGGTTGTTTCTACATCACAGTAGTTGGTATTGATGTTCTAAAGTTAGATAAATAACATAATTTTAAGAAATGCCAACACTAACTCGTTTCATATTCTTGATTTCCTTGAAAGCATCCTCGAAAACATGTGGATCTGCTTGATAATGTAGCAAGATATACTGGAAGCCAGTTTCTCTTACTGATTATGAATAGTACTTACCTCTTTTAGTTGCAAGTCAAACGTATCATCATATTCATTCATGGGAAGTTTTAGAATAGGCTCAATATCGGGCAATCTTGGCATTCCTTCCATTTTTGACTGAAAGGAGTTTTTACTGATTATTCTTATTATGCATAACAAAGGAAAATGTAAAATTTATGGCATGAGTGCCGAAGAAGGTGAATCAAGTCAACCATTCTTCTAGACGATCCCAATGACAACAATCGGTTCGCACGTTGTTTAACGCTACGAACCTGCTAGTTCAAAATTTTATTTTTTTGAGTTTACGGTTTGAGAAGCGGTGTGCTTCTTATTTCCAAGATTTATCTCCAGGTTTTGAAAAATCTTGTAAATGATCGATTGTAAACAAATTTAAACTCCATTCTGTTTACAATTTTTTTGGTGTTTTCCATTGTGATTGTATTACGCTTCTGTTTGAGTAAGCTTTTATTACTACTCATGGATTTTAAATGAGAAGCTGACCTTTTTGTTATGGATTTTAGAATGATGGAATCGATTGACAATGTTTGTGGAATCCAGTGTTTATTCTCGATTTTTGTCACGGGTTTCATGTGGGGAGCGACCAATCCACTTATGAGGCTTGGCTCGATATCTGCTGTGCAGCCCAAATACGAAGGTTTCCATATTTTTAGTTTTCTTTTTTTATAGTGTTCTTTATTTCATGTGGCATTACTTCCTTCTTTCTTGATATCATATCTCTTTTTAAATGTTGGAAGTTCTCAATTCCGTTCGGGCTAAATCAACTTGGTTCTGTACGTGTCAGTCAAGTTTATTTATTATATAATGTTTCTTAGGTGCTTTTTCACGCTTTGATCGCCAGATACCCGTTATCTGTGATAGTTCCCATAACTAATGCAGTCCAGTTGATATCGGCTGGCGCTATTGGTCATTTGCTAGGCGACAATCCACTAAGTTCTCGAAGCAAGATCGGTTGTGGAATCACAGCAGCTGGGATAGCTCTCATGATTCTTTCTGACTTGCAGTAACACGTGTGCTTTACAAACTATTTCAAGTTCAGTATGTTACTTCTTCTGAACTGCTATACATTGTTTTAAACTTACTATTAATTTATTTTTCATACATTCAGTCTTTGAACTTCATCGATTGATGAGTAATTCCACTCTCAATGTTTGTTGTCGTCATACAGCCTCAGTTCTAATCCTCCAGTCACTATTATTGATTTGTTTTTTTAAGACTTTAGTGTACTGAACTTTCTAGTGCGAAAAGACTATATCCTGCTGATTATTCAACAGCAAAAACTTCAAGCTGCTCTCTCTTTGTTGTCATGTGTGCCCGCGCGAACATAGCGCGTCGCGTGCGGTGTCTGCACTGGCCACCAGCCGCTATCGATGGCGCCGCCCATTTGCTCTTTTCGCAACCACCGCCACCAACGCATTTCTATTTCTTTCATTTCATTTTACTTTGAAGAAAATTTGAAATCTGTCGTCTACGTGTCGTTCTCTGTACAAACTTTAACAATGTTCGCATTTTCTTCGATATCTTTATTCCAATACAGGTTTACTTGATAATTTATAAATTTTTAGACATCGTCGGTGTCTTCTTTGGTAACACATTCTTTTCGGATTACCCGTTCTTCACGCTCCGAGGGAGAGAGCGTGTATGGACGTAGCCCACTGCTGTCCCCACTGTGATAACAAAGATTCTTTCTGAGGAATCTTCAGAACCGTCTATACCACCCTTAGCGGGTTTTGTAAGTTACATATTCATAGAAGCATGTGTCAAATTAAAATCTGAAAGCTTAATGATCTTATCAAAAAATTTGCTTTTTATCAAACCTTATCTGCGAAAAATATTAAAACAATCGATCATGTGAAAAAGGGTCGAAGGCCCACATTGCTTTATTACGTTTGCGCAAATATATTACGTGTTGTGTTTCAAACCAGCTTGTAACTGCTGTTTCATACTTCATAATTCTCTTTTTTCCAGAACGACGAGGTCTTAGGCGTTTTCTATCTAACGTACGCCCAACCTCAACTTCGAGCCAGTCAAGTACAGCTCGACAAGAACGCTGAGCCTCCCTGGGATCCCGATCCAGTTTTCTGAGGTTTGTTCTCGCTTTGATTTGTTTAATAACTTTTCGTTTTAGGTTTCAAGCTTTTCGCTCTCAACTTCTCTGGTTAATTAATAACCAGCGTGTACGCGACCGTTTTTCGCGTTCACGCCTTCAATCCTCTTACCATATATAGAGCATTAGCGCGCGCTAGCTCGCGCGCGGTAGACTTTTTTGGTGGCATAGCTACATCACAGCCAATACTACCTTGTAATTGGGAATCGCCTGAAGAAAAAGCTCGTAGGGCGAGCAATTATCAACACATTCCACCCTAACTTTTTCCACTAGGTAATCACTGAAGTCGTTGAACAAGTAGTTATGTGCCATTCAGATTTAAGTTTATTGTTTGCCGCATGATTGAACGTCGTCGTCTCCCTTCTGCTACCTACCACTCTGCCGATGAGGCTTGGTCTCGCGATTTTTTCGCTGAACAACCCATCTGTGTCCATCCCAAGCAACACGATGCTGCTCACGTTGCTCGTAAAGTTGCGTCTCAGCAGGTATTTCAGAAACACTTGAATGTTTATAAGCAAACTGGTTTAGATCACTGGAGCTCCATTCTTTGTAATGGATGTTCCTTCAGTTCTACGCTCCGTAGACGATTGGATGGCAACACTTCCCCGATTTTCACCTCATTATGCATTGAGATGTAACGCTGATCCTGTACTAGCCCAACTGCTCGCAGATCAACGTGATATGGGTTTTGAAGTCACCAATGTTTATGAGCTCCAACTGGTATCTAAATTTATCTTTTTTTGTCATGTCTTATTTTTTCAAGGCTTTGGAGTTGGTAAACCCATCCAGGATAGTATTTACTAATCCCCTATGGACCAGAAAAACAATGCGAATTGCTGGTGAAGCAAATGTCGGTACTGTAGTTATCAGTCGTGAGAAGGAGCTTTTAGATGCCGTTTCATACACCCCTGATTCAAAGTAACTTTTTCTTGACTTTTTGAATTCGAACAATTTATCTATTCAGCATACTCATAGCCGTTTCACTCGGTTGCCCCATCCGCGGAGAGTCTGTAGCCACCACATCTGGCTGTTCTTCCGATGAGGCTGAACAGCTCATCATTTCTGCTTTTGAGCTGAAAGCTAAAGTTAGAGGGTTCAGGTTTGTATTTACTTCAAAGTAATTGTTTTTACTGTTTCATTTAAGCTTTAACATTGACAATAGTGATCCTTCGATATACTATAAAGCTCTGAAAGAAGTTAGGAGACTTTTTGATTATGCTGTGTCTTGCGGATTATCCCCTAATACTGTTTCAGTAGGAGGAGGTTTCCGTTGCCCACGTGGTGATGATAAACTTCGTTTCTTTGAGGTAGTAAAGCTTTTAAGAATCTATATATGTCTTGACTTGCAGGTTTGCGACTCTTTGAGTGGAGCAGTCGAGGAAATGTTTCCAAGTGAATTGTTCCCCTCGTTGAGATTAATAGCTTCACCTGGCCGATTTTTCGCAACATCCGCTTTTTCCCTCTGCACAAATGTTGTGGCAAAAAAACCCGTGGATATCAATATGCCTGAATTAAAGAGTACTATTTCAGTGCCGTCTTGATATGCTTTAACATTTTTTTTTACAGATAACGATTCAGTAAACAGCGTTGCGTTTGTTTATCAAACCAATGATGGAATTTATGGATCGTTTAGTTGCCGTTTGGCTGATTGTGACCCAAAATGCCGTCCTTTAAACGTAATGAAGAACGCTATGAACGAATTATACTTTATACATTTGTAGGAAAAAGAAAACGATGGTTCTTATCATCTCGGAACCGTCATCGGACCATCCCTTGAAACTATTGATATAGCTCAAAGATGGTTCTGTGGTCGACAGTTATCTGTTGGAGAATGGCTATTATGGGAAAACATGGGAGCCTACTCAATGCCACTTGATCCTGATTATCAGGCGCCTCCAGTTTATTATTATTCTGGGAAAGATAATTGGTAAATCGTCCATTGTTTTCTGATCATTGATTTATTTTCAGGGACTACATCCTTGGTAAAGGACGATCAAAGCAATCTGCCTCATTTATGAATGAGTCTGACAACAACTCAGATTTTGCCAGTGATGTTGAGAGCATATCCTCTGATGAGGAATATGATTTAATCACTCGATTTGACAGTTTCTTCGATTAAGTTCTATTAATATTTATCTCTTAACCCGAGTGTGTACGCTTTTTTCGCGGGGGAATTTTCATAATTTAGTTGGGAGTAGGTTCATATCGTCTTCACATTTCCTTCGTAACCTCTTCCATATAACTACTCACCAACTTTCATCACAATTATCACTTTTGTGCAAAATTAGAAGTAGAATCCAATGATTTCTTTTTTACCACTCACGTGGTTAATGAATAAAGATTGTTCGTAATCTTTTTTCCTTTTTTTGGGGGGATTGAGGTGCAGTGAGTCATGGGCAAAATAAATCCTAGGAAAAAACACGGAAGGGGTTAAATATTAGTATTCCGAACGAAGTATTCTCATAAATATTGTCTCATGAGAGCTGATCTCTTTCTTCTGTTTTTCTTTCCTATCCAGTTTTCCAGGTCTAGTTATGCTTGGCTACTCCTACAAACGTCATAATTCTTAACGGAAACAGAATGAAAACAACATTGCAAAAGCTCTCTTTCTCTCTCCCTCCATCTGTCGACAATGATGACACATTTTTTGAAAATTTAATAAAAAGAGTTTCTATCTATTTTTAGGTTTCTTGTGTTTGTGTCCTGAGGGACATGGAGGTCTTGCGACATCGGCGTTCTTCTCGTCCAAGGCTGATGTACTTTACAGAAGGACAATTCAGACACTTTGCGTAAATACTTCTGAAAAGCTTCATTAGAAATAAACACTCGTAGGAATATATAATAGGAAATTTATCTGGGGGAGTTTTTTTTCTGACAGATAGCCTGCCATGACGTCATTCGGGTGTTCCAAAAGCGGATAAAACTGTTTTCCAAAAATCAGTCGATAACGATCTTATGATTCCTAACAGCAAGTAATTGATAATGTAAGAATGCTAGTTGATAATGATTGTGTGAACTTTGATTTCTTTCGCAGTGAGAAATTCGTATGAAAGAGATCAATAGAAGTTGAGCTGTTACGAAAGTCGAGAAAAAATGGTAACTTTCATGGGTTTATTTTTAGACATTTATCGATCGTGAGGTGGAACAATGGGTAACTTTGTTTTCTTTGTTCTCCATGGCATATGATAGGTATTTTTTAAACTGAACAATCGACTTCTTATTGTCACCTTGACCGGTCGTACAATTTTTGCTTCGAATTTGGTTATTTAGCTCGAAACTTGAAAACATTTTGTTCAAAAGCAATTATATATGAATGAAAAGGAAATTGCAAATATATACTATGGCATTTTGGGTTTGCCGTCAATCGTCGTGAACGACGCTTATGCTTTAGGTATATTCAGAAATTCCTCCGCACCTTTTCCGGAGTTTATTTCTAGCATGTGTCTTGGTATTCACTAAGAGCTCTTTGTTAGATATGCATGTGAGACACCATCCAACACGAAAAAATACTTAATTGAAACTAGAAATGAAATCAGTGAAGTTATCTATTCAAATACGATTTTCTAATGAATTTTCTAATTCCCCAGAGTTGTTGTTCTGAGCAGATGGAAAGTTGGAAAAAGCGAAAGATTCTTGAAGTTATTAGGCAATCCAGAACTTCTTCTCTTTCTTCCATCCTTCTTTTCTTCATATTTCCACAATAAGACATAATCCAACGACGTTTTATGTTTCCTATTCAAGCCCATCTTAACCCCATGAAGATGATGTGAGTGAGTGCTTCAGCTTTCCCTTCTCTTAGTCCTTATTAGTTTTTTGTTCAAAGTATGTTTCGGTTTGTAACTATCATATCATATCTCTAAAACGCACATTTCCTTTCATCCGGAGGGAATATTGTCAAGAAATAATAATAGACGACCGAATTTGTTCTCAAGAGACTGACCAAAAGTATAGAAGGCGACACACGCACATTTTGCCGAGCACGAGAAAGACGTTGACGATGAGCTATTGGAGAGAGGAATATATGAGATACAAGCTTATTCATATATGGAGGAAAGCCAATAAACATTTGAACATCTAGATGAGAAGATCATTGTTACCCATCGTTATAATAGCTTTTCCTTCAAACGGCAGTCTGTTATAAGGATGCTCCAACGTTATTACTACGATTTAACGGCCCTCAGTCAAATTTAGTTTTTATGCATTTTTTGTTATTTAATGTTCATTTTTAACTGTAGCATATAAAACCATCACATATATCACTCGTTATTTTCTTCACTTTGATGTATTCATCAAATTGACTTGCAAAAGCTTCGTGAATTTAGTCGCTTTCTAATTGCGTCTTTCAAAGACAAAAAAACTGGCGATTTTTGCTTGAGCTATGTGCTATGGCTGTATTTGGCCGGGCCAGAATGTCGCTGGCAATTTGTGTCAACTTCTCAAAGACATGCAAAGCCACCGGCTTTGTGCCATTGTGAATTGGATATTTAGTTTTTGAAGATATATTTCATCAGTTCATTTCGTAATACCATTGTCGCATCGAGCTCCTTTGTTTTTCAATCGTCATTTGTGTATTGCGTGATGTCTTCCATGAAAGTTCCATTATATTCCACATACATTCTTAAACATGAGGCATACAAAACGCTTTATTATTTTCGTTTTCATTTTTTTTTAAAGACAACAACTCTTTTTGTCAGCAGTTGGACGATTTACTAAAATGTAAATGTCAATTGAGTGGATGAGGCCGGTTATTCATGCGGGCTCTGATATGGATATTCCGTTGCCATCTATGATCTTTGTTTACAGGTGATTGAACTTGTTAGTTCAATGTTTATATTTTAATTTATTCATTGCAGCACTCCGGCATTACTACTTTTGCTCGTGATATTCATTGTCAAATGGCGTCCATGCTATGAATTCAGTGGATTTGCACATTGTTTTAGGTATCATATTTGCATACAAAATTATTCAATAGAATTGCCGATTTGGTGAATGTGAAAAGCAGAAAAACAAAAAAACATTTGATGTCTATCAGTTCTATTTTCCTGTCTTGAAGCTATGAAAGGATATCGATTGAACCGATATTATCTCTCTAGTTTGGGCAAAAAAAAAAAAATCCTACCAACCGACGATCAATGTCTATGCGAGAAATGAAATGAGATGTTACGGATAGGATTATCTTACGTGGATCTATCACGTGAATAATGTTCATTTTCTATTTCATCTGAATCAATGAGCGGTCGTTCATCAAAATTCGCCTGATCAAAGTGTGATATATACAAACAGACGGAGAAAGAAAACATATGAACCATTAAATCATTATTATTTGAGAGGGAATTATGTCAAAAATCAAATTTCAGATGGTACATCTTGTGCTGCAGCAAAGAAACAAAGAAAGAAATGATAAGTATTGATCGACAACGCATTCTCACAATTGATGCTGAGGTGCAGCCTAATGCTTTTTTTTGTTTTGTAATCCCTTTGTTTTTCAGAGATTAGCTTCTGAATTTGAAAGTGCTCCTGATTCTCCGAAAAGTTGCCCTGATGTAGAGATGCAACTGATATCAAGCAATGTTATTATTGAAAATGATTAATAACGATTCGATAATGTTATAATATCTGTGATATAACTCTGTATATTTAATAACATTTATTAAAAATTTGACAAAAACACATCGTTTTACGTACACCCGTATGTCTTTAAGGTCAATCAAATATAATATATTATCCTGAACTAATAATCGATTCGTTCAAACATCAAATGAAACATTCTACTACTATATATAGAAATTTGGTTCTCCTTATTCTTTGTTTTTATTTTTAATTTGGAAAGAAATACTGTATACGACAAGGTTAACCGGGTTTGACCACCTCATAAGTGGGTTCATCTATTATAACTCTAGCTTTATCAATTTTCAGAAGCAAATCTTAATGATTTCCGCTATTGACCCGTTAAATTGAAATGAAGCATCGTTTAAGCTTGTCTTGTGACCAAAAACATTGCTTAAGAATGGACGATTAGATGGCTTCCGATAAATAAATGACGTTTTCAATGTCACATTTCCAAACTTTCGTTTATTTAATCAGATGGTGGTGGATTTTTGGGTGGTGGGGGAGGTGGTGGCAGAGGTACTTCAGGCAGCCGTTCATACACATTTTCTATTCTAAACAGTATTTTATATTATTAATTATAATAGTATAGTTAGCATACCGACGTAACGTTTCGTTTCCCAATTCAGGAGGAAAATCATAAATAGGCTCATGGTCAAATGAATAAAGTAACTGAGAAGGAGTTGGTGATTGAGCGTTAAAGTTTGGAATTTGAGGCCTTGTAATAGGGCGACCGGCAACTGAAACATGAAATTACTCGGGAATTCATATTTAAATACTCACCAATAGGCATAGTTACATGTATATTTCCATTAGGTAAATGTTGTAGAGATAGCATATGTGGAGGAATTTCCATTTGAGTCATGGCAGCACATGAAGCATAGTAGATCACTGAATCTCCTCGGACAGGGTTAGGCACGGCTGTTGGAGTAGCATATATAACAGGGTTCATCTGAACCATAATCAAATTCATTATTGGAATATGCAAATTGAACAAACTTTATCTAAACTCGGTTGCACTACAGTTGGCCGTGAAAAACGGAAAACTGCCACAACCAAAAATGCAACTAGAAGAACAGCTACGAATGCTAGAACCAAATTACTATCAGAGCCATCCCCTTTCATTTGACGAAGAGTTATAAGATCTAAAGATCGTGACGTTTATGCCCTTTATTTGAATTGAGCCTAACCGTAACAAACAGGAAAATTTGGCTCCCAAGCTGCTTTTTCAGAGCAATGCAAGATGTCATGACCAATGAGACGGAATCCTTCCATACAGGTGAAGTTTACCTGAAATAATCATCTTAGTATGCCCTACAGAATGCTTTGTTACTTGTGATTGGTATGTTGTTTTTATATAATGAGCATTGCCATTCGGAATAGAAGACGGCTTCCCGCAGTCAACTTCTGAGATCAACCAATAATATAAAGCATAATTTAGCTTCCTCTTACCCCAGCATTCTGGCTCCACTCCACTCCATGACCCATCACTTTGACACTGACGTCGTGTTGCTCCATGAAGAACATACCCCGTTGAGCACCGATATTCAATCTGTACACAATTCGAAATAATGAAAGCAATAACTTTACTTCACTCACTTCACTTTCATATGTAGTTGAGCCGTTCAAGAGAATTATTTCGCCCTTCTCCCAGTCATCCAAATCTCCACATTCTTTTCCTGAAAACTATACTTTGAGTTATTGATTCTATAGTTGATCATACGATAGCAGTGAGGTATTTCGCCACTCCATCTACCACTCTCTAGACACTCTCTTTGATTCTTTCCTCGTAACTCATATCTAAATGTAAAATAGTACTCAGTTGTCTAACTCTCACAAACCCTTCGTCACAAGAATAATAGCAGTATGTTCCGATTGCGTAACTATGGCTTGAGAAAACTACACGTGAAGCCTCACCTACGCCCGGAGATGTACAGAACTTTGGTTCTTAATAATAATCCCATAAATTCTTGTAAATATTGATATGACTAACTGCTTTGACATAAAAAAGCATTATAAGCTGTTTGGGCAGCTGCAACCCACTTCCATCCCAGAGCTCTTGCTAATAGAATGGCTTCTGATTGTCCAGGGAAGGGGGCTGTTTTTCCTGGCCAATCTGATCCTAATAAAACTTCTGCACCATCAGCCCATCTCCACTGTGTAGTTGAAGAAGTGACACCTGCACGAATCAACATATATATTCAGCAAAATTTGCAAAAAAAATCTTTACCGATCCAGTAAAAAGCTTTTTGGTTAGGAGTTGCAGACAGTGCGGAGTATAAGCCTCGTTTGGCCGATTCAGATATTCTTAACGGTAACGAGGCTCCTCTTCAAGTAAATAGTATGATATCACTTTGAAAGCAGCAATAATTACCTATCAAGACAACTCCTTTGCGCCCCCAGCCAATCTGTCTGTTCATCTCTTGAGGCAGCAAAGCACATTGAGTCGAAAATGCCAACAACATCCATAGAACCTTGAGCACATTGCCATGATGACACTAAAAACAAATTCCATAACTATGCCAATTTTTGAAATAACTGTCACGCGCTGACCAATCAACTGAATTTCATTTTTGTTTACAAATGCATGGAGCGGTTGAACTCTATTGAAATGTTAATTTATCGACGTGTACAGAGCAATTTTAGAATATTCAAATACAAGAAGAGCCCATGAGAACAAATGAAACATGACATTGCTTTTGAGTTCAGTGAACAAACAACATAAACCAACCATCCCTTTCTTTACCAATACTTCTTACCTTACTCTCTCTCTATGTTTAATTATAGTACTCTACCCATTTCATGACTTTCCGGTTCGTAAAAAAAGAACCGGAATTTATGGGGTTTGATGTTGAAACTGGGCTTCGAACGTTTCTGGTGGCTGGTTCGAAACTTCTGTCTGGATTCAACGATACACTAGCTCACAATACTGTCCATTGAACGGAGCAGATCATTTAACGGAAACCGAACATTAGCTTTCATCACACTCTTCTATTTTCCATTCTTCCTTCAATCGCTGCTTCAGATGAATCTGTTCTCGGAATTTTTCTTCGGAGAAAGCTGTTGAAGCATTGGCTAGGTAGTCCACAATGTCAGCCGTTCTAACGGTCATGGGATGAGTTTAAACTTGATTTGAAGAATAAAGGATGATGAAAGCCGCCGTCGCCTCATCTCCAAGCTTTATAACATAGCTGGTTTTATGAAGTGTTGTTACATGTCACCTCATTCTTTCTTATTTTTTTTAACTCCAATCCCGAAACGAAAAAACACAAGTTATTCAATAGGCACGCTAACGCCATGATCTCTCCCCCTCATATGAACTTCTCGATTTCAAGCTTAAGGATCTATTTGCGACTATTTTTTTTCACATCAATAAATTTCGAGTTAGATCAACATAAATGGTCACCTCATTGTTCATTCATAAATGGAAGGTGTGCCTTTCTAGCTTATTCAAATACGGCAATGGCCGGTTCATAATCAGTCTTCTTAGGTGTTGAGAAAGACTCACAACCATGTAAATGATTAGAGATACTCAAAAGTGAAAATTCCGAAAAGGGAGAACTTATTGAAGTGAAAGAGAACAGAGGCCGATCAACCACAGTCAATAGCGAATAAAGAAAACATTGAAAGAGAATATAAAAAGAACGAAGAAGATATACATAGGTAAGAAGACATCACCGAAGAGCAAGAGCAAAAGCAAGAGAGAGCAAGAGAAAGGGAAGAGAAAGAATTTGCAGTTGAAACGACACTGAGATGGAGATGACACTGCGCTTCTCTCGATCTGACGTTCTGTATATTGTCGTGCAGCTCTTTCGAAGATCACAGCTTTAGACTAAGACTATGATTGGCCATACAATCACAATTGCTTGAAGAGAAGACAAAAGAGCTTGTTCACGCAAATGTTGAACTAACAAAACAATATCATTTCCAAACATATTTCTCCCAACATTACATTCTAGTCGTCGGACAGAACTTATTTTTTTCAATCAAAGCCTTCCAAATAAAGCTAACAAACTCTCTTGAAAAAAAAAACACTTTGAAGTTCGTTTCGAACATCCTAGATGAAGTGCTAAAAAGAAAAAAAGAGTATGCGAGTGGAGAGAAAAGTAATGAAAAGCTCAAACAGTTTTTCATCATATTTCGAAAGCCCAAAATTGAGAATAGGATTTTCTAACTGTTTTCTTGCTCATTAGGAAGATGCAATAGAGACGATTTAACAAACGCGAAGAAAAACGGATCAAAAACGGAAGTAAAAGTGTCAATTGCGAGACTGATTGATTATCGATGAGAGTACAATGAGCAAAAAAAAAGAAAAATACTGACCTGCATCAGTTGCGTAGACATGAAAATCACATAAGTGAAGTTGTTGTCTTGTAGTTACACGTATCCTGCTGACATTTTTTTGTTTACAAGAAATTATTGTTGCTGATGAGTTTCCCGCAGATAGGTCGATCGTTGATATATCACAAAGCTTAAAAAATAATTTTTTAGTTCACTTTTTTTCTCACTTTTTCGTGAGTGTCACAGATACCTTAATGTCTCCGTTGTTCAAAGTCAGTTCTATTGTGGAAACGACAGATGATTGTTTACCTAATCGAATGGAAATCGCGTGAACTGAATATGATCCCAACAGATCAACATCCCTTCAAATAAAAATTTAAAACAAAGAAGGGAGATACTTCTTAATAGAAGATTCATGAGGAAACAAGGTCAGGAGAATTACAGACGAAAGATAAAAAAGTGTTTTAATATGAGTGAGAATCGTTAATTTTTCATAAAATCGTGTTGAAGTTTTTTATTTTGTAGGTCAATTTTGGTTCAGGACACTTGTCGGATAATAACATTCAAGAGAAACATACCACCAAGAACTTTTTTCATTTTCTGTATTTGTACATAGTCCTTTGAAAACAACATCAGAGGTAGTTCCAGTTGACTTAAAATATACTATTAAAATTAGTCTTGTTCACTTTCCAACCTGTGTCGTAGGCTTATTTGCAGCAACATCAACCGCGCATATTGGAGCTTCATTACTCCAAGTTCCATCGGATTTACAGACTCGTTCTTCTGGCCCAACACGTTCAAAACCAAGAGCACAACTGGAGCAGAATAGGAAATGTTCCTCAAATATCAATTACCTATATTTTGCTACAGTTTTAGGTGTATATGGCCCAGGCTCATTGAATATCACATGGCCATTCTCAGGAACGAATGGCTGAAGGCAAGAATGGGCTAATGCTTGCCTTGACAGTAAAATAGAAAAGAATAATATTCTAAGTATCATGTAGATCTGTTTTCACAGAATACTAAGAAGCATTCAGCCTCTCTACTCTCAGATGTTGTTGTAGAGAAAAGTATACAATGACCACTGGTGAGCCTAATTAAAGCTTGGCGCCCGGTAGCCTTATGAGATGATAGTTATAACGAGGGATGCGGATAGTTGGTTAGCTTAAGAGTATATTCAAGAGTGCTTGAATATCCGAAGCTCTTCGTCACTCTGCTTAAAGGTCTTGGTTGCGGATGACAGAGACGAGAACAAGAAGAAGAGACAGAAGGGACCGAGGGCGCAGCTAGTGGAGCACCTGACAGACCACGCCCCGTCAACCTCTCATGTCCACAAACAACTGTACCAACGGTACGCTTGCGCAATGCAACTCACTAACATGGAAATTAAAAAGATGAAAATGTACGGACGACCTCATAGCCATCATGATTCAATGATTGAATGTGTTTTTGTTTCAATAGTCTACTATCTATTCTCTCTTTTGAAACATAACAATGTAGTTATAATGTGTTGCTGATTCAAGGAAACCATGAAGGTTTTTCTCATTCATCCAAAATATGGTTTGCGTAATGACCACGAAGCATGTTCCGACGAAGAAAGTCAAGAAATATCAATATTAAGATCAATTTACTTAGGCCGCGCTCTAAAGCAAAAACGCGCGAAAATGAAACGTAGCTTATTGAAATTCAAACGCTGATTGTGAACGGTTGTTCTCACCTGAAAACTTGAGACTTGAATCTTTATTGGTTCAAAGTTTTAAGGCATAAACATGGGTGATGAACTAAGAGTAATAAACCGTATATCCAAGGATGTTTCATCTAAAATATGTACAGCTCAAGTATAGTTATTTATCCTATTCTTACTCATTTGTTTGAATTTGAGGTGGTCTCATCGGCTTCAGGAGCCATACGCCAGTTGATTGATAATGCTATTGATGCTGAAGCTAAAGTTATAGGTATCAGTATCTTTAATGTGATAGAGAGAACAAAAGTTGATTGTAGACATAAAAGTGACAGACAATGGGTTTACTTCCCTAGAAGTAGCCGATGACGGTACTGGAATAGATCCTTCGAATTTTGATACCATTTGTGAGTCCAAAACTTCTTTGCTGTCTGTACGCTACATTTGACTATGTTCAGGCCAACCCCATGCTACTTCAAAATTATCAGATTTTTCCGATTTCCAAGAGCTTACTACTTTGGGTTTTCGCGGAGAAGCTCTGAATGCCCTTTGTGCTTTAGGGTATGATATCTAGAATGATAATTTATTGAAATTGTCTGTATTAGACAACTGACTATATCAACACGACATAGAGAATCGTTAGTCGGAACGAAACTGCAGTTCGACCACAAAGGACAACAAACTAATAAAACTAATATGGCAAAGCCTGTAACAACCTAGTTTGTGTTGATTTGATTTATATTTGATAGTTTTAGGTTGGGACCACAATTATTGTGGAAAAATTGTTTGAGACACTCCCTGTTAGAAGAAAAGAATTTGAGAAAACTCAGAAAAAGGAGATGGGTCGAATCATTTCGACTGTTCAATGTTTTTGTCTTTCAAGACCAGACATACGTTTTATTTTGAGCAATACTGTTGCTGGGTAATTCATTTGCAATAAGGTTATTCATACAGTGAGTTATAGCAAAAGGCAACAAATCTTGTGTACACCTGGAAAGTCTGGATTGAGCGAAGTAAGCCGACCCTTGTTCTTTTTGCTCAAATAGTATTAGGTTGTTCGCAATTTGTTTGGTGGTCGTACTGATAAAAACAAAATGTTGGAAATAGAAAAGTCACATCCTGATGATGAAATTTGCAACCTATATGGATTAACATCTTTCAATGAGAACGACTTCAATGCAATTACGTATGTTATAACTTCTGTTCAGTAGCATATAATTTTATTAGGCTCTCGGGACACATTAGCTCCTGTGAGCATGGCTTTGGCCGGCCCTCGGCAGATCGACAGTTTATTTATGTTAATAAAAGACCCGTGGATTTCCCCAAAGTAATTAAGCGTGTTTAAATTACAGTCAGCTTCGAAGAGGTTTTCAGATTTGTCGGGCTATCAACGACGTCTATCAGCAATATAACAAATCTCAGTACCCTACAGTAGTTCTATTCATCGATGTTCCGCCAGGTAGTTTTTATGGAGAAACTTTGTGATTTAGCTTTTTTTGATAGATACTATTGATGTCAATGTAACACCGGACAAGAGAACCGTCTTCTACGACAAGGAGAGAGTTTTACTCGCAATTGTGAGAGCATCTGTAATCATTTCTTTGAAGCAGGTGCTAGGTTCCTACACTGTGGTGGAAGGTAGAAGGATTTATATTGGAAAAATTGTGAAGAGTGATCTTTCTTCCAGAGCCTCGTAAAAACATAAACAATAGCATGCTCAATTCGTCAACTTCTTCCGATTTGAACTGTTCCAGTAGCTCCATAGTAGAAGGTGTTCCCAGTGTTTTCGATTTGCTCAAAGCCGCTAATGTTGCTAGCAAACGAGTATCAAACCAAGGAAATCCATCAGCTAAGCGATCAAGAGCGAATATATCTGAATCAACGATTAGAACATTGGAATCTTTTTCTTTCGCTCCTTCGCAGAAATCTCAAGATACAAACAAGTCCAATACGAGTAGTATTTTCCCCTCACCACTTATCACACGTCTCGGCTCAAGACGTCTAGGTAGTTTATTGGGTGAAAATATCGTACATTTCCTTTTATTTTTTTTAAAGAGAACATACCTTCAGAAGAAAGTGCGCTTACTGATACTACTATCCCGGTTGTTATAGAAAATCATATACCGGCAGAAGCATCTGCTTCCTTGTTGTTGGATGATGATACACATTCTACTGTGCTCACCTCTAACTCACCAGACAGTCAAATGGTTTCTGCTGTGCTCACCTCTAACTCACCCGACGGTCAAATGGTTTCCACAATGCTCGTATCTACACCTGAGAGAGATGAAGTTCATTCTACAGTGATCACATCTTCCATAGTAGAAAAAATTTCTCCCATTGCGGCTATACGAGAGCTTTCTACCTCTCCAATCATGGAAGGGCTTGCTGCAGAAAATGAAGTAAGTCTTGTCAACGCTCATTTTTATATTAGTTCATTGTAGCGTGATGATATCTTGAAAGGTAGACTTTCTCTAAGTTCTCTCTCTCGGGGATTCAATAATGATTTGGATAAAGACGATGATTCTGTTTTCAAAAACCTAGAAAATCGAATGAATTCGGATGAAAACTCTAAAGATGACAGATCCGAAAACGACGCAATAGTGTGTTTGACTCCAAAAGTTGAGGTTTGTTTGAACACATAAATTGGGGTACGTAGTTTATCATTCAGATATTCTCTCAAAAACAAAGCAACGGTGTATCTTCTCAAGTTGCAGATGGAACGTTTTATCGTCAACAACAAACTGTTGTTAAAGCTATCTGCCTTTTTCTCATTTTGCTATTTCCAGGTTGCGTTTGATTTAAACAAATTTGAGGAACGTCTTGAACAACTCAGTTGTCGAGCATTTACAAAGCAAGAAGTACTAAGGTTGGAAAAATTGGTTCGCCTTTAAAACGTTTTTCTGAAGTCAGACAAATGATGCCCTGTTTGAAGTAGGATTGGAACCCGAAGAGCAAAATAAAGCGGAGCAAGAATTCACTAGAATTCTAAGGTTTGAAGGAGCACCGCATCTGATTAATGAGTTTTTTCCACAGTAAAAATGATTTTAACGAAATGCACATTATTGGGCAGTTTAACAAAGGATTTATCATTGCCAGATTGAAACAAAATTTGTTCATCATTGATCAGCATGCCTCTGACGAGAAATTCAACTATGAGCGCTTCCAAAAGAAAGCGTGTATTGAAAACCAAAAGCTTCTCCAGTAAGTAAAAGTATGATTAATGAAAATTTGCGTTTAAGACCCTCTCCCTTAAACTTTGGTGCTCTCCAAGAATCGGCTCTCCAGGATAACCTCAGTATATTCCGATCAAATGGATTCGATTTTGAATTTCGCAGTCAAGGTAAAACGAAGCTAATTAGACATGGTCCAATTTTACAGATGATGGTAGTTCTTTGGCTTATTTGACATCAGTACCAGTTCTTAATAGTTGGCAGTTCGATAAAGGGGGTGAGTGTTGTATATTATCACTCTGTAACTCTTGGTCGTATAGATATTGAGGAAATTCTTGCTTTTGTTCAAGAGTTTCCAGGAGAAATGTATCGCCCGTCAAAGCTGAGAAAAATATTTGCATCGCGTGCTTGTCGAAAATCCGTAATGATAGGCACCAGCTTAAATAAGAAACAAATGCAGACGGTTGAGCTTTCACACTTTCAGTTTTGTGATCGTATTTTTCAGATTGTACGTAATCTCTCAAAACTGGATCAACCTTGGGTTTGTAAGATGTATTAATGAATGCATTAATTGGATTTTTAGAACTGTCCTCATGGTCGGCCAACACTCCGCCATCTTGGAGACATAAGCGATATTGGAATATTTCCTGACGTTTGAAGAGTTAGTCTAATAATTTTAACACATTCTGTTTTTTATTCGCGTGTATTCTCAACTAATCTCTCTCGTCCGTCTTAAAAGTGCCAGAAGTTTTAGTAAGTATTGCGGCAAGGATCATTGCCTTCTGTCTCTTATCTAACATAGGTTTCACTTGTCCCGAAATGCATCTCTTTTACACCTATTCCTTAAAGATATCACAGAAATGTACGAGATTTTATTTTTTTCGATGCTAGTCTTTTGCGGTATTTGAATGATGAGCGTTACATGATAGATTGGTTCATTTTTTAATGAGATGCCGTTTTTGGTAGATTTTTTTTATTGCGAATCGTTTTCTTATTTTCTCCTTTCTATGATAGATTGATTAGCTTTCTTAAAGAATATCAGTCATTGATTGTGTCGATTTCCGTTAAATGATGCGTAAACTTCTCTAAACTATTGTTTTTTAACAACTTATAATCGAATACCTCGCAACTAACAACATTAAGCGTAGATATTTTTCCTTTTTCGCTTAAAAACACAATATACACTTCAATCACCTTTTTTTCCTATTGAATCAATTTCTTTACAACCAGCTCTTGATGTGCATGTATATTGTGGCCTAGATCATAATTCTTCCTGATCGAAGCAGGTTTCGTTCTCGATATCTTCATCATATCGTTTTGAATTGAAAGACTAGACTTTTCATTAAATAATTTACAATTCATTTAATTATCCAAAAGAGATTATTTTCCTTCTTATTTACTTATAACGAAAGCTTCAAACCAATCGCGTTTGTAATGAAAGACTCATAGAACGGTTGATTTTGCGATTGATGTAGAATCTGGAGTAAAAAAATTTCATTTTTATCTTTTGTAGGTCATTACAGTACTGCGATTCCATTAGTTGGATACATCTTACATATTACAATATAATTTGATGGTACAATCATGCATTCAAAAGGATTGTTGCAAGTCATGTGAGGTGAGATTTTTATTGTTTTAAAAATTTATTTCTTGAAACCAATTGTTGTGGGGAAATTGTGAGTGAGATTGAACGAGCCTATTCCGAACATACTCCACTTTTCGTTCTACTGATCGACGTCGTTCATCTCTGCCTCACCGCGCCTCCCCTCTTCTCCGTTATTTCTCTCTCGATTCATCCCTCCCTCACCCTGAAACGCACAGCTGACAGCCGAGGTCCGTGGTTGTCTCGTCACACACTAGACAAGCAGGGTAGTGTATGGGGCTTTAGAAGAGTCAGACACGCAGACACATCGATCGCAGCCCACCCTTACGACCAGCAACAACAGCCAGCAGCGGCAGCCGTCGACAGCGACTCACATACTTTCATACTTTTCTTCTAAACAGTTTTCTTCACAGTCTTTTCTGGACTGTTTGTAATTAATACGACCTGATTGAGTACTGAGCATCGCGTCTCGCATTTCGTCCTATATATAAGCTTTATACGAATCTGCTTTCTATCATTATCGCTGTTTTTGCTCGTGACTTCAACCAATTATAATCATATACAGTCCAATACATAGTCCACCGGCCGTGCCGGCTAGGCTGATGGTTGAGCTGTGCGAGCTTAAACAATTTGTTGAAGAAGATCAATGGCCTGCTGATATTGATACACGTATTGCCAACCTTGATTTTGGTGGCGATAGCGTGCTGTTCGAAAGCTTCGACCCATCTGTGAGTACGGATTCTTTGGATTCTGCTCAACTACGTGAGCAATGTCGACCTCGTACAGATGATTATCAGATGGCCTTTGCCGATTCTGGGCATTGGCAGTCAGGCATCGGTTCAGGTGGACCTGCACCTCTCACTACTTGGGGCAGGATTCATTCTACTGAACCATTGGATGATAAAACAGCCTCAGCTCCTGATATAGGACCTTCTATTCATACTGGTCTCAACGGCACTGTCGGAATCAATTTAACTAGCAACAGTATTCATACACGGTTGAATTCTCGACCCAGAGCTCGCCCCACAAGTTTACTTGCTAATTTTGTGGATAATAGAAGATCAGATGCTGCTGCACGATACGTTGATATTAATGATAACGAGATAGTAAGTCCCGGATTACAAAGAGCTGATCGATGGAGAGCACCTCGGGCTTCTACTGCTCCAGCGAAACCACGGAGAACTTTCGCTGATCTCCAGAAGAATATTGCTCCAGAACTACACTTTTTAGCTCTCCCACATAAGGTAGACCAAAAAAATATTTCTAATTTAATTAAATTTTATATATATGTGATGTTTTCAGATGCCTACATTATGTGAGTCTAGCTCCATGTCATTGAGTGATGTTTTACTTAAAGTTCGTCGAGAGGGCATTCCTTCTATTACATCAGATATTGATTTACATATACCAAATCTACTCCAGGTATTGTTGTTCTTATTAATGCTAAACTCTAGTTAATTATGTAGGATGATTCTCCCGATTCTGGGTTTGCTTCCAGCGGACCATCACACATTGAAGACTGGTCATCACTGTCTATTTTACTACCAAAGTATGTTCAATTTTTTGTTTTTGTGAGATTATTAAGTTTAATTCTTGAAAATCTTTTCTTTCCTAAATATTTACTGCATCACGCGGATGTGAATACTTCTTCTATTTTAATGCTGCTCTTGCTATAGACTGAGAATTTTCTTCCCAATTTCCTATCGATTATACGCCTCTGCTGCAGATTTCGTAATGAGTCTTAGGACATTTCCATGCGACAACAGGCTTGGGGCAATGAGAAGATGGAGTGCGCTTCTCCGAAACGTTGAGTATTAAAAACCTCGTGTTTGCCTTTGAAAGCTCAGTTGTTTATGAGTGATAATAGGTTTCTATTAATGCTCATCTGATTGCTTTCAAACAGAAAAGCATGTTTTGAGTATGAGAAATGCTTTTCAGCAATGGCGGTGAGGAGAAAGTGCAATTCGATATGCCAAGAGATGGTTGTTAGCTCACCAACTTATGTAGCGTATCTTATTATATCGTTACAATGATCTCTATCTTTCTCTCAATTGTTCTGGCCTCTATTATATGCATTCATTGCTGCTAACTTTATTGAAGTAGTATTAGTGCCAAATTGTCTTTCATTAATAGCCAAAACACAAGCCAACTAACTTTTGTTAGAACTTGTTCGTGAAGTGTAACTAGAGAATTGGTTATTATAGCATTTTTTCAAAGCCAATGACCTGATGACATTTTATTCATTTTCTTTTCTTTTTTGAACTGTGATTAGGTACCCGCAGGTGGGTACGATTTTCATCTTCATCTATTCAACCCACATGTCTTCTCCATGTAAAGATGAAAACGACATGTGGCTGTACTCCATTTTTTGGAATCCGAAGAATGTGTTTGAAGCAAGATGTTGTCATATATCATGTTTTGTATACGAAATGAACAAAGACATCATCGTTTCAGATCACATACTAGGCTTGTGTGAGTGTATGAGTCATGATTTGTTTCTGAAAACTGTTCCAACAGCATTGCTGGAATAGTCAATCTAATTGATCTGCAATTTTTCAATCACTAAGTTCATTTCATTGTTTTTCTCTCCAGCAGTTTGAAAGTTGTTTTTTGATAAGTTTGGAATGACATTATTGAACATTATTAGAACGTCTTGAGCAGTAATTTCAAACTTAAATTAGCAAACAAATAACGAGGGAAGACTGTGTTAGTGAGAACTAGAAAGACAGTTTGTCACTGATCTGTACATCTGTCGTTTTGAGTATTGGCTCGAAGTTTTGACGTTTAGATGCTAGGATAAGAGATATATGAAGCAGAAGGAATTGTGAAGAGAATATCGGCCCAAGTTTTATCTAAGCAGTGTTTGTATAAAAGAATGCTCCCGTGAGACCGGAAAAGTTTTGCCTAGCCAAACAGTGACGTTTAGCTTTTCTTATGAGAACTGCTTTTAGTTTGTTTGAAAAAAGCCAGAACGATGTTTGAATACATTAATATGTTATAGAACATAAGCAGAAACCAAACGTATCACGTCTAATGAGTTCGTGACATTTGTTATCTTTAATGGTTTTTGTTTCATTTCTCTGTTCTCTTCGAGTCTATTTTTCAACTAAGCTCGTTAAATGAGCAAAGCTCGTTAGGAATTAAAGTGCCCGAAACTGAACTTTTAAAGATTTGTGTAATTAGGTTTGGGCGTTAATTCGGGAGATTATTACGTGGGTAACATCTTGAAAAACGTCAGTGTTGATATAAGTAATCAATCTGTTTGATCAATTTTATCAATGTTACTGAGAACAACAGATCACTGGAGTAATAAGATCTTTGTCAAAGATGACAAAAATCACCCTCCTCATATCATATTACCTTCATCTGTAATCTATCTTTTTCTACTTATCTTTAATGAAACTCATTATTACTATCATTTATTAATAGGTCAACAACCTTGTAAATAGCCGTTTGAGTGTAAAAAACAATAAAAAATACTTTTTTTCAGACACGTCGCTGATGCTTGCTCTTTCTTCAAATCGAACGCACAGTTGTTGTCTTCAGGACATCCGTCGAACTGTATCGAGAGAAGTAGACGATCCGAACCATGTACAACTTGTTTCCGAGTCCGGAGGAAGTTAGTTTTAACCCTACTTGATTATTCAACAGTTCTGGAGTATTTCTCAATCATTAATTTCAGAGTTCATCCTCCAAATTGGGCTCAATCAGCAACTTCACGTCATGTTCTATGTGACTGCTCTAGTTCTGAACACTTGGAATCTAATGAATTAATGCCACGAATCAGCCGGTGAGTTATTTGATTTCTTCAGTTTTCAAAAAAGAGCGGGTGTGAGGAGAATGAGATTGTGACAACAACGCAACCGTTCTCGCCGCCCAATTATTTGAAAATGAAAAACGCTCGCGCGTGAAATGTTAGTCCAATAAATATCATATCGTTCAGACCATCCACTTGTCCACAGTTACGGAGTAGAGAATTGTCGATTGTGGGACTACCTATATACTCTGTGAAAAGAACTCTAGTGGAGGCTGTTGTGGATGCAGTGGCTGGGATAGCTAGAGGGGAAGATGCTTCCGGATTAGTTCATGCTATGGAAGCTCTCGTATCCGATGGCTTATCCTCTAATGTAACACTTTGGGATATGATTAAAACTGTTACGGCTCCTGGCCCTGCTACAAAGGATGTTTATTCAATTGTGAAAGCATTGGATAACAGCGAGAAGTCCAATAATTCTCGTGTTGAAATTTTCTTCGAAGAATTAATCAAGTAAGATTATTTATCATGATGTTTCGAAGTTACCCTTTAATTACAGAGAACATTCACTTGACTGTTGGCTTAGTTATGTTGTTCTGAAAGAAAATGTTCTAAAAAAATTATATGAAGATGGTGCATTCCTTTTAAGTTGTCCATCAGCTTATAGATCTCTTCTCTGGCGCCTCATTGACTGCTTAGCCATAATACCAGGTATTCAATTGCCTTTTTCACTTCGAATACCTTTTTTTTAAGTTTTGGAAGCCAGAGATCCTTTGCAAACACGATCCATGTGGTCTCGTCCAACGAGAATTGTTGGAGATAGTCGAGTACCGAAAAGTTCATCAGTGCCTGCTCGGTTATCAGTTCAGACCATTTATCGTGTGTCTAGAATTCCATTAGCAAAAAAGTGGGTTTACTCATTTGTTTTTGACATATAATGTGTCTGACACATTTTATCATTTTGCGACCACGACTAACCAACGTTTTACAGTCGTCCAACAATGACTAGAGCAGCTCCAGCTGATAATCTCATTGAAGCATCTCCGATGGCAAGTATTATCGACGATGCTGAAGGCGGAGCTGGTCAACTGTTCGTATCTCGTGGGGAACAAGTAAGAGTTTTATCAACCAGAGGAAATATGGCCAAATGTTGTCGTGTAAATCCACGGAGAAGTCACATCACAACTGGATCTGTTCCTGTTTCTAACCTCATACTTCAAAAATGATCTTTTCTGATTGTAAATATGTGTGAATTTGGAACAGACTGTATTATTTCCATCTTCAAGTGAAAGTACCCGGTACTATTGTCTGCTCAGGCCATAATCCCTCAATTGTAACATTTAACAACAGTCGAATAAGGGCGGAGTAGCATTGTCGAAACCTTGCCTTAATCGCTCCCGTGATACTCAACATCTAGTCATTTTCCCAGTCATCAAATAATATATTAAAGCAGATCTTGGAATAAATCTTTTTGAACTATTCTACAATTGGAATTGTTTATATAAACTTCAATTACATATGCGTAACTGCTAACACAATAAACCTCAATTCGAGCTCGGGTCTCCATCAGATCAAAAAAATGTTCGAAAACATTGTAACATAATTAACAACAAATATTTAGAAGCGTGTAAACAAAGATCATTTAATTAGCCGCGACATCAGTTTTTATTTCTTTCTTAGAAGCGGCGTGGATACTTATTATCATATTCATATCTCATTCCTGTATTTGAATTGTATCCTGACCAGTCTGTAAACATAGAATCAACGAGTCATTTTTAAAATAATGAACCTGGTGCATTTCGTCCACTACTACTGTTTCCGCTCGATCCCCAGTTTGCATTCACAGCAGCTGAAGTAGTACCGGAAGTGTTCGAGTTCGACCAACTTTGACTGCCATATGAATGATGATTATTATTCGCACTCCAATTGGAATTGCTTATAGCTCTAGATGTCGAATAGTTATTATCTCTGGTAGCTGAAAAAAATCAATGAGAGGGCGTTGATCAGATAAAAACTAACTGCTTCCCGAATTATATGAATCTCTTCCGCCAAAATAAGAATTCCCTATGGAATTGGAAGCCGCTGTTTCCCTGAAACTGCAGAGTGAACGCAAATTTGAGATTCAAAAAACCTGTTAGAAGAGCTGAAGTTTTCTCTTTCAAATGTCCTAGTATTAAAATTAGCAGCATTGGCAGTTTTAGAACTGAAATCTTCTGTTGCTCTGACGCCACTTCGATCTCTTTCTTGAACCGGAAGACGAATAGAGGCACCATTGCTACAACGGAACAATTTTCTTGAAAACAAAAAGAAAAAGAATTACCGCTCTCTACGTCTGTCGTCCGCTGGAGTTCTGGAAGTTCTTACTAAATGCTTATCCCTTTGCTCACGTTCTCTATCACGAGGACGGTCTACACGTTCTCTGTGCTCACGGTCACGATTTTCACGTTCATGATGATCTCGATCACGTTGTCGGTCGCGTTCTCTATCACGGTCCCTTTCACGGTCACGGTCTCTATCAGGTATACGAGCATGAGATGATCCGCGATTCCTGAAAAAACCAATGTTCAAAAGCTCGAAAATATTGAAATAACCTGTTAGGCTCTGGTGGAAAACCTTCTCCTCTTCCACCCTGGTTTGCAATGGCCAAAGCTTGCTGTTGAATAGCAATCTTGAGCTGTAGTTCCAACTTCTCCTTTTCATATTTTTCTCTTTCCATTCTTATCCGTTCTTTCTCCAATTCAAATTCTCTTTCGCGTTCACGAACTCTGCGTACATCTTCGCGAAGACGTAAGTCCATAACTTCTCTTGGATCTGGGCGAGATGAGCTTCCTCCTGATCTGGGCAAATCTGAGTTGTGACGAGATGGAGCGGAAGCTCCATTCCGTCCATATGGGCGAGATACACGATGGCTCAATCCAGGGCGGAATGAAGATGATCCACGGAAAGGTTCTCTTCTCGCGGGAGCAGGTCTGCGAGGTGGACGTCGTGCATTGTTCTCCTTCGCAGATCGGCGTTCTTCCTTCCGGGGTGGTTTGCTGTCCTTCTCTAAAAAAAAATTAATTTAAAAGACCGATAAAATAAATGTTCAATGAATAAATGAGATAGTCAGAAAAAATTAAGTTTCGATACGACTCCGTTGCATATGCATATAAGTACCGACCATTTCCTCGACGCGGTTTGGTATAGATAGATTTCTTCGATTCATCGATTGTGATGCGTTCGTGCTTAGATTCCTTTCTTGTTTCATTCTTCCTTCCATTAGATTCTTTTTTAGTGTCTTCTGTTTTCTTGACATCTTTCGCGGTACTTGTGGTTGGGTTCTCTACTTTGTCATTCTCAGTTTCAACCACGGCTTGCTTCTCTGTGGGAGACGATGTTGGAGGAAGTCGAAATTTGATAGCCTGAACCATTTAAATTTAGATAACCGGATTACGTAGAGAAAACAGCTTCTGAATTATTATGCCGACCTTCTCAATAATAAGTGTCATGTTCCTCCATACTAGCTTATGTAAATGGTTGAGGCAGTTCTCTAAGCTTTCCAAATCTACGAGAGTGACATATCCATAACAATGAAGATCCACTCCCGGTTGTTTCTTGGTAGTAAATATCTTAGCACGGAGAACTTTTCCATATTCAGCAAAAAGATTCTGTAAGTCGTATCCAACGTGTAATCCCATGATCTAAACCCAAACAGAAACTAACCTTCAAATCAGCCGCCTTAACTGTGATACTTAGTCCTCGAACCCAGACAGAACGCTTGGACAACTCCTGCTCATCTTCCTTATCTTTTGATCCTGGGGAATCAGAACGTTCAGATTGGGCAGCAGGAACAGGAGATGTGGAATCACTCTTCTCTTCAGCGTCATTGAGCGGATCATCTAATTCTTCCTCTTGTTCGTGATGATCGATTTCGTCAGTTTTGCTTGACGCTATATCTTTCTCAAAAGGCGAAGAGCTCCCAGAAATTGGTTCTGCTTCACCATCTTTTGAGTTTTCAGCAGCGATATCATCATCCATAATGAAATCTGTTCCACTAGCTGTAAAATTAATTGTCGAATTCCTTAAAAAGGTTAATCTCGTACTATCAGCCACTCTGAGAGATCCTTCTTCTCCCGTGGAATCGAGAGGCTCGGCTGGATCATCAATCTCCGCATCTACTTGAGATGTTGAAACAGAGTTGTCAGTCGAAGCGGATTGTGAACTTATGGTTATCGACGAGCTTGATGGGCCTATTTGAAATTTGTATGTGAGCGGATCCAAACCTTCCGCTTTCATAGCCTATAAAACGCTTGCTCATATTTGATTATAGGGCTTTTCTTTTTTTTGCCATTTCAGATGGCCTGCCAATATGGGGTGGTCTTCACAACAACAAACAATCAATGCCTGGCGGGTGCAGAAGAGGCGTGGTTCCTCGTCGTATCTATCTTTCCACTCGGTCCAACACAAGTTTCTTCTCCTCCTTGAAGGCCTAGCTTCAAGTTCATTTTCTTTACTTCATTATCTGCTAAACGGTTCTCCTCAAGCATGACGGATCTAGTTGAACTTCGCTGTGCCGGAGGCACCTCTCTATCTACCACCAAAAACACCCTTTCTCGAGTTGCTTATTCTCGCTTAGCTACTGACCAGAGTGCCACTCAACACTCTGATCCAAACATTATTCGAATATTACTAGATGCCCTTAGAAGGCCCGACATGCGGATAGTTACTCCTGAACGCTTCTCAGAGTGGTCAACATTGGCAAAAGAAGCAAAAAACCTTGGACTGCAGACAATTGTTGACACTCTTACACCAAGTACTATCGTCGTTGCATGTCATGCAGCGTTATCAACTGGCCGTCTTAATCCAGAAGTGACATTTCGAAAGGTTTTACGGGTAGTTATTTCGGGAAAAGCTAGCATTTGTCGATCAGTTTTCGGAGACAGCTTAAATGATTGCCGTGATGGAGGAGGTACAGATTTCGAAGAAGACAGATATACTTCGAGGTAATAAACTTCTTTTTGTTTCCGCGTCATAAGCTAATCTTTCAGATTATTTTTAAAACATAACAATCTAGAGAAAGCATTCGATACTTTGGCCTCAAAGGGGTTTGTTCTCGTGCATTCGAACACATTTGCTCCTTCGTCTACTACTGTCAATGCAGCGGAGGATTCCCAATTCATACATCACTCCCAATACATTTTTCAAAGAGATTTCCAGGTTGGATATATTAAGTCAAAGAAAAGCGCTGGGGTAGTAACTATCTTGTGTACAAGATAGTAGTCACGCGAGCTAATCTAAATTTAATTAAGTCTACCAGAAAATGTCTGAAATGCCATCATTTCTTTGCTGATACGCTAACGAAGTATCTCGTTGTATTTAGTAATAAGCAACAAGAAAAAAAGAAGAAAGAGACAGAGAGCGAGGCTTCCCTTTAACACAAAGCGACTAATGAGCATTCAGTGAAATGGTTCGCAAAACCGCATGTCAATATTTTATAAGAACGCATTGTCAAGGCGGCAGCTCAAACTGCTGCCATACATGGAAAGCCTGGATATACGTCTTAAACAAACACATATGCCTCGAAATTACTTGAATTAATCATCCGTGAAAGAAAAATTAATGTTAAGCCCGACATGATATTAGGGATATCTAGTTATTTGTCAGAATCATCGTAACCTCGAATAATTTCAGAAAAACTTACATTCTGAAGCCGTTCAACCAGCATTATTTTGACGCCATTTTTATCCAAGTTTCGCTTTTCCAATTCATGTTTCAATTCTGTCACACGCAAATCAGTTAGCAGCTTGCTTTCTAGCTCCGCTTCTGATGTCATCTGAATAAATTTTTTTTATAAACATAAATATAGCATATTCAAACAAGTATTCGTATACGAAAAAAACGTAATAATTCAGAGGGAGAGCTGATAAACTGCTTTATAATAATATAACAACCCGTTGAAACTAAAACATCTAATGAACCTAGTCTAAAAAGCGACTGATGGAATCTATGAACTCATTGGGATACTCGGCATGTACCCAATGTCCTGCGTTTGCAATTGATTCAAATTCTACTAGAGGGAACAAACAACGTATGAGCGGTCGATCCGAGTCTGGAACGTAACCAGAAATAGCTCCATAGAGAAACAAAGTTTTCCCTCTGAAAGCGCCCGACGGGACAGAAAAACCAAGCACATCTTCAACGTATTTGTCAATAACATCCATATTGCATTTCCATTCGAGGCTTCCGTCGCCTTTAGGTTGCAGATTTGTTATGAGAAACTGACGAACTGCTAACTCTGGAACTGCAGGCTCCAGAGCATCAAGTATTTCTCTCCTTGTCTTCCGTAAATCAACATTCCTCATTGCTTTAATATAATCGCGGAATTTGATATGACTAGAGGAGTATCCTTTCGGTGATACATCCTCTACAATCAACTTATTGATTAAACTTGCGCTGATAGGCTCTACAGCGAGGCGCATTGCGGTTTTTCCTCCCATTGAGTGACCAAGAAGGTTGACTTTGTCGAATCCACATTCCGTTCTTCGATCTCTAATGAATTCAGCTACATCAGCCGCCATATCAGCATATGTCATGGAAGGCGCTCGTGGAGATGATCCATGGTTTCTTAAATCAACACAATACACTACTCCTTTTAGCCGACGTTGGAGAGCTTTGCCGACGCTATTCCAGTTGGTTTTTTGTCCAAAAAGGCCGTGTAGGATGACCAGAGGCGGACGTACGCGATCTGTTGATGGATCTCCAAAAATATTGTAGCTCAATTTGACAGGTTGGACATTATGGATATTTCTACATTGGAAGATGATGTTGGAACGAAAAAAAAGAAGTCCTCTCATCTATTTTTCTACCTAAACATTCATTGTTCAACATAAAGTTACTAGGCTAGAAGTGTCAAAATGCGAAAGAAGTCAAAGTTATTTTCCATCACTCAAATTATTTTAATTACTACATTAACAAAGCGGAAAACAAAAGACTTTTAAGGAAATAAAATGGAATAATAAAAGCATCAGGTCAATTATAATATATAAATAAAATAAAAGTAATGAATGAAGAAAGAAGCACGTTGTACTACCACGGAGGATAATAACTATCTTGTTACTATAGCACTTGACGCCACGAAAAACTGCGTACTGGCGTTAAATTGAAAATGTCATGTCATCTACAAAGATTAGATTGTCTAAAACATGACTGCAGATAGTCTGTTTCCTATGCATTGAAAGTTGAGAAATGTAAACAAAAAAAGAGCAATAAATAAAACTTTATTAAATTTGATAAAACATTTGATTTTAAAAAGTTAAAGCATCATCCCTCATGTATCGAAAAAAAAAAAATAAAACTCCGAAGTCATATAGAGATTTCTTAAATGCGTTTTTAAGGTATAGTACAAGAAAAGGCAAGGCATCGAAAAGACATAGACAGGCCTGTTCATACCCGTGTTTTATGGATGAAGACAATTAGTTTAACAAATCTTGTTCATGCCGAGGGTCCTCTGGATTCTGAAAAATAAGTTCGACATGAGACCATGGGCATTTAACAAACATCTTCCAATGTGGGTTCAGATCCAGTCTTGGTTAATAAATTACTGACATTATCAGAAGATCGCCCAGATTCCCTCAATTTTTGTAAAATGGCGGCAGTGCTGGGTGAAAATTTGACTGTTGTTGCAGGGGGTGCCACCGCAGTTTCAACAACAGGATTCTTTTCAGTTGGGGATGGTCCCTGCTCTCTCGTTTTGGAAAGTATTTCCGCTATACGAGCCTTGTAGAAACTTTCCTTTTTTGGCTCTTCGGCATTGCTGTCATCATTCTGTAACTTTTACGAATCTTAGTAGCATTACTATTCACGAAAGGGATACCTCTCTCGATTTTTGTTGTATAGGGGGAGAGGGAGGTAATGATGAAATTTTGACTTGGTCAGCTTCAGGTAAGATTTCAGGTTTCTCCAGTGATGACTCATTCACACTCTGAAACACAAGACAATGAAAACGTTTCTCATTTCGACATACAATGTCCATTAGGTCAGAAGAATCGTTATCGTTTTCAGAATTAGATAGTTTAGTATCATTCTATAAAAAATAATTTGGTCAAGATCTTATGACGTCCAACAAACTTCGTTGACGATTGCGGTAGGATGCTCATTAATGGGGATGAAGTCAGTTGGGTTAGTATGCTGAACGATATCGAAAGCTTGGTTAACAACAGACAAAACAGTCTGTTCTGCGGGAGATTTAGAAACTTCCTCGAGATCGAGGAGGTTTGTTGTTAAATCTTTGTTATTCTCATCCTAAAAATTGGGAAGGATTAGTCAAGCAGTGTACGAGCACAAACCATAACACTAGGTTTAATTTCTTCAGTGGAAGAATTACCTACGTTGTCTATTTCATTGGATGATAGGTTAGAGCAGATCGGCTCAGCTGGAGCTGTATCCTTAAAACCACAAAGTTATGACAAGAAAAGGTTTCTCAATAGTACCATAGCTTCATATTCAGTATCATTAAGGTTGAATGCGACATTAGTTGTATTTTCAGAGACTGGAAGCTGGAACATTTTTAATTAGATTTGAAAAAGAAAAAAAACTGACTTCAGCAAAGTTTCCAATTGGTTTTATGTCATCCAACTCGTTTTGCAAAGGATTAAATAAATTTTCCCCTAGTTCTTGGGCAAGAGATGGAACAGGAGCTTCCCCTTGCACAATAGGGAAAACTAGCGACTGTTCGAATAAATCGGCTTCTACTAAGGGCTCAGGTGAGGCGTCTTTTACAGTTTCCTCGATAGTACCGATTTCTACATTCTTATCCTCATCTTTGACAATCAGGCCAACTTCCTCAGGAGCAGCTTCTTCAATAGCTTGGGTGAAAACAATGTTAGCGAGCTCAGTTTCTAAGCTATCAGCGGGAGGATCTTCGATTTTCTCGACAATACTCAAATTTGCAATCTCTTGTTCGAGAGATGTAGCATTAAGATTCTCCTCAATATGAGTAACTTCTTCTATCTGCTCCGTTACGGTATTATCAACATGTTCTTGGGCAGTGTCTGGGATAACAGATTCGTCCACAATTTCAACAATAGGTTTAGTTTCTTCGTCTGTCTGGATAACAGGTTCCACCTCAGTTGACTCTGGACATTGAGACATATCATCATTTTCAAAGATTTTCTCAGATTTCAATTCCTCTGTGATACGTTCAACAGGTTGTTCTCCAGTCGGGGTGCTCTCAATCGGAGCTGGTTCAACATTCTCCTTCTTTTCCTCACGGGACTTGCGAATTTTTCCATTAGGAGTCTTAATAACTTATGCTACATGGGAAGCAGATTCACTCACTCACCTCCTCGTTCAACTTTGAAGATGGTGGTGTCTGTCTGATAGGAGATTTACTGTTTACCTACAAAAAAGAGTGTTAGCGAAAACAAAAGATTATAGTCTTACACTTTCACTCTTCGTATTTGTGTCCAGTACACGCTTTGAAAATTTCAAGCTATTAGGGAGAGGAGGCTTTCCAGAAGCTGTGGAACCAACTTGTGATGGACGAGGTAACCTTGCTTTTGGAGTAGGTGTTGATCTATCAGTGCGAGTATATCCTGCTGAACTAGTAGTGCGTGTGGAATAAACAGACTGTGTCATCAAGTTAGAATTCTTAAACGAGTAAAAATTAAGAAGAAACTAAAAATAAATATACTTTAGGAGTGGTAGGTTTAGGACTAGGTTTAACACTGCGGGGTGATGGAACATACATGGAGCTAACCATGAGACCTCTTCTAGCAGAGCTCGGATTTTTAACAGGAGTTTTCATATCATAATCCTGTAAAATTTATTGAATTTGCTAGAAATGAAAAAAAATTACCCTGGCAGGAGATGGACTAAGCTTCTTCTGACTTTTGGGAAGCCTATCAAGATAAGAGAGCTCTCTAGGTGTTGATGAACCAAAAGCTACATTTTTGATGACAGCAGTTCTCGAAGTAGCGGCATGATTACGGGCAAGAAGCTCCTACATAACAATTAGAATATGCATACTAATCGGAATACCTTTCTTCGCTCTTCGTCCCTATTCAGTCTTTCTAAATTTTTCTGCATAATCTCTTGTTGTCTTCTGAGCTCCCTGGCTTCTTTCTCTTTTCTTAAAATTTCCCATATCACAAGAAGGGCCGAAATGACTCACAATTCTCTCTGTAATCGAGCATGATCTTCCAAGTCTTTTCTAATTTTATCCGTGTGCTCTCTTTTAATAACGTCGTGTCTTTCACGCATTTTGCGTTCGGCTAGCTCCCTTCTGCGCCGAATCTGTAATATGGGAATGAGAATAGAGTTAACTTCAAACGGTTACGTCATCGGGACTGTCGACCAGTTTTGCCGGAGTACTTTTTCCGGATCTCGAAGACATCTATGAAATCATGAATTAGGAGAAAAATGGTATACTAATAAGGTATAGAAAGCGTGAAATGACGCGAATCGATTAGGAGGTATAAGATAAAGTAAAAATCTTTTTAAAACAATCAACAACAACAAGCCAACAAAAACAATAAAAATACTCGGAGAAACCGGATAATAATCAAGGTTACACATAACAGGAACTGATCAGTTATTTCATATGTTGACGGTGAGCTCTTTTCTTCACGTGCTTTGGAGTTTTATCTTTTCTACCCTCTCTTTGTTCTTCTTTTATCTGTGCTTTACGAGCTTTCCGTTCATCAGTTGTTTCACCACGATTCCTAAATGTGCGAAATGTCATCACAACAGAAAAAAATGCTTACCTTTTATACAATTTGAGCCTCTCTTCCTTTTCTGGATCGATAATTTTCTCTTCTTTCTCGGGCACTATTTCGTCATCATCTTCGTCTTCATCCTCATCTTCATTCTCACTATCATCATTGTTTTTCTTCGAGAATCCTTTTCCTGTATTAACCTACAAACAAACAAGTACTACCAGATTAAGAAATTAAAATTATACTTTGGAAACAATGTTTTGGAAGGGATTGTTAACTTCGTCTCCAGCCTTCTCTAACCGACTATCTCTTTCGAAATGCAAAACATGATCCAATTTATGAGGAATAAAAGCATTCATGAATACAATATCATCTGCATGCTCATGAGATCTTAAACTTTAAAATCAACAAAAGAGAAAAAAATGAATAAGCGCACCTTTCATCAAAGTACGATTCTACTTTACTGTCTCCAACTAGCGGATCGACAATTAACTCGAATAACTTTCTCAGTGATAGAACAGGAACACCCAAATCTCTGTAAGATAGAAGAAAAGTAATGAATGAACTGAATGAATTATGTGATTACTTGAAGTATTTGTTGACATTGTTACAATCCATGCGTAAGAAATCCAAAGCATAAGGATGATCATGTTCAACAGATTGGGAAACATCAATGATGTACAACTTTCCATCAAGCACGAGGGTGTTAAATTCTGATAAATCAGCATGAACAAGACGACATACGCGATATAATGTGCGCATATCACGGACTAGTTGTAGGTACATAGGTTCAGCTTCCTATTGGAATAATCATCATTAATCAAGCTTCAAATTTGCACTTACTTCAACAGTTACTGATGCGTTTTTGAGAAGAGGAGCAGGCCAACAATCTTTACCAATAAAATCCATCACTAATACATGTCCCTGCAAAGATATAAACTTATAAAAAAGACGGAGTGATGAGTCACTACTTTAAGAATATGTGGTTTAGGCACTGGAAGACCTGCTTGATGCATGCGAAGCAAGTTACGCATCTCTTTTTCAGCCCAGACGGCCACCATCTTACGAGGATTATGTTTGCAGTATCCATTACGATATCTGCATGCGAAGGAAAATTAACTGGACGAGTATCAAGAACGAACCTAAATTCACCAGCCACATATCTTTCACGATCTTTGAAGGTTAAAATACTGGTTTTGTAAATTTTAATGGCGAGACTTTTATCGGCATTAGTGCCGTGATAAACGTTGGCTTCTTTTCCGGTAGATATGCATCCGTGTAGGTTTTCCAAAATTCCTCTTTGTAACAAACGGAACAGTACCAGTCTCGTTCGGGGGTCGAGAACCTGATTGGTTTACTATTTGAAACGCAAGTAAGTTGGTTATACCTGTTCAACTGTGGCCCTATCAGCTCTGTCTTTTACTCTTTTTCGTTTTCTTTCTTCATGATTATCAGCTTGTTTCTCAGCATCTAGAGAGGAATTACAAATGTTAAGAATTATAAAGTTTCTTACGATGAACTCCTTCCGTCTTTGTTTGACAATTTGGGCCAACTCTATTTGTATTTAATTTTTTCGTGAAATCTAAATCAAAAATAAATAAATGAACTGGAACTTTCGATAAATACCATTTGTTTCATCACCGAAATCGTCCAGGTCATCTTCAAAATCGGAATCGTTAATCTGTTCTGTAATATGCATAATGTACAAATCAAATACAGAACGATGTACCGTTAAAATCAATTTCATCACTAGAAGAGCTCGCATCACTTAGAATATCGATTCCATCTAATATATTTCTGGAGTTTAAGTTGAGGATTTGATCCATGCTCTTGAATAAAAAGTTCTAATTGAAGAGTGCAGAGAGATACGAAGACAAAAACAATGAGAGA
Source organism: Auanema sp. JU1783 (assembly GCA_943334845.2). Taxonomy (NCBI): domain Eukaryota; kingdom Metazoa; phylum Nematoda; class Chromadorea; order Rhabditida; family Rhabditidae; genus Auanema; species Auanema sp. JU1783. The sequence goes on along the minus strand of CALQYR020007456.1, from coordinate 1,545,157 downwards.
GAACATCAAGTTGATAAACAAAAGCATTTGAAACCCTCATAAGGCAACTGTTTCAATATGAAACCGAGAAGACAAACGGAATAGCAGGAAACTTTACTAAAAAAAAAGAAAATTGACCATCATACAAAGAGAGAAGCTTAGAATGCTTACAGAATATCCGTTACAAGTTTTGTTTTTAGTAGACATAAGGCTTTAAACACCTGAGCAAGGTGCTTTACCTTTGCTCCATAGTTACTAATCACTATGCGTTTTGGGACCAATTTAATTTCTGACACATAGTTAGTATAGTTAGAGAGAAAACAGTTGAAAAAAGAACGAATGAATTAAGAAATAATACTTGAGGGAATTATCGACTAATGGGTAAATATGTGGAAAAGACTAAAACCATTAAGGGCAGACTTACTCGTTTCCGATTTTTGCGTTTAATGAGACGCACGCAAAAAAATCGATATGACAACGAATTTAAGTGGAAAGGATCAGAGTTGAATAATAACAAACTTAAATCTTGAGCTGAATTGAAGTTTTAAATTGAAAAATATACGTGATTATCAGAGACAAACCACACAAAATGATTTGTTCCCACGACATAGGATGTACGTTTGTTTGACTTTTGTTTGAACAAAAAAAAAAGTGATTCCTTAATATTTGGATATATAAATGTCTAAGAAACTCGCAGTTCTTAAAATTAGTTTATTGGAAAATGCTGTAATTGCGACCACTCTTACGGAACGTGATGGAGGACAGGTCGATTGCCCTTGGTCCATCATAAACTGAAGTAATAAGATATATTCTTCATCTCTGTAGAAACTACGTTGTAAAGATATTGGATTAATATTTAGGAAATCTATATGTTAAGAGAGAGAAAGAGGAAAATATGTATATATGGGTCCGGGATTTCGGGAGCAACATAAGCAATTCCTAAGAGACTACGAAGATATATGTAATTTAAAATCTCATGTTATGAAATGTTCTTTCTTCAAGTTTTGTACTTCTTCCTCGAAGATATTCAAATATTAAGGTTGTATTATGATTGCAGCTTACCATGTGACATGTACGATTGATTATTGATAAGGGTCGTCCCGATTTTCAATGATATTTCTGGTTAGTTTGCTTCATAAGTAACATAATTCACGATTTTCTCTCATTATTATCGCTAGTTTTTTACAACTTTTTTTTTTCATGGAAGCCCCTTGCCAATCATTCGTGTTGTCATCGTTCTGTGAACTTTCTTGATTTTCTATTTTTAAAAACGTTCCTCTTTTTTTTTTAAAGAGTTTGTTAAATGGAAGTTATATGTGCCATATGCGGTGATAAAGCAACAGGGAAACACTATGGAGCCGTCAGTTGTGATGGATGTAAAGGTATCATCGATTTTGTGTACGATGACAGCATTTCCTTATTTTAGGATTTTTTCGTCGAACAATCAGGAAAAGGCATAACTATGTCTGTAGATTTAACCACGATTGTGTAGTTGATAAAGGTATTACTCATTAATATATTGTAGTTCAGCTTGTTTTGATACAGATAAGAGAAATACTTGCCGGAAATGTAGACTTGATAAATGCTTTCGTAGAGGAATGCGGAAAGAAGCTGTTCAAGCTGAAAGAGATAGGTGATCTTTTCTATCTTGTCATCTTTGGTTTTACTGTTATCATTAACTAATATGATTTGCTTCTTCTCATTTCTTATCAATGTTTTAATAACAGAATGATGTCTTTACAGAATAAGACCTCATGGTACTTCTCCTATACCAGATGATCCTCTTTTGGATTCCCTTTTACAAGCTGAAGCAGCTGTACGACAGTTAAGATCAACAGTTATAACAAGGACGGCAGATGCTCGGAGACAAGCTACTACAGGAGATGTTACGGATAGGTAAGAACGTATTAGATAAACCGTGCTTAATTATCTTATAGTATGAATCAACAGCTGATTCTAATGGTCGAATGGGCTAAAAGTTTAGAACAGTTTCAAAGACTACCTATGACAGCACAAATAGCACTCCTTAGGTAATTAGTAACACATTTCCTCTCTCATATCGTTTTTGAAGGCATTTTTCTGCTCAACATTTGGTAATGTGTGCTGCTTTTCGTTCGATACATATGAACGATGCAGTATGGTTAACGAATGAAACAACTTTACATAAAGATAGTCCCAAAGTTCCGGATGTCAAGTAAGAAGATTGATTTCAAAACATCAATAATTTTGAGTTTAGTCGTGTAGCTGCACGTATAGTAGATCACTTGACTCATCCAATGAGACAATTACAAATGAATGAAATCGAATATACAGCTTTAAAAGCTATAGCTTTTTTTGATCCTTGTAAGTTTATATTTCGCTCTTTCTTACATTCAGCTGTGCCGTTAAGGGGCCAAAGGCTTAGATGGTTCTCATTCCGAAGTAGATGATATGAGGCAAAAAGTTTAGTCATTTTTTCTAAACGTGTTCTAAATTTTTGTTTTCTCTAGGTTATTGAATCATTAGAAAAACATGTGAGGACAGTCTCGCCCTTAAAGGATATGCCAAGACGATTTCCTAATTTGTTACTCCTTCTACCACCAATGTTAGCAATCGCAAGAGATTTAATAGAAGTATCGAGCAAGGTTTCAAAATAAATCTAATATATTCTTTCATAGGATGTTCAATTAGCTAAACTGTTTGGATTAGCAGCCATAGATAATCTCATGCAAGAGTTGATGCTACCGCCGGATAGTTCAAGTGACAAACAACAATAATCATATTCCATACTGGTTCTTTCATTTCATAGTGCCATGAATCATGAAATTAAAATTTTTAAATGTATATCTATATATATAGAAAGATTTTTAATAAATTATGTTCATTCTAGTTCAAGAAAAATCGTCAGGAGCAAGTGGAGTTGTTTCACCAGAACTAACACTCGCTTTCACTCCGTCACCTATCATTTGAGGTTCATAATCCTTCTTTTGTCTGAAAGATGTTAATGGTTTGTCTGAATTGATGCAAAATGATTTGACTTATGTGTTTCCCATAGGTTTTCAATGATGTCAGTAGCGATCACTTCAGTTGCATGAGATCCAATGAACTTTAGTAGAACGACCAAGTCGCTATTGACACTTCGACGGCAAAAGTCTAACATGAGTCCTTCTTCGGAAATGTCGTTCTTTATGAATCTGCAATGAAGACAGAAAGTTAGTTATTCGAGAAATTTTAATACTTCCGTATAAAAGTGATTTTATGACCTTCCGTTCTTGTGTCGCGCAACAGCGATAGGAGATCGACAAGAGTAAAAACTCCAACTAACACGAACCTTCGCACACTCTTATAAAAACAATTTTCAGTCATGCACACCTACCACCAATAAAGAAACAAAAAAATCTTCTCGTTGAACATATTCAATGAAAGAACACATTGGATGGAGTATCTTTGGAGATTTCCTAAAACTCTAACCTGTAATGATAAGGGGTACTTACACCTATTCAAGATTTTCTTACTTGGAAATCACACATAGCAATTCTAGGGAAGTTTCCTACAATTAAGAAATTTCAGATAAATATTGAAAAATATTGAACGAACCACTCAACTCCCAATCGGTACCCGCTAGAATATCACTAAGAATGTGGAAGCCCCACCAATGGTTATTCTGACCGAGGAACTTATTCATCATCAAAAATTGTCCGATAAGATTCAATACATAAAACATTTTTGTGAGTGTATATAGACTGAAACTAATTGTAAAATATTGAAACAAAATTGTTATTATACTTCGCTATATAACATCCATCTAGTTTTCCTAAGTTCATGAGACGCATTACAAGATTGCTTCCTCGACTACGGACCTTCTGCAGCTTAATACTATCTCGGATATGGCCGACAATGATGTCGACTTTTTTTCTCCGACTAGTTTCCTTCAATTAAAGTTATTTTAAGCCAGATACATCTTCTCACATCTTCCTGCTCAGCTTTTTGAGCCGTTTCGACAATATTAACTATATTCAATCCACTTTTATTACTTGTTTGTCCCCAAAAGAGAGCTGGAAAATAGAAAAACGCTGCTTCTAATCCCATCAAAAATGGGACCCATTGGTAATAGATGAGTTGTTGAGCAACTCTAAAATGATTTTCACTTTTATTCACTCTCTCATAGTTATTGATAACCGTTCTTCCACAGACTGCGGAACGTTCTCTCCCGGTTTGACCCAATACGTATTGTAGACGAAACAATAGTTTTCTGCATATTGTTCCCAGGCATGTGTAAACTTGAATAGTTATCATTTTGTTGTTTCTGAGAACCGATCACTGATACCTGCGCTGGTACCCAACATTGTAATGGAGCACCAACATACTGTTTGGCAGTGATGGTTAGCGAACAAAAAAGAATAACCATCGATGAATAATAATAATTAAGACGATCCATTCCACTATCATCTAGTCTAAACAACAATTTGAGCAAAAACGTTTTGTTTAAACAAGGATATGAAACATAATGTTTCTTGCGAACATTGAGGGCTATCGTTATATATTTGCCAACTCTTCACAGATTTAACAACAGTGAGAGCATCTCTAATTTCAAAAACTAAAACTATATTTTTTGATAAGATTTGATAATATTCTAACAAGATATTTATACGTGAACGTTTTGCATGAAACAATCAAATTATAGCATGAAATACATAATTAGTTTTTCAGTTTGTTTTGTTTTGATCGTACCTGGGCTTAATAGCATTAACAGCTGGACCTAAGAAGTTCATCTTGTTTCTTTTTTAGTTAATTGAATGATGATAATAATATAGCTAAAGTACGTGAATGGAGAAAATGAAGATATGATCACAATCACAGATGAGGATAATGAGCTTGTAGGTGGGCTGTTAAGAGGGCAACTCTTGACAATCAAATACAGGGATCACTGAAGATTCGAAAGCATAGCTTTTTGTCCATCTTGAAGTACGAAATATAGTATGAGGTCATAGTGATAAAGCTTTTGCAGAAGCATATAACAGTACAAGTTCCAGTAGTAGTACAAGAAACGAAAACGGAATATTCACGCTTATTCGGAATGCCACCGAGATTAATATTATGACATTCCTTTTTGGCAACAACATTCGGATCGTTACCGGCAATGAACATTTTGTAAAACTCATCCCAGAGTTTTTCGCGATCAAGTTTCGCTAGTTCGTCTACGAAAGTCTCCACATCGGAGATTATCTGTGCATAGTCAGTGGTAGAGAAATTTCCAGAGCCGTAAACACCGTATGCATTCTACATATATTTAATTATTTGAGTATATAAACTTAAACAACGTACTTTTCAGCTTTGATCCAACTATCATGCAGGCTCCAAAGAACATTGTTGGGTAAATCCGCTTGTTTTAAGGCGAAGCGATAGAAGTACTTCAATGAGTTATGAGAGTTTAAGTCGATGCCTCCATATGACAAAAAAAGCTCTTTTACAACAAAAACGGCTGCGAGTTATAGCATCAAATTGTATGTTGGACACAACTGTGCTTTAGAATTTGCTTTTTGCATTTTTATGAGTATATTGTTGAAGATTCTATAAACACTATGATCCTTCCTTTTGAAAATAAAGAATTTGACTTGTGATGAATGGGATAAATTCAATGAAAACAAAGTTTCCTATTCTTAATGTAAGATGTGATTCCCAGAATCAGTTTTCAGTTCTAACTTTCGTAAACGGTCGTGTAAAATCATTTTTCATTTCGGCCTTCTACAAGATTTGAGCGGTCGTGCAGAAGTTCTCTTCATTTTCGTTCTTCATGCACTATGAACGGTCGTGCACGAGTTCTAAGTTTATGTTTCATCTTTGTTGCACATCTTCAGGCAAAGGGAAGACTGCGACCATTCTTATTATCACAGTAAGCACAATCTCAAATATAGAGCCCGAAGTGTTTCATGTGAACGAAACAAACGTGTTGTCTTGAAACTACCTGCACGTTCATAGATGGTTGCTTCGACTTCTGAAGAGAGATGCCTTCGTTGAACTATTGTTTGGTAACAGATTTCTTGATGACTAACAAGAAGTTCTGACCTCTGTCCGATTGAATTTCTTTAAATCGATTCATGTTAAAGTGAAGTATGTTATGGGGCGAGAACAGCTGTGTTAATGGATATTTTGCTCTTACTTTCAATTGGATTACTCATCGAACGAGTTCTTAAATTGAATCAATATTGATCAATAAACCTTTAATGATTGATACAATCATAGTGTTTGAACATTGCTAAGATGAAGGTTATTCTCACTTATTTTGTATATATTCATATATTCAATATAGTTTGTTATTCACGTTATATAGAAGATGGTTTGTTATACTTCTACTAGAGAATTAAATATTTCATTTTCGTTCCTCTTAGATGGAACTATTCTGTTGCCTGTTCAACATGTTAAACAGGAAAATGGAATATACGTAACATATAAGGATGTGCAAGTTGGTGATCCAGACTATCCCGAAGTGTCAGTAGAAGAAGAAGCTAAGAAAGTTCCATGCATACCACGTGAGTATCATAATCTCATTATTCCTAATCAATAATGCTTCTTAGGAGATCAAGCGAACAAATTCAAAGAATCTTCTGAAAGTCATGAAACACAAGGTAGTCTATAGTAACCTTCAAACTTCTGTATCATTAATTCTTCTTTTCAGAAAACATGTTCGTCTTCAATGATACAACACCATATAATGGTACGGATGTTAATGAAGTAATGGAAGTGCGCATTTTCCGACCGCTCTGTGATGATTAATTCGGAAGAAAAAGAAATTTTTATTATAATAATTAAAAAATTAAAAAAAAAAAAAGAATAAGAAACGAGAGAGAAAAAGGAAATGTATAACCTGTAAACGAGTTTGAAAACAATGTTATACTGATTTACAATAAGTACATAAGTATTAACAACAATGCTTCCTAATAAGATGGTTTTGAAAACTATTAATAAATCATTTTTGTAACCAACACCCGGTTTCTACATTCTGAATGAAGCATTTTCGTATAAATGATATGATTTTAACAACGTTATAAAGATGGCAAGAGAAGTATCAGAGAAATGCTTATAATATTATTATATTTTACTCTGTATGCAAGGATATGCTGATATGCTAGTTAACTATGCTATTATAATCAGTATGGATGAAGAAAAGAAAAGAAGAAAAAAATATTTCTGTTTAGCGCATTTGATTTAATAATGCTTGATGCATGTTATGCTGATTAAAACTGTTCATTGAAGGTGGCAGATGATGATGAGTAAGGTTAAGCATATGTTGATCGTTGATTGAATGATTAGACTGGCTTAAAGCCAATAATGAGGATACTGCAGATGGGGAAGGTCCGAAAATAGGAATTCTATCATTTAAATGATGTTCAAGGCTCTGAGTTGAGCTTCTCGTCGGTCTAGAGGTTGATGGAGACGAGTTCGTAACGTTCGCTTGATTAATGTGATTTCTCTGAAATTGGATCGTCTTTGATGAATAGAACTGAGCCGACTAACATCATCCGTCGAAACTGAGTTGGTATGGGTAGCTTCGTGTCCCAATTGCTGAGAGCGCTGTCTGAAAGTTCTTCCACATATTTGGCAAACGAAAGGCTTCATTCCTGTTAATGGTCAAACAGAATAGTTAATTCAATCCGTGTTATTACCTGTATGTATTCGCTCATGTTGATCAACATGACTTTTTTGGGTAAAACGTTTAGTACAGAATTTACATGGATACGGTCGTTCGTTGTTATGAATTCGCATATGTTGTTGCAACCCACCACGAGCCTACAAAAAGAATAAGCTCGCAAAACTTTCAGCTAAGAATAACCTTAAAGCGTTTTCCACAATGTGGACACTCGTGTGTTCTCATTGATCGACAGTCTTGCATGTGGAGGTCCAACTAAAACAGGAGCAAACTATAAGGTCTGATGTGTAATTATCTACTAACGCTTGTATGATCAGCTGCTTTTTTCGGACAGAATTGACATTTCAATATTCCATCTTGAGAAGAGCGACTTCTTCGCATGTTCGTTTGGATTCTTCCACCACTAGATGAAGCGGGGTTAGAATTATCGTCTGGAGATGAACATCTAGCTCCATATCCTTCAATATATTGGTTACTTTGAGCTTCTGCTAGACAGTTTACCTATATGAGATTGTCCATATATTGATTGTTGTGCAAGCTCTATGCATTCCATTGGTTCAATTTTCTTGCCATTAATCATGACGCTGCTTGTCACGTCTGTAATGCAAAAAGAATAAAATGGAATGCTAACTAATCACTATCTCAAAACTATTTAGCCGATTACATTAACATAGTATAGGAATGAAAGAAAAAACCGAACCTGGTTTACGACACTGTGGTGGAGTAGTTGAAGAAGCTGATATAGGTGAGGAAGATGATGATGTCGTGGCTGATGCATCGCTCAAAGGAGCTTCACATCTACAACTCCGTTTCATATGAATCAGAATTTGTTTTGAATGACACACCTGCTCACAATTACCGCTTGTTGTTGTCGAATAGATGGATGACAGCCCGAAGGCATCATCTTATTTGCCACCTCCATCGAAATCGTTGAATGATCCTGTGAAGATAATTTTCATAAAACTGACTTTCTTCTATTTTTCTCTCTTTCATTTTTCTTGATTTGAGTACTTTGAGAAGCAAAAAGAGAGAAGAGGAAGATTGAGAGAGAGAGAAAATGAGGGAAGAACCGACTGTATGCGTCAGCGATTACAGAATTGGAGTACACGTTCTTTCACGTAAAGCTCTTTCAACACAAAATATAATAAGAGATGTTGAAAAAGAGGTAAAAAAAGAAAGAAGTTTAATTATATGATATAAGTTAAGATCACATGTTAATGAAGAAAGTTTGCTGAAACAGGAATGAATTGACTGAAGGATTATATAAGCCTCTTGAACTAACAGTTTGTCAACAGACTGTCTCAAACAGTACAAAATGACCAAGTGATGGGGAAGGAGAACAAAAAATGGATTAAGAAAGAGCAAAGAACAGCCCAAAGTACTTGTTCGCATTTGTTCTTCTGAAAAAGAAACGTTTCGAAGAAAAATATGACCAAAACGGCATTGCCTGGCCAGGAGTCTCGGATGTGGAAAACGGGAACGACGCCGAAAATAAACATTCCAAATGATATACATTCCTCTCTTTTTTCTCCAAGCCTTTTAACATGGAAAGATTTCTCTCATCTCGTTGGAGCCGTCTCTCTTTATTTTTTCATCTAACAATACAGATCTCTTCCTTGAAATCTCAAGATATCTGAGCTGTCCTCCAACTCTTCAAGGCTTTTCCCTCCCACCTTGTTTTTTCAAGTTTTTTTTCAAAGAGATTTTCTCATTTTTTTCTCTCTCTTCATACTTCTTCTTCTTCTTTTTCTTCTGCTTCTTCTTCTTCTTCTTCTTCTTCTCATATCTTCTCTGTATTGGCTTCAAATGAGCTTCTTCGTCTTCAGAACAAAACTTTCTTTGAATAAATAATAATTTTTTTGGTTTATAATAACATTCGCAACAGCTTTCTATCATTTGGTGTTGTTCTTCTTCAACGGTTCTCTTTACTTAGTATGTCGCTCAAAAAGATATTTTCTCTCCAAAAATAAACGAAACCCCAATGGATGAAGCTTGTTTCGCCTTCTCATCACAGACTTTTCTGTTTTTTTTTGTCTTAAAAACTGACCAGCTTTTTGGTTTCATTGTGATAGAGGAAGAACTTGCCCTCAATGTGCAACATGTTCTTTTTTTCTTTCTGTCAATGAAACAGCGACAATAACAAATAATAGCATAAAGAATACGAGAAGCTTATATGGTCAACAATATTATTGTGCAGTGTTGAAAAAACGAAATGAGCTTACATCTCGATAGGGCAAAGGGTGGAGACCAAAATCAGCAATTAAGCTCAAGGTGTTGACAACGGAATGTTGATTGCGTCATTCGTTCAAGTCAAATAGAAACGCAAACTGAGAGAAATTGAAGAAACTGATGAAGACAAAGAATCCTCAAAGTTGTTGAAAAAAAAGTATAATATACAAAAATAATAAATAGATTATATCATATAGATAAATAGGGGGGGGGGGTTGAGGATATATGAGTTTGTGAGAGATATGAGAGATGTGATCCTCTCGGAGCATGATTAAGATTTGCCTAATTGATACGATTATACCTGATTATCGAGCAAGAAAATGGATTTAAAGCTTGATAGAAGCATGTGCTGAAAGCTTCACAAGTCGACTCAGTTGTAGCTCTGACAGAAAGATTGAGAGAAAGTACCACAAAAATGTTTTTTTTTCCTCCTCCTTCGTCTTCTTCTTCTTCTTTTTTTGGTAAATATCTTTGAAGAGGGCTGACAAGTCAAGGTTCATCAGTCTTGTTGGAATAAGTGAAAACATGGCAAAAGTATGGAAATAGTCCAAATCAGTTACTTTATAAGGACATAGCTTGTCTTGAAAACTATGAAAAGCTTAAAACAAAACCAGGAAACAAAAGTTTGGAAGTCTACGAGATGAGGAGATATGAAGAACACTTTGGAAATTCTCATATAGCTCTCCGCAGCTAGGTTATATATTCAATGAACAGAATAGTTATCAAAATTATTTTCGCTTCCGCTCAATGTCTGAAAGAGAAACAAAAAACTGGAGAGAGAGAGAGAGAGAGAAGAAGAAAAATCTTCACTTACTCTCTTTTAACTCAAAAAAAAATGAAAAGAAATCCATTGAGTAATCATACTTTTACTGACGTACTTTTGCTGAGCAAAAGAAACTCTTTATGGCAACAGCTTCTTTCCGTCTTCATCTCTCTTTCTCTATACTTCTAATTCTATTTTTTCGATTATTTAATTCGTTTTTTGAGTGTTCGGGGGCCGCCTACAACACACACCCCATCTCTTGCCTAAATGAACTATTTCATTTTTTTTTTGGAGCCAACTTTCTGTGAGTGAGAGAACATCGTTTTCTCAGTCCATTTTAGCAAAGGAATATCATCTCCCACAGCTTCAACCTGAGCACTTTAGTCTGTCTGGTTTCATTTCATTCAAATCATTGTACTGTCAAGGTAATTACTTGTCTACTCTTTTCAATCATATTTTACACTTCAAAGAAGTTGCCAGTGTAGACAGTGGCTCTGTTACGTGTTCCGGTTGGTCAAGAACAGAAGCAGAGATATGAAGTTGTTGAGCTTGAAAAGGGTCATATCCAATCATAGTATGTTCCTCTCTATCTCTTACCGCAAGAAAGAAGAATGAAGAGAGAACAAAAATGAAATGAAGTCAGCTATGAATGATACCAAATTCAGAAGTGAGGCAAAAAGGAAGCAAAATATGTAAATGAGCAAACTAGAATTCCATTTTTTTTACCTCCATTTGTCAAGAGCTAAAGAAACAGGAAAGATCAGTCGCTGACAGACTTCATGCACAAAAATATTTGGAAGAAAAACTACAATTAGGACATATTATATAATTATATTAATTATATGTTGTAAAAACATCCAGCATTATATAATAATATATTATAATTTGAGTTATAAGCTCATTTTTTACTTAATGTGCGAAAAACAACCGATCTGCACGCAATTTTGATGAAAAATAAGATGGTTTAAAGCACGCACAATGTAATTGACGTGAGATTTATGTTAAAATTATGAATGAAACCCTGAGAAATACCAATAAAGGCATAATAAGGATCAAGAAAGAGCGAGAGAGAGAGAGAGAGAGAGAGAGAGAGAGAGAGAGAGGGAGAGAGGTAGAGAGAGAGAGATGGTGGCTGAGGAAAGATAGGAGAAGGAGAACATGAAGTAACGGTTTTTGTATTCGATAACCAATCTTTGTCTCAGACTATTTCTGATAAATTGTTAAAATTATATTCTAAGATTATAGATAAGATGTCTTAAGTTTTGCATCAGATTCTTATCGAGCAAAGGAGAAGGTAACGAAGGTTTCATGAAAATTTCTTTTCAATAATCGATATCCATAAAAAGAAGTTAAATTTTGACACCCAAGATTGATTTTAATGCCCTCAAGCACTACGGATAATTTCCGGCGAATCAACCGTCAATAAGAACTGTTACTGCGTATTCATGAGAGTAGGTATGATAAGAGAGAGAGAGAGAGGGAGATTGAGAGAAAGAGAGCGAGAATGTAAGAAGACTTACCGACATATAAGGTGTTGGATAGAATGAGGGCTGTAGATCATATGTGTTGTTTGGTGTCATCATTCTAAAACATTTTTATTTGAAATTTTGAAAGAAAAAAAAAGCTCTAAAAACTATAAGAAGGAGAAGCTGACAATGAATGGACGAAATGTGAGATAAAAATGATATTCTCGCAATGAAAATGGCTCGTCAGACCACCGCGGGTGTTTTATCACAATTCACGATTGGTTCTTATATAGGAAAAGGCAGATAATGGACTAAGGAGCATCTAAACAGAAATATAATATGGACAATGAGATATTAGAACGTTTGAAAAACTATTTTGGAAGGACAGTTTAGGAGGTAGGAGTGAACTATGAAGAAAGAAAGATGAACGGCCGTTCTCTTCAAAGATAAAAACATAAATAAGAGTGATTCGATAGTTATCGCTAAAGGACCCAAGCTTTTTGACATAAATCGATAAAGCAATTTAAATTGTAAGTAAATAGTTTTTGTATATCTCTATCAAATGAAGTCATAGCTTCAGCGAGAGCAAGGAAGTGAAACCATTCACTACCTGGAACTATTGAATTGGTCAGTTTGTGTACGAAAGCATGAAACTTCTTTTCTATATTACAGCTTAACCTCATAGTAGACTTGTTCCGTTCTATGAACGTTCTTTTAATTACTATAGAAGGCAGCTATTTGAAGAGACAAGATGCTTCCTTTTCAAGTGTTCTCAGATAATATTCTGAAGAAATAGCTATGAAACTTATCCGATGGAACATTCGACTTAAGGTTGAACATAAATGGAAGGTACTACTATCGAAAAAATGACTTAAATATGCTACAACATTTCTACAGACTCTTCCAACAACATACGTTGGAAGGCAATCATGGTATTGAAAAATATCATGAACTGCCTCTATTGGTCACGGCTTACTCTGGTTCCGGTTTACGAACCCCTCTGTAAGAAGTTTGTAAAACTTTCTTTGATAGCATAACTGACCATAAATGACATGACTTTCCTAGAATTAGAAAAGAAGGAACAACATTTATGAGAAGAAAATTTGAAAGTTTCATCGGTGTGTGAAAAGCTTTTTTTTGTCTAAAAGGGAACGCGAACTATCTGATTTTATCATTAATGAGATAAGAGAATCGTCTTGAATGGGGATTTCACTCATTGAGCAACATTCAACTTCCGCTTACCAAGCTTCATCTCGTCAAAGGTAGCTTGATGAATAATATGAAATTATCATAAAATAATAATATCATCAGAGCATATTGAAAAAGGATAATCTACATTAGCAAAAAATGCAGTTTACGTATTTGAGCGATTAGCTTGTCTTGTCAAGCTTCTTTCATATTTTCAAGAAATTACTGGGTAGTGGTCATATTTCATTTTCTCGAGCAGAAGCATATTGAGCGGTTGTGCATAATCATTTTTAAGATTTATTAACAACAACAACGACTATAATTAGATTTATGACATATTCCAAGTACCCTCAATTTTTCTCATTCTGATCTTGAAGCAACATCAAAAACGTGATCAGGAAGCTCTTGTGCATCCTTATGACGTCGCTCGTAAGCTTTTCGCATGGAGGGCTTGACTCTTTCGTATGGACGTTCCTTTTCGGAATTAACAGACTGCTTTTCGCAAAATGTCTGATAGATTATCCACTCTTCTACTGTCACTCCAGCAACCTGTAAGGGAGAAAGAATTAATTATCCCAAGAGACGTAGAATGAAATACTTGTGTAGCAAATACGTGATCATTGGAATCCAATATACGAGATAAATCGGGATTCTCCTATAAAACGTAGTTATGTAATGAATACGAATGACGAAAGCAACGAACAATTTTAGTCTGAGGACGCTTTGCGTCAGGCCCAATATATTTCCCGCATTTCAGTAAGAACTCATGACGAAGGATGATTTCAGATAAATCTAACACAGCCCATTTTATACATTTAGCGAACTCGCTACTCTCAATGAACATCTGAAACATCCAAATAGTTACTTAGTAAACGCAAGAGCTACCTGATAGAAAATGTATTCATATTTCTCTTCTAATTCTTCTATACTTTTCATGAATATTTCCGGAGTTTGTGTGAGGACCGCTTGGAGCTATAATGAATTCGCTACTGTAGGGAAAACCGCGCACATCGAAACCTCTTTTCTTGAGAAAAATCCTGATAATGATTCTACAAGCTTTTTCATAGTTAATGGGTCAGTAGCATATATGACAGGCGGACATACTTTGACCTATAATCAAGTTATGAGTTTTCACATCTGAAGGTTCTTATACGAACCACTCTGTTGAGCGCTCGTCCTGGGCTCACACCACAAGCTATAATAGCATCTAGACGTTCCCGAACGTTTGATGGCTCCAATTTGAGTAAGTATTCATCGCAACTAAAAGTGATTTTAATTTGAGAGTATTCAAAAATTAAATATTGATTTCTATCGAAAGAGAAATGAATTCACAGATCTGTATCAGTACAGGTTTGGCTTTTGGTGTAACAGAAATAAAACGTTCGATATGCTAGATAGGTTCCACTGTGATGAGTGGGGTACTTAATCAAAATTCAATTCAAAAACTATAATTTGATCTTGTTTCGCAAAATTTACAAGTAGAAAACCTATAGCAAACACGTATGGCATCTTCATAGGTGAATTGACATTCTGATATGAGCATGTCTAGGATCTAAAGGTCAAGACTTAAACGTGGGGTCTTTTATTTCTCAAAACCTCTATTACTGAATCTCCTCTTGTTGTGAAAGCTTTGAGTAATGTAACAGACTTGGAACAAGCACTGATGATGAATTGAGGAGTAACGCCTGGTATGGTAGACCAATTGCAAAAGCCATAATGAGTATTCACCTTTGTTGATCAAAAACCGGATCACATCTAGCATTTCTTCTAGCAAGTTTTCATTTGTAGGTAAGATAACTTCTTTTCCAGAGTTCTTCTTAAGTTCTTCAATGATACGTTCTAGCATTGCTCTACTCGGAAGTAACTCTTGTGATAAATAGGTTATTTCTGGTTCTTCGTAAACACTGAAAAAAAAATTACTGACGTTCGCAAAAGAGGAAGTACTGTTTCTTTTGCATATCTGAACTATCAGATTCTCCTTTGCTAAATTTTCTGAACTTTTTGAAGTTTTGTTGTCGTTTGCGAGAATCTTTGCTAGCAAAATCACGAGAACCGGTAAGGATAATTGGTCTCGCTCCTATAGACGTTGACTGAAAGTGTTCCCCGAGAGAATATCAGCACATCTCGACTCTATACTTACACTACGTGCTGACGCTGTTATGAGAGAACAAGCTACATGTACAAACTTGGCTGAGGACATCAGACGAGACATCTTAATGAAGAAGTTCGCTCGCGTAATTTCAACTGTTGTAAAACATTGCAAGGTTTCTATGTCCTGCGTAAGCAATTGGAAAGAAAAGTTCATAAAAAAGGTTTATAAATATTCACAACCATATGAAATGACTAAAAATTGACATTATGCAAGGTAAATCAGATCATAACATAGCAACCGAATTAAGCCGATATAGGCAAGAGAATTATGAGAATCAATAACTTATTATGGCGAATCTTATAAATAAACGGTTAAACGAGTTAAAGAAGCTACTTCATTCTCAATTGATATTCACCATTTTGAGTAATGTAACGCACCCAAGGTAATGCTTGATAACCAGTCTTCTCTATGATTTTCAAGTAACGAACCTGTAACATTAGGTACTTTTAGTTTTGATCTTAGAAACTGAAAACTGTACCTGTATTCCTGAAGTTGTGAAATAAGGAATCTCAAATTTAACTTTGATTGGTGGGCGACCTTCTGCCTCCTCGGATACAACAGAAGGAAGCGAAAAACGAGCACTTAGTAAATACTCTTTTCCTCCTGAAATCATATCAATACCAACTATCAGGAAAACTCTTCGCTTACCAGGGAAACTTTTGATTGTCCAGACGAAGGCACTCTTCTCAGGGGTATACTTCACTGAGCCGATGCTTGTTTTGAACTTAGGAGAATCAGCATCTGATGGTACAGGAATAATGATCTCAACATTGTTAGCAGTTGATCGACGTTTAAATTGTGATTTTGCTTTAATCATAAACTCTACACGAGAATGACTATGTCTTTCAACATGTGTTTCGATCCATATCAGTGGTTTGACAACAGTTGTCAGTCTAGAAGCCAAACTGTTTAGAAGAAAAATGAAGATTCAAGCACCTATAACTCATAAGTTCAAAAGCTCCATCCGGTGGAATAAACGAAATCGTTCTATCATTGTCGAAACGCGAAAGGCGGACACACTGATGGAATTTGACATCCTCAAGCTCAACAGACTTGCTTTTACCTCCTGAATTAGACCCAATGAAGAGTTATATACTTTGTGAACTCACTTCCGCTTCCTTCAAATAGAACCTTATCGTTCAAACCCAAGCGAAGTTCAGGCATTCCTGTGAGATAGACTCTCATCTTAACGCTGCCGCAAATTTCACTTTGAAGGACAGAACCGTTAGCATTAGCCTACACGAAACAGTTCTCAACTAATCAACAAATCTAAACACTAACCAGCATGTTAACGCTCTCTACGACATCAAGAAAGACTTCATTTTTTCGATATTTAATGCCTTCTGATCTCCAAGACACAGCATTTGTTACCGCCATAGGTGGTCGAGGAGCAGCTTCTAGTTTAAAACCTTCTTGAGTTATGTACCTGAATGAATATGAATAAACTAAATGTATAATAAGCATACTCTTGAAGAATTCTGCTTTCAGTGGTCTGTGGGAAACCAAAATCCATCATTTCATCGAGCAATTCATAGATAATCACAAAGTTATCACGAATTGATTCCTCTTCCACATCTTTGAAATATTCGGTGAATACTTCAACACACTTGTAGAGAAATGTTAGAACAAGAGCAACATTAACGTTCTTTTGGCTTATAGAAACCACTGAAATTGTATTATTCATTCCTCAATTATTCAAAATGAACTTACAATAAACATTGTTTTGCTTTATGAAGACAAAAGTAGAATCTTGATGTGTTATTACTGGTGACATTTGTCCATCCTTAACTTTGAACGGTTAACGTTATCATATGCATACTATCACCTCTTCCATGTCCATCAACAATGGCATAAACTTATCAATAACCCCCATATCAACATCTCCTCTGTAGTTTCGGGCTATGACAGTCTAGAAGCGTGATTCAAATAGCTTAAGTATCATTGATTAAACTTACTTTGCCTTTGAGATCCAGGATGAATATAGCAGAAGATGACATTTTTCTTCAAGAATTTCTATTTCTGTTCCCTACAGACGTTCTTCTTATAAGCACATGCTAAAACATTTAAATTTTTAAAAATTCTCATAAACATATTAAGCATTCAATTCGATGAAATTCAGATAAATCGCGTGCGAACGAAAATGCATGGGCAGCAATTGTTTGCGAGGTTACCGGGCAGTGGCTATCATATTTTCACGCTGACGTCAACCCTAGAAATTCAGAAGCTTTTGCTTCTGTTTGATTTGTATAGCAATATTATCCCTTTTTGAAATGTTTTTTCTTGCAAAATACTCTCCATAAGTGCATTTCACTTTCTGATTCTTTCGAACTATTTCAGGCACATGTGGATTATTAAACTACCAACATGAATCATACAGTCACCTTCGAGAATCCATTTGACAAAACAACTCAAATACCATGGCTTTTCATCGTTGCTCCTCCAGTAATAGTAACATGGGTAATTTTCCTCACATTTTATCTTTCACGGGTTGTAGGACTATTGTTTTCGTTTGTATTAAACAGGTAAAAGAACTTCTGTTGGCAAGTTACATGTTTCTTTAGGTATTTACGGTTCACTAAGACAGCTGGTCATATTAAGGTCGGAAGTATATCTTTGTCTGTATTAGGTGGAAAGGTCATGTTTAGAGAAGTAATTTGTCTCTGTGATATCTATATCATTAATCTGTTTCAGTTAGTTTTCGCCAACGATGATTATTCGATTCGAATAAATGATGGATGGCTGATATTCTCATATTGGAAAAACGTACCGAAAACTTTTACATTTCACGAGTATGTGTTGAATTATTCATTAAATTCTATGATTCTTGACCTGCAGTCCTACATCACGACTACATGTCTCATTGAATGGTTTACAAATACACTGGTATAATAGAGTTCATCAATACAAAGAGATAGCTAAACTTTTCCATCTCGAACGTTTGTTCGGAGATGAAGAATGTAGGAGAATTGTTCCAACGAATACGTATGTTTTTTCACAAGTCTTGATTTTGCCATTTCACTTTTGAAGAGAATTGGACTCTAGTAAAGCATGGGATCGTTTCTGGGCTTTAGTAGGTGTAATCAAAATGGATATTTGGTCCGGACGGGTAGTGATCGGTAACAAAAGTCTTCCTTATATGTTTGTTTTTTCCTGGGAGAATATGACTAGTTCGTTCGAAAAAAACTTTATTTTCTTAAGTTTTTCCATTAGGCAAAGTGTTGTTGGAACCTTCTGCTGCCGACAAAGCACTGCTTAAGGTTTCAGGACAGATGGAAAGTATACGAGTATCTTTACTGAAACATCCTGAGTATGCTGGCCTTCCCTATAAAGTGAGAAACTTAAGTTTTCAATGCTGTTGACCTTTGATGCTTTGAAGGAACCACCTAGAACTATGGGAGATGGTTTCGCTGTCATGCAAAGTGCTAATTTAATGTTTTATTATCATCAGGACATATTAGGTTTTTTTTCTGAAATGATAAAGAAGTATCAGAATCGTATAGGGTATGTGACTGAAGAACAACAGTCAGCTTCTCAAGAAGATGCTCCTGTTTGGGAGTCTATTTTTCGTTTTGGTTCGAACACTGTGATGGGCTATGGTCCCTGGGTAGAACAACAACGAGCTTTGATTTACAGCTTTTTCTTCCCTCCCGATTATCAAGTAGTTTTTATCTTTTTTTCACAAATAATTGATGGTTATAGACTGCTGCTGTGTCGGCATTACCAACCAGGGGAAGTCGTAGAATTAATATAATACATGATTGTCGAATATCTTTCCTCAAAGAAACGGCTATCGATGTTTGGTTCATGAGGGGAGAACAGCTGGAAAGTGTACATACACGCTGCCAACCCGGAAGTTCCGCTGATGTAAAATGCTAAGGAATTTATAAATAAAGAGACTGTTTTACAGATATCAATATGGTGGATTACTCTTGAAGATGGGTACAGCTGGTCTTGTGAAATTAATCTTCTGACAGTTGCAAGCACAACTTCTCTTGTATATAGAAAGCTCTTTGAATGTGAGACGCTGAGCGTCGTAGGAAACTTCCATTATCCTAGGGTTTAACTTTCTCTATTAATTATATATACAACCATTTTGAAGGTTTATAATGGAAAACAAACGTGGAAGTTCAATTATAATATTTCAAAAGCTACAGCTTGGTTTGTGTGGGATCACAAACGGTTTTTCTCTGTTGGTCAAAATTTTTCAACAAAACACTTATTCATTTATTCAAGGATTTAATAAATGAATGGATAGGAGATGCTCCATCTGATGTCCTGACATTCATACCGTATACCGTGGCGAATGAAGTCAAAGTAACGGACGGGTTTGAGGTGAGAATGATTTGCTTTTCTTCATCTCCATTCACATATTGCAGTTCATATTGTTGTTGAATGATAGTAATTGGGTAGACCCTTCTGAAAAACTTTCTGAAAATGTAGAATGTGCCATCGTTGGGGAGCAGCTGAGTTTATGTTCGTCTATTTCTACTATTCGGGATGGAAACTATCTTTTTTCAGCATTTTTGTACGCTTTTGTGGATTTTTTACCATCAACCTTCAATGTTAGTTACAACTTGATAGGAGAAAATGAAATGGCTATGAGACTTAAAGTGAGCGTAAAAGATTCCGGAGTATCTTAACCGTTTTCTTCAGTATCCTTCTAACAGTGCAACATCTTCTTTATTAGCAGGCTTGTTGAAAAACGCAAAAACTTCTTCGAACGCTAATGTATCGCCTCATGGAACTGTGTCAAAAGCAGTAAGTTCTCTAAACTCTGCTTCTGTAACTTAGATTCCGTTGAAGGAAGGCTGGTTTGAGTCTTGGAGAACAGAAAGAGTTTCATGTGTATTTGATTATAAGTATCATCCTATAATAACCGAGTTCAAGCCTACGTTGCCGTACGATGTTTATAAAGGATGGATGCCACCGAAAATAGAAAATCCATTTGATGTACGTTAACCCTTACTGTTCGGTCGGTTTTACTGAATCATATATAGCTACCAGTTGATTTTCTGAAAGTTGTCGTTGACATAGAAGGATCAGAGGTTATGCTCACAGGCCTGCTAATTAGATTTTTAATTGATCTCAAGAACAATTATTTTGGCTATTATGACTCGGTGAGCTTCTATTTTCGTTCTGGTATCAGACTATATCTTAGATGACAAGCATAGAATCAGTCGAAGCTGAATCTTCAAACCTGTTGTCCATGTTCAATCGAGTTCCTCCAAATGCTATAGCAGAACTTTATCGGCCCATGGACGTTGAGTTCGAATTACGAGTTCATAACATTCGAGCCCAATGTCTTCTCCATTCACCCTCAACAGATGGTTTGCTTCATCTTTTTCAACACCGTATAATTTTTCAACATCAGAGCCCTGTCCTACAGTTTTCACAGAAGAAATAGCTGTAGAAATTAAAAAAAGTTGTAAAGAGACATTTATTCAAGTAGGAGTAGGCCCCTGCGTGGCGCATTTTGAGAGAACATCTTCCAACCAATCAGATGGCTTCCTAACTTTGAGTGGATTACAGTTCAGGTATTTGTTCTGCTGATTTTTTTTCCATTCTGATCTTTTGAAGGGGGCATGCTATGTTCTCTTCGGTGGATGTTCCATGGGACATGTCTATTTTGGAATATGGGTGGATTATGGAAATAATAATAGGAGATATCAGAGGGAGTTTGAACTTTCCTAATAATGTAAGAATCTATATCACCGTTTAAAACAAAGTTGAACTTCAGCTTGTGGCATTGGAGCAAGTAGTTGAGTCATTATTGATAATGGCAATTTCCAAAGATGATGCTATGATCATTCCTAATCGTTTCAATATTTGCCAACACGGTCAACTTGTTACATCATGTAAGAAATCTAAGTTTGCAGATGGAAGATGTGATGGAGAAGAAAAGTATGAAAAGTGAAAGAAAGAAATTCAGAATGTTTTTACAGATTAAAATATCGCCAACTTCGTTTGTCTGTTGATAGCGTACAACTAGCATTATGTGAAGAAAAGACTATCATCCAGGTATACCCTGCTGAACCTTCTCTCTCTAGCGTGGTTTAAGGTTGCTGCTGATCCTATACGATTTACTCTCTGCAATTTGCACGAAGGTAGATTTGCTGAACATCTTTGTATCAGAGTTCCTGAAATTTCCATAAAACAAAGTAAGCTTGTTCACTCTTGTTTTCTTTATCATTCTCTTCCTCTCTATCTTAGTTCTCCACGTAAGTAACAATGAGCAAACTCCAACATGGCTCCTAGTTAGCAAAGCAACAATATCTGGTATAGTGCTAGACCTCGAGGTCTGTTGAGACATCTTAACAGTGATAATGAAAGTCCGATCTTACAGCTTCCCATCGATGAAGCTGACAATCCTGTGGAACTGGCTGGAGATCGTTTGGAATTTTTGAGAAAGCACGATGAGAAAAGCCATCGGTTGCTTTTCATCTGGAGCAACCACAGTAAGTGGAGATGCACTTGCAATGGAGGAACTTACTTCTTTGGTGAAGTCGACACAATGTACGTTTCTGTTTTCTTCATTCTTTGAGAAGTAATTATAGAGGGAAAGACTTTCTTCGAACTGATCATAAGCTATGTATACCTGATATAGTTACTAATGGTCAGCCAGGAGTTTTACAAGACCTTCTCCGTCCGACGGAAATGTGAGCTATACAATAAGATAATTTACTTATAAATTTCCTAGGATGCTCCATGCAGAATCACATTATATCTATGGGAATGTCAAATCATCAAGACGGAAAGACAGTACGGATGTGAGTAGTTGAACCTGGTTGTATTATATAATTTGGAAGTTTTCAGTCTTTCAAAGTATCTGCGGTGTCATCCTTGGATACTGCGTCGTTCCATTCAACGTTTTCACACCAGCTGGAAGAATCTTCTCATTCTCTTCTGGCAACTTATACTGGTTATTTAGCAAAAGTAGATGTTTTCAAAAAAGGTTTATCTGTCACTTGAAACGGGGCTTTTTCATCGAATTGGTTCAGATTGTGAGCCTCCCAGTTTTGGAGAACCTGGTGATATAGCGTTATGGGCTCAGAAGCGCATCATGTACCTGAATATAGTGCGTCGTTACGTAACAATCTATTTATTTATTTTCTTTTAAGGCTTGTGATGGTGTTGACACGCTGAAGATGAAACCATCGAAGGCAACAGAATTTATCTCGGCTACTCACAAGCAGTTGAACTCGTTAACTGATCATAGGCTGATAATAACGGGATCTGCAGCCAAAGCTGTTGATGTTGGTTTTTTTACTGTTGAAAGTTAAAGTGGAACTATCTGCAGGTGTTCATTTCTCCATTATCATTTGAAGCTGCTGATATCATTGTCAATAGCTGTCTGGACTTTTTACCACAAATCAATCCTTTCATACTGCTCAACTCAATTTATAGGGACTGCTTATTGCGGAGCCATAAACAACCTTTGACAAAAACACTGTTTCCATCAGGTTTCTGCACTCTTTCCGTTAGCAGTGATAATATTATTCCTTCCAGATAATGCATCTCCTTTCGTTTTCGACGTCGCTCTGGATTTACCGACCGTTCACATATCGATGTTCCAGGTAGGGGGAATAGCTGGATATTTATTTCTACTTGTTTCCAGTGTGGGGTTTATGAATACTATAATAAACCTTCTCTTGAGAATAAACGAATATCTCCTGTTTCATCTAACTTGGCTTTCGCGTTTATTCACGGAGGCAGCATCAAGTCCAAGCCCAGTCCATTCGGTGTACGGCTAATCCATCGTTAATGTCTTCTATAGTTTCATTTTTTTTTCAGCAAAACGTGCAATCCACCAATTACACTTTGAATATAACGGAAGTTTCTGCTCAACTTCTTCAAGTTCTATCGAACAATGAGCAGAGTTTTGTTCCTGATTTTTCAAGGGTTCAAACACTCAGCCAGGTTAGATGCCATTATAGTTAAAGTAATCATTTTGAACAGGTTGATTGGGAGAGTTCATCTATTGCCAAACGGATTCATAACAAATACCTTTCCCTCGTGTTAGATTTTGGCATTCCTGAAATCAACATTATACTCGAGAAGCTGACAAAGATTAGTAGCAAGTACGCTTCTTTTATATCTCATTTTTCTATGATCATTCTTCTAGGAAAAATCATCCTAACCTTTCTAATCAATCTTCCTTACAATCAACAAAAGTATTGGAAGACAAGTTGAAGGTTCGGAATACTACTCATGCCTTTGATGTAAAACTCGATTTATAGATTGATATAGGATCTATTAAAGCTCTGGTCACTATGCCAAAGCCGCTTGATAGGACATCAAAACAAGAATTTCCCTTGTATGATGTGTTATCCCCGGCAATAAACTCATGGTTGGGTTATGCTACGAAGCTGGAGAGAAGTCTCAGCCAACTGACAGATTCAATGTCTACTTGGAGTGATATATCAATGATAAGGATCATGAAACTTGCACTGGAATGTACCGACGAAGCTGTTCTTGGTGGGAAAAACAAAAATGTAATGGAACCGGCGAAAGTTTTTGGAAAACATCAAGCGAGTTGTCCTTCCTGTTTACTTCTCCACAATCTGATGAGGTAGTCTTCTGACCCAGATCAGAAGAATTTTATCTGTTTAGGTGGTGTTCGTTACCGTCTTCACAAGCTTCGGCTCTGCCTCTCACATCGTATAAAGAGTTCCGCGACGTCAAAAGTAGGAAAGTTGCTCTGCAGGCTTTGCTCAGTCATTGGCAAACTGATATTTGTCGATTAGTAAAAGTTCGTGATTCCTTAATTTCTATGTTAATGATATGGTTCACAGCTTGCGTCTACCACTGATGCTATGAAGTATAAAGTAGAACCTAGGGATACTAAGAAAAGAGAAGTGAGGATACAAATAGACGAACATAAGGAGCATAGAAGATCAGAGAGTGGAGTCAGTCGAGTAGGCGATATGAAAAACGATGAAGAATGAAATGTGTGAATTTAAGACTGCTGTGATGAACGATTCGACACTGCAAGGAAACGATGCTAATGTCACAAAAAAGGCAACGGAAACTGAGTCAAAAAGTGAAGAGATACATCTGTTCATACAAAACTTATAGTAAATGTTCAGGCAATCTGTACCAGTGGATAATGAATGCACATAGAGAGAGAAATGAAAGAAGAGAAGGTAAAAGCATGGAGGAGATCAATAAGGATTATATCAACCCTATGGACATTGTACCTAGAGCTTTTTTCTATCCCCTATACAAGGTAAGTGTTTATCCAGTAAATTGTTCCTAAAATTCTGGAGCCAGTCCTACAAACTTGATGTCACTCAGTTGGATAGTGTACCTTTCAATAACATGAAAGTTGCTTATACAGTTAATATCAACGGGATCTATGCTGATTTAGTTGAACCTAAGTGAGTGGTTCGATCAGTTGCGGAATTATTCCTTGTTTCCAGGACCATTACCTCAAGTTCCTGTGCTAGTGAGTTCTCGACAGCTTCAATCCATCATCTGATGCAAGTAAAACTTCTATCGGTCAATGGAGATTTCGGATGGAAGACCGATATGGACGAAAGGAATTTGATTCCTAAGATTGGTAAAGTGAGTTTATATATCAATAGCACTTAAAAACACATTTGTTTCTCACTACAGGCAACTTTGAACTATCGTGGATCGATCGAAGATGTTCAATTTGTTGTGGCACTCTCTTCTATTTGCTTGGCGAAAGAAATATTTTTGGTTGTTAAAACGGCTTCTGATATTTTAGCCAGCATAAAGCAGGATACGTTGGATCATGAAAGGTTGATGAAAAAAGATGTAAGGTCTCATGCCAAAATGCTTTACTAGTACACCTTTTTAGTCACCCATGAATCAATCAGTGAAAGATTCATCTGAGAATAATCAAACTTGGGAAGATAGGGTTATAGAGCTCACAAACGATTTCGAGAAAACTATGACAAGGTCTGGAGATTTCTCTCAAGGAAATGTAAGTTTTCATCTGTTTTTCAAACTTCAAACTATATTATATTTCCTAGATTCTAATATCTGTTCACGGTGCCTTGAATGTAGATGCTGTGAAATTGGAATCTCAATTAACAGATCTGTATATATCTTTCGATATGAGAACTATAGAACTGACTCAACAGCATAATCCATCTAATCGTGAAGCTCACCCGCAAGAAGTTGATATTTTGAAATTTTCTCTGAGGTATCCAGTAGACAAACAGCAGAAAATATAAACGTTTTGCAGGAAAGCGAAGCTTAATATTCGTGAGGCAATCCTTCTGAACGGAAAAATGCAAGAAAGCAAACCAATTTTGCATTGTGGTTTGAAAGAAAGTGTTGCTAAGCTCGACAGGTATCATGAAAATGAACTTTTATTACATATATGATTGTGAAGGAAGTTGCTCGTACTTGATGGTAGAGATCCAAAAAGTGATACCTCTCTCTTCATAGCTCTGGGGGCGATTGATGGGGAACTACCAATGGTAGCGAGAAGTTTACACGATGTTGTTATGAGACATGGTCCTGAGCTTGAACAGCAGTTTAACCGTCTCAGTGCCCAGCCTCATGCTCATTCCAACAGTGATACTTTATTGGTTAGAAGCTTAGTATCAACAGTTCTATTGAAGTATAATTCAGAAAGTACAGCCAATTGGCTCTCCTACTGATTGGGTTCATTCAAGTACGGATCGAGTTATTATGACAAGACCTACAATAGCTAGAGTAAGATGTGTGTAACATATTAGTAACTTTTGGCCTCTCAGGTGTCATTCCAAATCAGCTTGGACAGTATCGAGTTGAAAGCTCAGTTATTACCAAGCTTGAAAGCAACGTATAAACTTCACAAAGCTACCAGCTCTGGAGAAACAGGTCTTACTACTATTAAGTTATCTTAGTGACTTTTGAATTTCAAGGAGCTGAAGCCAAGTGGATGGCGGCCATCGAAGATCATCATGCTGAGTTTTATGTATCATTGGATAGTAAGTCAGGAGATAATTTCAACCTGGCTCTTCCGTCAGTTTCCGTCAAGGGTCAGTATCTTGGAGAGGAAAAATGTATTGGAGGGTAAAATAATGAAGTTGTCTTGTTTCATGAATTCTAATTTTTTTAAGTACTGCTCCTACCACTGATAAACAACTCCGTTATAGACAAGGAGGATATTTAAAAATGGAGGTGCTACTAGGTAAAGAGTTCTCTTCAAGGCTTCTTCAAAAATGTTGTTTTAGGACAAGTCAATCATTCCTTCACCACGGATCTGTTGAATCATATCCTCTTCGCGGAGCAGTCCTTCAGATCTGAACTGTCTGCTCTCATTCAACGACTAGGACCTCAAACCCCATCCTATCCGGAAACCACGATTCCTACAACATCAACAGAAAACAAAAGTTTACTATTCTTCCTAACAGTATGTCGAAAACAAGACCCCTACCCTCTCATAGTATGTTTCTTAGATCAAAGGACAAGGAGTTCCCTGGTTCCAACTAACCGCTGCAACTCCTTCGTCGACTGCTGTTCGATTTACAATTGACAGTTTAGATACTGAATTAACCAACCGATGGGTTTGTAAATTGAAAGAAAATATAAACAGTTATCTATTTTGATAGGTTGTGAAAGAGGAGGGATCCACAAGGGAGCGTCTGTTCGGTGCTGCTGTGATTCAATTCAATGCCAAACTTGGTCAGCTAGTTAAGCCAGCTCAGTATGAAGAAATTCAAGCTGAGCTCCAGGAGTACGCCACATTTATGACTCAGGTGAACTGTGTCATTGAATTCTGAACTAATTTCCTTTTAGATTCGTATCGAGAACAAAGAAAGTTCCAAAAAAACATACTCCTATCACATATCTTTGAACAGACCGTTTTTCATGCTTAAAGCTAGTGCGATCGATAAGGTTCCACTTATTCTTGTAAATATCATACATGTTTCGAAAATTTTAAGGGAATTCTACTCTGGTTAAATTACAAAAATACTTATGATTACTGGAGAGCCGAGAGAACCAAATTTGAGAGAGCTAGTTCGACCAAACGGAATAGTATTCCACATGCTATGTTTTCACCCCAGCAATCTCAAGTTCGTTGCTCCTCTCATTTCCCATGATTATTTTATTGTTCAGGATTTTGATATTAATCTTTCTCTATCCATAAACAATGGCATGTACGTATGTATGCCCTTAATAAGCAATGATGTGACAGAAGGAATGCCGGCTTTAGTTCTCTCATTACAAGTATACACTGGAAGTATAAAGAGAAAACATATTTCGTTCTAGAAATCAGATGTTACTGTAACGATAAGGAAAGAGTTGGTTTGTCAAGCTCAGTTCCACGGTTTCAAGTTGAACTTTATTGACAACTTCGATGAACGGTCTTTATCAAGCGTTCATGAGAATCGAGGGGATTCAAACTTCTTCTTCTTCCCTCAAGGTTCCTACCAATTATGTTCGAAGGTTTCCACAGTTTTTGAAACCTTATCAAAGCTAACAATATTTAAGGCTTCGAATGAATCAGGAGATGCTCAGTGGATTTTAAGTGTGCGATCTAGGATGCGTGGAATGATAATCGATTTAGATCACAGAATTGGTATGTAGCAAAGCTCTGTGTGTTAATAATTCTTATATCTTCAGGTAAACTCACAAAAATGTTGGTCAACACCCTCTCTTCTCTTGGTGAGGATGATGAAAATTACATTGAAGATTTCCATTCGGACTACATAATGGGTACTGAAGAGCAATTGGTATTTTATTAGTACCTGTATACACCTGAATCTTTTGTTTTAAGATTGAAGGAGGTGCGGAGTTATCAAGAATGGTACCTGAAGACAGAATTAGATGGCTGGAGAGAAAAGTGATTATTTTGGTTGATGGAACTATTGTTTATTGTTTTTTTTAAGATGCATGAGCAATCCAAGAAAGTATCTGATCTAATGATGAGAAAGATGGGAGAGAAGGAGCTGGAAATAGAACGACGTAAACTGCGACAGTACGAGCTGATCAGATTCAAAGAGTTCCGAAGAACTATGATTGAAAAATTGCGTCGTAAGAATGACAGAGGAAAACGTGCTAGTGTATACATATTCTCTTATAACAAAGCTTAATCTTTCTAAATGTTACAGGCAACTTCGGAAGCACTCGGAGTTCCATCAAGAGTTTCTTCAACCCACCGTGAGTCGAGCGATGCCGACAATCAGAAACAAGGACGGCCTCAGGATACTGTGAATATGCACATTGATGTGCAAGTTAGTATAGAGACTGGAACATGTACTCTCAAAACAGCACCGAAGCCAGAAACAACTCCAAACACTTTAATGGTTAAACGACCATCGGCAAGAGATTTGAGAGCCAAGAACATAGGGCAGCCTCCTGTTTCCGTAACAATGTTCAGCATTCCCAGGTATGATGAGTAAACGAAAAAGAAGAAACAAGTGAATTTACAGTGTTGATTTGAAAGCTTACTATGTTTCTATTGATAACATAGAAAACATAGCAGGATTTGCTTTTCCAAGAAAACTGTCAGCTCAACCATCCAATGCCAACGAAGTAAGTTCATTTTTTCGTACGCATTGGAATTGAGCTCATTCAGAGAACATTGAAAAGGGGATGTATATATCTTTCCGTCGCTCTCTCATCGATGCCTTCAGAAACTGTCGTCACTCCCCATCTTGCTGATTATGTTGAACAGGTTTAGTTGGAACTGAAGCTTTTTTATTATCTTCTTTTTAGGTTTTGGAACCTCTACCAGTTTTCACAGAAATGAGGGCTGAATCAATGGAGTCATTAGGAGACTCTCCAGAAACCATGAACAATATTGTAGGAATTGATACAAGTGTTCTTCCCATAGACGTCTTATTCTATCTCACAGTTCAAAGTAGTACTATAAGATTCGATGGACAGCAACAAGTCAGTACTTTCTGGATATATGTCGATTTCATGACAATATCTTTTCAGAAGAGTTCAGCAGCTGATTGTCTGTTAAAATTACCATGCTTAACTTTAATGGCTTCAACAAGACGCACTGAAGGGGATGAGTATTTAGGAGGAGTTGATATTTCAGTCACGCTAAGTGCTTTCTCCTTGAGCATATACAGCCCTCATCAGGTTTCATAGACTTGAAGCCTTCTTCAATATTAATATTATACAGCAATCAACATCTCGGGACGCTTTAGCTGTTACCTTAGATCACCTTTCGCTTGTAATTTCTAGGAGTAAAAATGCTTCGAGCGAACCGGATAATCGCGTTCGGGTACATACCCCTTTTTTGACGACAGATACAGTGTAATCATTCAATTTCAGTTCGTACTAACTTCAAACATCGGAGCTGCCAATTTCACGTATGATATTTGGAGACTGAGTGAACTGTTACAGTTCCCTAAGGTTTTTCATTATTCTCTCATTCGGTCTCAAGGGAAGGCATAATTCTTATAGCCATGGTATCGTCGAGCGATTGCCAGGAGAATATTCTTTGGAGATCAAGCTGCTCCAGGAAGAGACAATGTTCCAAGCAGACCTTCAACAATCGCCAGTCAGAACTATGTACAGTAAGTGTTCGTTGTTCCACTCGCGCACATCAAATAAAACAGACAACCACGATCGGCAATCCAAGAGAAGCCTTGGTATGCATCCGTGTTGCTAGCGATACAATGGAAAGAATTGAATGTGAATGGTCAGATGTCAAACACGATGGGAAGTACTAGTTGGAAAGCAAGAAAAGGCTTACTGAGATCTTTTGCGAAAGTATGTCATTTATATTTTCATCAAATCATGTTATTTTTCAGTTGAATTACAAGCACGAAAGGGACATCACTGTCACATTCTTGTTGGATTCGAGTGAGCTGATAGCTCATGGAGGAGCGATAAGTGGAGAAATAGCTCTGTCTCAACTATTACTTTCTGCTACGCATAAACGACTGGAGAAGGTTTACAGCCATTTGTTCTCGTATTTTGTTATGGTTGTAGGGTATTCCACGAAACAAACTACATTTTGAGTTGCTCTCTTTGAGCACGAGAATTGAATGGATGAGTCGTGCGGTTTTGATTAGTCGGATTGATCATCCTAGAATTATTCTGGGAGATGACATTATCGAAACTAACCATCCTGAAAAAGTAAGTGTTCAGTTAGCAATAATACTTGATTGTATTTTTTAGGGAAGTGAAGTTGCAGTCCTCCTTAATATCAATGGATCATGGAGAGATCTACAAATTGTTATTAATAAGAACACAATTGATGACTTCATGAAGATTGTGAATAAGCTTCAAACGTTCTTCCATGTATGCTATATGATCGTTCAAAATACCTATAATACTTCTTCAGGAACAATTGAGAAGCTCGCGCCGAGCATGGGTTTTCGCCGATGATGATGCTGGTACAACTTCTCACACAAAGGAGACAACAGATACCGTGACAGACACAGAGAAAGAAGTTTTGTTTACTGATCATTGGGAGAAGGTAATTACCCTTTGCTTTACATGAATCGAGCATGTTACTCAGGTACTCGATTTGGTCACAGAAATACAGTACAACTTGAAACTGATTCCTCTTCCAATGAATGGGCAAACTGTTGTCGGAGGAGCTGTTCAGTTGGATGCAGGTCGTTTATCTATTGCGTGCATGCACGGAGAGATGAATGCTAATAGGTATGCTACTCGTCAGATATCAGATCAGAACTATGTGCAACTTCTTTACAGTTGGGCTGTTTTCCACCTTAAAGAACTCTCAATTCTATTCAAGCCGAACGCCAAGTTCAAATATACTAACGAGGAACAAAACACACTAGGTTTTCATTCCTTTGAACTCTATAACGTATATTTTATAAGGTGTCGCCGTCAATCAAAGACTGATTATAAGCCTCGGGGAGTCCTCCGACTGCGGTACGGAGAGAACAGAAAATATGGCTAATGTCTGTCGAGTACAGGTTGGTGATAGTAGGCACTAGAGTCTAATACATGAACGATCTTTTCAGCTCACAAGAAACTTATTACGTCAAAATTCCAGCATCAAAGCATCTTTAGACTATATTATCGGAGATGTTCTCAAGATCGTTAAACCATCAGCAGATCCTACAGAGGTATGTTTTCCTTTCCTGATTTAGTGACTGTCTTATCATTTGCAGGCCACATCCACAACGAACAAATCTCAACACAATGTGTTAGAGTTATTCCAATTTCCAGCTTTGAAAGCTTTATTAACTTCTTTACAATGCAACGAATGTGACATGTCTTCTGATACTCCTGTGAAACCAGAGGTCCGCTTTTTAATAGAAACAATCAAATTGTTCTCATATTGCAGGTGCTATCATCCTTCGTCTGCGAGTTTTATAACCTAGTTTATGTACAAACTGACTTCAGTGCTCAAGTTAGCTTCCTACCAGAATTGCTCAAGAGTTACATTAATGCGACGGTAGTTTTCATTTGTATTTTTTTCATTCTTTCTCTGTTTTTAAGGCTAACCAAAACGTGACTGGTCCTGAAACACCAACGAAAAAATATGATAATAGAGATTATAAATGTGAAAAATGGGAAGTTAATCCAAAAATTGGTTTCATTGATCGCACGAAATGGAATCCCCCGCTCGTGGATGATATTTTGAGGAAATTACAAGTGAGAACTGTGGAAGTATATCTTTCCATACAGAAGTATCTTTAGATATTCGATCATCGAACAACCATTCCCAAGGCTCTTCAAAGAGCTGTTCTTGATCCATTAGATGCAACATTGGCCATCGGTATTGCTCAAATGTTCAAATTAGTTCACAGAGGTGTCGAAGACGAGCTGTCCAATAAAAACGATGGGAGATGATACGGATTGCTATGAGTAACCTAATTAACTAATAACCTAATTCTAGTCTTCACGAATTTTTTTTTCATTTTTTAAAAATATTCAACTAAGTACAGCTCACACATGATCTCATTCTGTCAGATTTTTAATTATAACTTAAATTATTTGTTTTGTCATGTAATATTCAGAGAATGAGATTTTACGAATGAATGTTTGCTTTCATAAGATTACTGAAGAAGTTTGATCGAAACTCTTGTTATCTTGAAGACAGCTTCATGTGTCATCCTCCTATGGTGTCAATGAGTAGCAACCGCCCTAGACACATCTTGACATCCTTATTGCTTCTCATCGGCAGTCTGTTCTCTATTCATGGAGCCATGCATTGATCTATGCCCCAGTTAGTAGGAAGAATACTCACTCACAGCTTACCAGATGCGGTCTTTTCTCATTTAGGACATCTGACCGCCTTATTCCACTTGACAACCATTTTTCATGGTCATTTCTTCGAGAGCATTGAAACATTTTTCTTCATTTATAGTGGTTTCCGAGTAACTTTCAAGTTGCTAACTCGGAAATAACTCTGCTATTACGAAAGGGAAAACTCCACTATCTTTATTATTACATTGCGTTTAAATAATCTTCAGTGTGGCAAGAGAATGACGAGATGATCGCTTCGACATATTTTAAATTATGATGAGAAGAGAAAGTTCATAGTAAATTCTGTTAAAAATCATTTGTAGTTATTCTGAATTTACCAGCAGACAAGGTCATACAAGGGGCATTACATGTCTCTCTTGGAATTCTGCCTATCTATGCTAGTCAATTACGCTTTTATCAATCAAATAGAGATGTACCATGAAAAACAATTATTAACATTATAGATTTTTCATAGATTTTCTATTCATTTGGTTTCTTTTCCATATATGTATGAACATGTGCCTGTCTGCTAGCTATTGATTTTTCCTAATTCGTTTGGCTCTCTCTCATACTCCCTCGTTTTCCCGTTTTGTTCGTTTCTGCTTAAGCGTGATGCAGCCTTGAGGACATTTTAAGTTAGAAAAATCATTATTCTCCTCATATTTTTTTGCTTTCATATGTTTGTAACTGGAATGTGTTCCCAGCTTTTCATTTTCATCGAGGTGAGCGCTCAGAGCGGTTGTGTTCTATTCGTTCATTTTTTTTATTTTTTCTAATCGGTAGACACGTGTATCTGCATGTGGTGTACGAGCTGCTCAACTTCCAACTTCTCAAAATTATGTTTTATCGGAGAATGTATGCTGAAGAAATTTCTTTTTGTTGAGTAAGAATATTGTGAAATAGAGCCGTTTTTCTGTTTCGTAATCTAGGATTGTGTGCATGCCCTTCTCCATATCTAGATGAGGCTTAGATCTGAAAATATGAGCTAACTGAACAGAGAATATATAATTTGCTGATAAAAGCTCAAAGATGTTTCTGACCGTTCTCTGCCTCGTGTTCGTTTGAGTGAGTGAGAGGCAGTGTAATATCAGTTAGAGATATAAGATAAAGAAAGTATGAATGACAGAGAATGAATTCAGTGGGAGAGAAAGAAAGTAAGATGTTGCTGGATTAAGACATGAGAAGAATTTCTCTGGGTTAGCAAGCTCTCAATCTTGAGTGTTGTAAACATTCGAAAAATGTTATTTCTAACTTTTTTTTATGTATAATGATTCACTCTTCTCATTTAATGCTGTGTATTTCAGTTATTTATTGTGTTTTTATTGTCGTGTGCGAAGCATTTGGGTGGTTCTTGAATTGCTCTCTTCATTAGCATATTTCCGAAATTCATTTTTGCCTTCACGCAGCTTCTCCATTAATATACTATTGACGCTACCATTTTTTGAAATGTTATCGATTGAACTCATAAACTGTTTAATTTCGCAGAATCATCATCTCGATGGATTACTTTCTATTTTAATTGTTTTTACTAGGAGATTCGATTGTGTACTTGCTTAATTACTCTCTTTCAGAGACATATGTAATATAATGCTTGAGAACATGTTCTATTAAAATACCAGCGTGTGCAGAATGCCAGGAAAGCCAAGTCAATCACCAACTGTTCAGTTGGCACTTAGTGAACTTGATATTCTTAAGGCTATTCTCGAATTTCTTCAACTTAGAGGACTCCACATAACTCAAGTAAGATTTGAATATGACAAATGATCATTTCGGTATTTACAGCTCTCATTAGAAAGAGAGACTGGAGTAATCAATGGCGATTTTTCTGATGATCTGTTATTCCTGCGGCAGTTAGTTTTAGATGGACAATGGGATAACGCTTTAGATTTTGTTGAGCCTTTGAAAACAATACCAGATTTCGATTTTCAATCCTTTAGGTCAGTCCTTCATCTTTTATAGTTTGATTTATATGTACTTACAGATATAATATAACAAAATATAAATTTTTCGAGTTATTATGTGTCAAATTAGAACCTGGACCTTTGCATGATAATGATTTTGCTGTTGAAGTATGTTTCTTGAATGAATAACGATACAAATCTTATTCTTAGGAACTTGTTGAATGCTTGAAAGATCTCGAACATATATGTCCATCTCCGGAGGATTATCGGCAACTATGTGCTTTATTGACATTACCAAAGTTATCTGACCACTCTGATTTCCATAATTGGAATCCGAGTTCAGCACGAATGGAATGTTATCACAAGGTTTTCACAGTTGTTTTCTTTGTTCACAACCACTTCTTTGAAGGTTGAGCCTTTTGTGAGCCCGTATTTGCCTCCAACAGGCAGAGAGAAATGTGGTTCAGCATCAAGGAACGATCGTTTACTTTCATTACTAGCAAAGGGTATATTTTATGAAGGATGTGTTGATTATTGTCAGTCGCAAGCTGTGGGGGATGTAAAAGGTTTTCGTTTAAACAGTAATTGATTGTGTTCATTATATTCGTGTAGGCTTAGAGAATGGACCCCAACCTACGAGTATATTAGCTAATAGAGTTAGATTGTCATCTACTGATCTCTCACTTGTGTCTTGGCTTGAAATGGTCGGTCGGGAACAGTTCACCATGCCTTTTCAACAGAAACAACTGGATTTACGGATTGATAACTTGAGGTTTGAGTGTCTTTTCTAAAGTTTACTAAATCTTTTGCAATATTAGAAAACCCAAGCTAGAAGCGCAGTGGACAGAAACAATTTTGGCCACACCAATAAAGCCAGGTGGACAGTTTCCGCATTCAATGGTTCCTAGTACGAAGATGAAATTTGCTGAAAAAATGAGCCAGTCCATAGCAATGCTGCCAATGTCTCTAAGTATGACTACAAGTAAGGTTTTAGTTGTATTGAAAACGTTTATCCTCCATCTAAACAGGTGCATTTCCTGCTGTAGCAAGCCGTCAACCAATGTCACAATCTACAGCTCCTGGCTTCTGTCTGGGAATTGGTACATATATTTCATACTACCACTGTAATATAGTCTCTTGAAGGCGAAGCAGGTGGAGATGCTATGATTCAAAGTCAACTGATTGATAATTTGATGGAGACAAGCGAGTTAACTAAAAGTAGCCGGCCAGATGCCAATAGGGCTTTCCAACAAATCAATTTGCCTCAAAACCCAAACGCCATGTAGGTTGACTACTCAAAACTTTTCTCATGAATAAGCTTTAGGTCTGTGGCTCCTCAAGTAGTAGGTCCGACTATGGCTCAAAGTATGCTTGGTGGAACATTTGATTTTACTCCTATGAGGCGCCAACTCGATGAAATGACTAGAAGGTGATTTGTGTGAGCTTTTTTTTCTACTTTCTAGTTCCAGATCTCTACCTCCTCCATCTTCACAGAGACAATCTTCTTTACCTCCTGTTCCTGAGTTGAATACACCTCCTTCAGGAGCAGAAGATAACATTATGACTCAAAGTCGTCTGTTCCAGGAGTTCTCTAGTAAAATACGACGTTAGTTTTCTTATACTATTCATTAATTCATTGTGTTATTTTTAAGCCCAGCAAATGCAGTATAGGGCACCTGCTCCAATTCCCCAACCCTTACCTGTGCAACCTGTCCCTGTTCAGCCAGTCATGCAATATCCCATACCATATGATCAGAACTCGATGAATATGCCAACGTTAATGAGTAATGCACCGGTAAGCAGTTCTTGAATACTTAAGTGACACATGCATTTAAGATGAACACCAATCCTCATATGCTTGGTCCCGGCATGATGAATCGTCCCCAATCAATGGTATCAACAGGATCGTCTACGATGAGCTCCCAAATGTTACCTAACCAATCACGTCCCATATCAATGCCCCCAACAGGCACTTCGGGGATGAATGTCCAGTTTGTTCCTATTTGCAAGTAAGACAACTGGCTGTAGCTCCTTCTTCCAACTATTCGAATCAACAGATATGAGGACAGTCAAGCAATTCGTGCTGTTGCTTTTCATCCAACTGGAAAATACTTTGCGGTGGGAACAAACTCGAAACAGCTACATATGTTCCGTTATCCTGATACGAGACAAGTTCGTTATAATGAACCGTTACGTAATCCGGAACTTTTAATATCGAGGCCGAAACAGCATAGAGGGTATGTTTCATTTTTCTAGAGTGTTTGCATATTCAGTTTTAAGATCTGTCTACTGTCTTGGATTCAACCCTACCGGTGAATTACTAGCTACTGGATCTAATGACAAAACTATCCGCTTGATGGCTTTTAACTCGGAGCAATGCAAAATAGGTAAGCAATGGTAAACGCATGAAGAAAGTTTATGCAACGCTATTACAGGAGCTGAAATGGAATTTTCTGTTCATGATGGAACGGTTAGGGATTTGATTTTCTTAGAAGATACGATGCATCGGTACATTTGTAATTGTTATTGAGCTGAATGATTTGTTTTCCAGTACATCTCTATTGATTAGTGGAGGAGCTGGAGTTTGTAATCTTTATGCAACAGATTGTACCACAGGACAAGTGGTTCAACCAATGCAAGGACATATAGGTTAGAGTGTTATGAGTGAAACGTTTAAGCCCTACAAATTCCTTTCAGCTCCTATTTTGGGATTGTACACTTGGGCCACTAACAGTCATCAGTTTGTTTCATGTTCACAGGACAAATCGATCAGATTCTGGGATATCCGTAGTTCACAGTCTGTAAACGTTATCCATCCAACTGCATCAAAGTCGCACAGTTTGTTACTATTATTCGTTTTTTTTTGAAAACTCTATGAAAAGGTGCTCCTGTAACGTCGGTCTGTGTGGATCCGTCTGGTCAAGTATTAGTATCAGGACATGAAGATGCAACCGTTGTTCTTTACGATATTAGAGGAGGAAGAGTGTTACAGTCGTTTAGGTTAGTGATGATTTTGAGCTGATGAGCTGCGGTTTCTTTCTTTCCTGGAGGAACAAGCTGGCCCACAGAGCTGTTGCATTCAATAGCCTAAGCTTCTATTACAGGCCGCATGGTGATGAAGTCCGTACTGTTAGGTTTAGTAATGCAGCATATTACTTATTATCAGCTAGTTATGACAAGAGGTTGGTTTATGTTGTTAGAACTTAACCCATTCTTGAAACTTACAGAGTAGTTATCACGGACATGAGAGGAGATTTGTTAGCTCCACTAATGTACTTACCAGTTGCGGAGCATACGGATAAAGTTATTCAATGCAGGTAGTTGAAAGAAAAAATTACATATATAATGATATTATTAACAGATGGCATCCTTTCGATTTCTCTTTTATATCTTCTAGTGCTGATAGAACAGCCATTCTATGGTCATTACCAACATTGGGAGGATATCAATAACATGTTTCTCAGAAAGCTTATGATTTCAAATACCGGTATTCTATTTTTTTGAATTTTTTTATGAAAAAAATTATAATAATTTCGAAAAAACGTAATTAATTAACGATTGTGACATTGATGCTTGTTTGCTTTTTATCACTTTTTATGTTAAGTTTTATGATTTTTACAGGCCTTTTTACGGGATATATATTCAAATTAAGCTTTTTACTGCCATTTTTGCTAGGAAATAATGATGAAAATAAAAATATAAATACAATTGAATTATCTATTCCTATAAACTGTTTGACACATTGAATGACAATCATAAACGCAGCTGGTTGAAGATACAAAAATGTTGCAAAAGAAACATATTGAGTAAGATGAACACGTAATGATCAAAATTGCAGGATGTGTACATATTATCTTTAGAAGATCATCGGTTACATGTTTTAATGTATTAAATAGTAATGATATCTACAGTCTAATACAACAATATAGTTTAACATGTGTATTCACATTTGATGTAATGGAATTTGTATGAGTTCAATCGGAGAAAAAACTTTTTTTTTTGCTTTCATCGTCTAACGTCTTTTCTTTCAATTCTTTTACTCAGAAAAAAAAGAAAAGAGATAGAAGAAGAAGAAGAAAGAGTCCTTTTTCATTTGTTGACTCATTCAAAATGAAAAATTTAAATTAGGAAAAGGACTTTCTTTTCTTAATTAAACATCCCACTGTGATATGACATATATTATAATGTATTTGAATGTTTTAGATAACTATTGGATTATTATATCAAACTATTATGGGACGAATAAGGTATTTCATTTTCTCAAAGTGCACTTATTAAACTTCAGATTATTGTTTAGAATTCCGAAAATTGGCAGAAAAATTGAGGATGATCAATCGATATTGTACTTCAAAAATCGTACACGGTTTGCCATTTTAGTGTTGGCGACACTTTGCTTATCCATATCACAAAGTAATGCTTTAACACTTAATTTTACTATTATCTGCATGAATAATGGATCAAGTGCACAACAGGTAACTCAGATGTAAGCTTATGATAGTCACAAATAGATGTTTGAGGAAGAAGTCTTTACTCCTTCGGAAAAGAGTTATCTTTTTTCGTCTGTTGCCATTGGAGCCATGGTAGCTGTTCATCCATGTATGCTTCTCATTCAGGTAGTCTCGAGAATTTTCGAATGATTAACAGGCTTCATTTCCAGAAGTTTGGAAGCAGAGCGATTTTCACATTTTTTGGATTCTTCTCCGCTTTTTGTACCGCTGTACTACCCCTTAGCATGGATTTTGGTTTTAAGTATGTGGTCATGCTAAGATTTTTGCAGGTTCGATTAGGTCACATTTTTGGTTAAAATTTCCATTTTAGGGAACAGGGTTGTCTCCTGTCTTCACATTGATAGCCATTGTTACTACCCAATGGTCTATGCTCAAACAGAACTCATTCTACATAGCAG
Organism: Auanema sp. JU1783; assembly: GCA_943334845.2. Lineage (NCBI taxonomy): Eukaryota > Metazoa > Nematoda > Chromadorea > Rhabditida > Rhabditidae > Auanema > Auanema sp. JU1783. Next base: position 1,505,798 of record CALQYR020007456.1, on the reverse strand, counting down.
TGCTCACATGTTTCTTTCAGGTAAGAATCTGATTGTTTATCTAATCTCTAGGTTCAGATCGGGCCAATTTTCACTATGCCTGTCGCTGGAGCTTTATGTTCTTCTTCATATGGATGGCAATCCGTTTACTATGTACACTCTCTGACCACTGTTATTCTATATCTTCTCTTTCTTTACTTCTACAGGTATATGCTACAAGAAGTCTGAATTAATTTTGCTTCGTAGAGAACAACCAGAAAGACATCGAATGGTTTCAGAAAAAGAACTTCTTAGAATAAAACGAAGTAAAGCCCAAGTTCTTGATCGAGAGCCTGTTCCATATAGAGTTTGCGATCATATGATATGAGGGTTAAAAACTTTTTTCAATAGAAAATAATCACATCACCAGCAATAATAGCTTGTTGGGTTACAGCTGTTGGAAACTTTCTTGGAATTCAAACAACAATGCAGTTCACACCAATTTTTCTTAATAAGGTAACTGAAGATAAGCTTGAAGACACCTAACTTAAACTGTCCAGGTTCTATCCTTCCCTGTGGACCAGACTGGGCTATTCAGTGCCATCCCTCAGGTAAAGCCAGCTATGTATGATATGAAACTGAACTACTTACAGATAGTTACTTTCGTCGTTAAAATATTGGCAGGAATTATGGCTGACAAAATGAAATGTTGTAGCATTGAGACATCTGTGAAGTTGTTCAACACAATAGCTGTGGCGGGGATGGGCATCGCCTTTATTGTTCAGGCGTATATACCAATGTAGGTTCATAGTATGAGCTCATAGAACATATTTTTTTTCAAGTGATTGCCCTATTCTGTCTCTGCTATGCTTGATTTTTGCTACTTCTATCATTGGCTTCAACTGTGGTGCGTTTTTCCGGAGCTCAGCTGTTGTTGCTGCGTAATGACTTTATCAACTACATTGAACGAACTATAAAAACATACAGACAACATAACCATTTCGTCATGACAGTCAATTCGTTTTTGAATTGTGTATGCGCACTACTATCACCAGTTATAGTTAATATACTGGTAACTAATAATACTTGGGATGAGTGGTGGTATGTTTCTCTCCCTATCTGATTGCGACAGTGGCCGCATTCAGGTATGTATGGATGTTGCATGGATCCTTTATGCTTGTGACAAACACGGCTTTTGTCATATTCGGAAAAGGAGAACCTGCCGCTTGGACGGAGCCTCCCGTTTTAGAAGAGAAAAACACTTTGGATGGAAATGAGCAGGAAGCTGACATGTGAGTCTATATTTGAGAAGAAAGATGCGGATCATGATGACAACGTTTCAGGCTACTTTGCGAAGAGAAGCTTTGATTTTGTGCTCCTCACTTTCGAATTTGATGACAAGTTGCGGATAAACCCTTTATTGATTCTTGTAGATTACGAAATAGACATATCAAATGAAAAAGTATTTCTGTAAAAGTGAAGTTAAAAGGTACAGGTATTATGATGAAACCATTCGAGCTTCGTATGCCACTTTCAATCTTGGCATCAAGGTGGAAATCAGCTAGTATATCAGTATATTGATTCGTACAGAATATTTGAAAACCTAGTCTTATCTGAATTCATTTTTTTTTTATTTTCTTCTTCAAAAATCCTGGAAGTTTGTGAATCACTAGATTCTTACTTATAGCGATCCGGATTTCAGTCTGCTATGTAGAATTTACATCTTAAATATTTTTAAAACACCTAATTGTGATTAAAACTATGTTTATTTTGATAAAAACTGATTTTACAGACAATTTGAAAATTTCAAGTCGCACGATGTACGGCGTGGGTGTCTACAAGTACGTCAAATTTCACGTGCTCATTAGGCCCAACGGGTCAGGTCCCTGGCGGGAGGCGAATCTAT